>FTPT01000530.1:0-16993 GCA_900156845.1 Coprinopsis strossmayeri
GAAGAACCAATATACATCTCCAAAGAAAGAAAATCCGGATCACGTCGCCCAGGATTAGCGCGACGGCTGCTGCTGGCTACGAAAAGCTCCAGTCAAAGCCGGGAACTCGGCAGGGATATTTGAGCCGTTTGTACCGCAGACGTCTGCGAGGTGAGGGGAGGAGGTTTGAAGTGTTGTCAGTGCGAGTGCAAGTGAGGGTCGTGGGAGTAGAGCGAGGTGGCAAGGGTGTCAAGTTGTTTTAACTTTTAGGGGAAGAGAGTATTTATGGTCTAGTATTATTAATAGATAAACTTTCACCACTCCTGGTACTTGGCTACTTTCGTTGTAGAGCTATTAGGGAAAGATGTTGGCACCTCAACTTGTGTCCTTCCTCGACCCTTGGCGGAACCTCGCGATTGGACAGTCGATCGGCCGGGCTGGTGCTTTGTCGCGGCTGCAGAAGGCTGAAATGATGCGACGCCAGAAATCAAATCGAAAACACGCTCTTTCCTCTTTCTTGACACTCTTCCTTAACGACCTGTCGACGCGCTGTACCCCCCGAAATGAGCGAGTCCTCGTCTCCGCCTGTAACACCGCCCTTGACGCGTCACAATAGCGAAGAAGCGCTAGATATGGACGTGGACGTTGAGGGTTCTAGTTCTCTCCTTTTATCGTCGTCGTCGCCGGTGCGTGAAGAAATACGAGTAGAAGAGACGAAAGGGACGAACAACGGAGAAGAAAGACAAACCGTGGTATCGTCCGCAAAGGAAAAGAAAAAGTTTTTGATTACGGCTTCGAATGGACGCGACGTGCTTCGAAGGCTTGAGTCGAAGAGTTTGAAGCGCGTCAAGAGCAAGGGGAAGGGGAAGGAAACGGTGGGTGGTGGGGAAGATGAGAAGCCGAAGAAGAGGGTTAAGATTGAGACTGGTGGTGGGAGTGGCGGGAGTGGCATCACTAGCGTTGACGGGAATGCGAACGGGACCACGAACGGGATAGCGAGCGGCACTAAACCACCCGGACGCTTCAAAACGCGCGGCAAGCTCGCGTCGTTGTTGGATTTGCCGTTGGATATTTTACTCGAGGTGAGCTGTTTTTTTTCTTCTTGGGTATAGGGACATGGATGAGGATAGGGGTGGTTGACCAACGTCCATCTTCATCTCCATCTTACTCTTACTCTTAAATTCCACAACCCGCTAACACCTTAATACACAGGTCTTCGGTAACCTCGGGCTACAAGACCTGCTCCACCTCTCGAGGACGACCAAGGCGTTTCGAAGTGTTGTACTTGCAAGGAATGCGATTTCAGTGTGGAGGAGTGCGTTACGGGGTGAGATGAGTTCGGGTGTCGAGGGTTCCGATGTAGATGGGGGAAAGGCAATGGCAAAAGAGGGAGACGATATCCCTGCGTGTCCGGAAGACATGTCCATCCCAGCATACGCCAGTCTTTTGTTCGACTCGTTTTGTCATGTAAGTGTTCGTGTCAACATCATTCTGGCCACAGAGAAAGAAATCTTGGTTTTGATTGGGTTAACGTAACTCGTTGACCGTATGTACTACTAGTATGATGGACGCGCTAACGATAGTTGTGACCCGATTGCAGAATTGCCTTGCGAAGAACATTAAAACTGTCGAGTGGATGTTGAGGAAGAGGTTTTGTGCAAAGTGTTTGAAGAATAGTGCTTTGTGAGTCCCTTCTCTCGTCCCCTTCCAGTACACGTTGATATCTTCTTTACATAGGATATTCACATCCGACCAACTCGACGGCTCGAAAAAGCTGCACCAGCTCATCGCTCGCTGCGTCCCTTTCCAAGTTAGCAAAGGTCTGTGCATGTCCTGCATCTTTGATTTACGCTCCTTTGCACTATATTGATTATAACGGCCCACGGGTCGATATAGGCGTACGGGGGTGCTTGGTCGCAGATAAAGAGGCTTTTCAGGAAGAGCTTAAGAAGAGGGAGGGAGAGGAGGATCGTAATGCGTGGGTTGAGGAGCGGGCTGCGGAGGTTACGAAACGGCGACAGGTGAGTGCCACCGCCCAGTCGGTGTGGTACCCTTTACTGACGTGTGAATGAACTTTAAAGCACATGTTCCTGTGCGAGAAATGGCTCAAGAAACAGGTTGTGGCACGCGAAGACGAGTTGAAGAAGATTCAAAACGAGAGGCAGAAATTGTACGTCTCTCTCTCTCTTTTCTCATAGAAGAATTCAGATTCAGACAACGAGGAGATACTGACCACTGATCACCATACACAGCATAACAGCCCAATTGGAAGAACTTGGATACGAAAAGGAGCTTGAATATTTGAGAAACTTGGAGGATCACAAGATGGCGTGGAAGAAGCTTGCTGCACCGATACCTCCGTCGTATGAGCTCAAGTCGTATGGCGATCATCCGGAAGTGAGGGTTTCGAAGCCTATTTCCGAGCGAGGTGAACTATATCTTCCTTCATCCTCCTCCTCTTCAATTGTACTAACAAAAATTGATATATACCTCAAGTCTGGGCTACCCGCGTACGCCCCATCATGGAAGAATACATGGACAAAGTACGCGAGTACCGCGTCGTGAACGACCGGAACCTCTTGATAGCCCAGAGGCGTCACGAAGCGAGCGAGATCTGGATGGCGTGGCGGGTGAAAGAGGCGACTATGGCACAGTTCCCTGCGAACGCGTTCGGGCCTAACGTTGCTGATTTTTTGGAGTGGGAGCGTGTGCAGTATTATGTGGAACATGGGGAGGAGAAGCCGAAGAAGAACAAGGAGAGAGGCAGCCTTTGGGCGTGGTGTCAAGTTGAGGGGTGGGACTCGGATGGGGATGGGAATGAGAATGGGCCTTCTGAGTCGAATGCAAAAGAGAAGAAGAAACTATCGATCACCGACTCGGATCTTGAAAACTTTGTAGAGTCATGGCCACGCCAGCACCTCCAGAAACTCACCACTGTGTCCAATTTCGCCAGTTTGGCGGGTACGTCTTACGGATGGCGCTTCGAGGTGGACTCGAGTCTTCGAGCTCAAGCTTGTGGCCAAGGCCAACAACATAACCACAGGGCCTGGAACCCATACGGATTCCTCGACCTCGCAGTCCTCGTCTTCACATGCAAACAACCATACCAACACTTACGGTTCCTGAAAGACGAGAACCCGAACTTTAAGGATTGGGATTTCTGGGACACCAAGTGCCGGGCGGGGTGCGTGATGTGGTTCCCGGAACACCTCGAGCATGCGTGTCATCGTGTGCGGGAAAGGAGCTGGGACGAGAGGATTGGGAGGCATGAACCTAACGTGTATGTTCCGTGTATTCTTGAGCACGGTCCTTCCTCCTCCTCTTCCTCCCCTACTTCAGCGACGGGACTGGAGAGGGAAGATAGAATATACCAACGCGTCGCGTTCCGGTTCGACCATATGAAGGTGCATTGGGTCGCGGGGAGTGTTGTGAAGAGAGTTATTTTGGCGTGTGGGATGAAGAGTCATTGGAGTGATGTGACAACGCAGGAGATGGATGAGTTGGATGCGCGGGTTGTGTGTTTGAAATGTTCGTTCGGGGCGCGGTGTGACGGTGAGAGGAGGTTTGTGGTTATGAATTGGCGCGCGGCGGTGAGTTTCCCAGCTCCTTTCAATCGAGATTCTCTTTAAAGCTTGGATTATCATCGTTTTGATTTTTCTGACGACGGTTTTTTGTTGTTTTTTGGTATGTTTTGTAGGTCAAACATGCACTCAAAGCACATAACATGGACCCGGCAAAAGTCACCTCTTACAGTTTACCTTAGTTAGTCCTTGATCTTTGAAATACTCAGCTGATGTCTGAAGTACTCCTATGCGTAGTATGTTATATTAACTACAACCTGTTCGATTAATTAGTCAAGAAGAGGCGTGTTCTGGAGCCGGGATATGTCTTAATACGAACATGATAGGAGGGACGATCCATTAATAGTACAGCTGTATATCAAATAGAAGAGGTGAGAATAGGAATGATAATTCAGAACGAAGCCGTGTCATGTGGTGTTATAATAACGAAATAAACTTGAAGAGGATAAGAGAAGATGTGAGGAACGAAGGGTGGGTTAGTTCAAATTTGAGTTAGTTTTTAGGTAAGTCCTGGGCCTGAAAGGCAGTGCACATAAAACGAAAAAAGAGAACACAAAGGATGGAGGAGAAAAGCGAAGAGAGAATTGTTAAACCAACTGAGTGTAAAAAAGGACTTGGAAGAATACAAGTACAAAGAGTGTTGGGTGACGGGCGATCTGGCGATACCGGCTCGGGGGATAGACATGATCTCGCGGTGGGGTGTGGATCATCGGAGATGTTCCTTGAGATGTTCCTTCTCTTCCTCAGAAAGCTGATTCAAGAAAGCTTTCCAATCTCGTGTCGGTTTTTCCGGACTCATAGGGCCTGCGCTTGCACTTGAGATTGAGCTTGCAGTTGTGCTACGATCTGATGTCGATCCTGAGTTCGATTCTCCCAGTTCGAGGGTAACCATAAGCTCCTCCAGTGCGTTAGAGTCGCAGGTTGAGGCTGTAACCGAAGGTGAGAGACCCAGATAAAGTCCTCCGGCTCCTCCAAAGCTTGTGTCTAAAGCGCCCTCACTCTCCGACTGGAAGTTGGTGAGATCCCACTCGCCGGCGAGAGGCGAAGACGTATTGGCAGAGGGCATTTGCGCGTTTGGGCCTCCACATGGGTTGTAGTAAAGAGGAGCCATGCCAGGTAAGCTGTTCAGTCCGAACCCGAGGTTTTGGTTTGCATTCGCAAGAGTCGGATGCGCGGCAACGGCTAGGTTGGCGTAGGGTTGGATAAGCGCCGGGTTAATGGCCATTTGAGATCTTGGCACGGGTGAGAATGCTCCCATTAAGCTGAAATACTGATAAGCGTGGTGGAGAGCTTGGGCGTTCAGCAGGGACCCTGCGCCGGCGTTCGCGAAGTTCCAGAAATTGAGCCAGGGAGGAAGGTTGGCGTGACCGAGGTTGTTGTGCATTCCCGTATTGAGTCCGGCGGCGGAAGAATGGGCTGGTAGCTACACCAAATATCTTAAGCGCTAAGGTCGATAATTTAAAACGGTGCATAATGGACATACCGAAAAGGGGGAAGAGGCTGCTGGGGAAGAGCTCATATCCGCGGAAGATGAAACTGGTCTACCCGCTTCCGAAGAAGCTTCAGCAGTCCCTTTTTTAGCCTTCCTGCGGGAAGAAATGGACCCTTCGGATCTCTTAGAAGATTCATTATCATCCTTGGCGCGCCTCCTAGGCCGGTACTTATAATCCGGGTTCTCAACGGCATGTTTTGCCGCCTCGACACGCGCCACCTCAATATACTCTGCGCGCTCCTCCTCGCTCGCGTTGTTCCAGCCCGCTGCCGCACGCCGCGAGACCTCTCTCTGATCCACCTTCCCCTTGCTGTCCTGTTTTCCTTCAGCGATGAGCCGATTCTGGTAGTACTTGTGTCGCGCACTTCGGTAGAGGAAGAAGGCGTTGGGTGGACGGCTGACGTGGGCAGCAGTAGATTCTGAAGCAGGTCTTTCGTAAGGCTTCTTGCGGTGTGAGGACCTCGTCTTCCTTGGTCTTCCTTTCGTGCGCTGGGGAGGAATTTGTTGAGGAGACTCCTTGGATGTAGTTGGGACTGGCAGACTGCTGTCAGTAGGCAGCGAATCCATCATCTGTGGAGGCGACTGCTCTGGCCATCCATATAAGCTGGGGTCCATCAGGATGCTCGGCAGGTCGAAGTCGGAAATCCCCTTTGATGAAGGATTCGACGCGCCGGTGGAGAAAATGCTTAAAGGATCTGTAGACGTGCGCCCAAAAGACGCGTAGAAACCACTGTCAAGAGCCATATCCGATGAAGGAAGCCCAAAAGGGAGCATATAATTTGGCAATGACTCCATTTCTGCGAAGGGCCAATGTTGGGCCTATGATCAGAATTAGGGTTCAGACAATGGATTTAATAACGACGGACCGTGGGATGCGCGATGATGATAGAAGGGACCTTTCTTCTAACTGCAAGTAGATGAGATTAGATCTCAGAATATTATGATCAGAGATTGAGGGCGAAGGGTCTAGTCACTTCAGCTGGAAAGAGGGAGAGAGGGAAATGGTGGTCGATCGAGAGGTTAGAGGTTGAAAAATCGACGGACAACCCTGACAAATAATGCCCATCAGCTATTTAAGTGTCACTGAGCCTTTCACCCCTCGAGCCTTTGACGAAGGAGGCTGTAACCTCATCGTGTAATTATTTTGATCGTACAGAGGCTCTCGGGGACGGTTGCCCCATTAGGCGTGACAGAACGTGTCAAATTTGAGGTTTCCCTTTCATCCGTACCATTGCGTGTCAGGTATAATTTTGAGACCGAGTGCTATGATGTATCAAAGGCTAAAGGCTGAGCTTCGAGCGTTTGTTTAGAAGGGGATTCTAGAATAGTGTCAGACGCCATTTCATTTAAGCGCCCGCCGGCGGGACGGGCCGAAGGAATAGGGGTTCCATCACATCGGCTTCCACAGAAACCAGCGTTTCTTACTCGTTACATGATACAGTTGGCTTTCTCTCAGAAAAAAACATATAGCTACCACGTGGGATTAATCTTGGTTTAACGTTGATTTATAAAGTTACGACTTAAACATGAAACAAATGGTAATCAAACAAGAACGAAATAGATGATAAACACATCAGATTTATACGAGGGCATTGCGACCTCTATTGAATTGAATATTCAACTATTTAGTGAGGTGAGTTTCCGGGACCATTATTATTCGAAGTACTTTGAGGCTCGGCACTGAGATGTCTGATCAGATCATCTAACTCCTGGAGAGACAGTGAAGCCATCCAATCTAGGAACTGGTTATTCGAGAGCTCATCTGTGTTTTCCGCAGAGTCCGAACCTGAATTTCCATCGGGAATCGCCGTTGAGCTTGGTGCAGTACCCGTGAGGTAGTTTTCGAATGCGCCAGGGTTGAAGAAGGAAGATCTTGTCGCGTCACTTTGACTAAGGCCGGTGCTCAGATTGGTGGTGTTCCAGATCTGGGGCAATGCTAAAGAACGGTTGATACTGTGACCCACCGCAGGAGCTGGTGAAACGCCAACTTCCGTGGGGAGCATTAAGCGCCTCAGGTATGGATTATATGCACGTACGCCGGTGCCTAGACTCCTGCCCTTTGCAATTCGAACTTGGCGAAGTACACCAGCCGAGGGCAGCAACAGAACTGGATCAAGTGCAGCAGGCGTGTATCCCCCAAACCCAACCGGTGGGCGATTCGGAGCTTGGGCAATTAAACCAAGTCCTGCATCTGCGGAATCGAGGTCGAACGAGGGAGGAACGGTGGAGAGTCCGGGTACTAGTAGATCATTTGCAGGAGGAGGACTTGAATCCTAAAAGTGTAATACATTGGTCAAGTTTGAGCGGTAGACGAACATTGCAAAGCGACCTACAGATTCAGAGTCTTCATCGGACTTGGTTGATTGCTTTCCGGCAGGCTTCTTACGACTACCTCTGGGTGCGGGGGAGAACCGATACCCAGGGTACATAGCGGCATGCTCCGCCGCCGCCACCTTTGCGCGCTCAGCATACCGTGCCTTCGTCTCGTCGTCCTCTTTATTCCAGTCCTCAGCAACACGGCGCGAGAAGTTGCTCTGTGTCGCACGGTTAGGCAGCATGCGCTCCGCGAGCTTTCCATCCAACCCCTTCTTGTCGACGAGGTCCTGTTTGATCTTTGAAATGGACGCTTCGTGCTCTTCGCTGTATTGCTTGTACTTGTCTCGGCGGTAGATCATGAACATATTCAACGGACGTGGGATGTAGGCCGGATCCAATTTCCGAGCCTTTCTGGGTGATAACTTCTTCTTCCCCCTTTTGGCACGCGATTCCTGGTGCCAGGGTTCAGATCGAGAGTTGCTCGCTGGATAGTGCTCGGTTGGGGTATTTGTGGATTCATGGCCCGATGGGACACTCCCATCATCGGTGTCGGCACAATATGTGCCTTGGGCGTCTACTGTGGGCCACAGCGTGGGAACTAACCACGCGTCCAAGTCGCTGTTGTTAAATAGAGAATCCGAATCAAGCGTTTCCGCGTCGAAAGGGAGCACAGGCAGGTAACGGGATGTTGACATTGTAGCTTGCTACCAGACACCGATAGTCAGAGTTAGGTCATTAATCGTCGGCCTCAAGAAACATCTATGTATACACACCTTGCAAGTATAGATTAACGTTGATGTTGATGGTGATAGGCACGTCTATTCCAAATCGTCAAAACGTTTATTGACAGTGGGATGGGGTGTGTTGGGAAGAAAGGGCGATTGATGGGTTAGAGAACAATGGGAGAGAGCCCTTTAATATAGGTACGAGAAAGCCTCGCTTTGACTATGCTGTGGCACCAAAAAAAGGGGGGGGGCCACACTTAGGGTTGCCTAATATGGCAGGTGCTCTTTGACGCGCAAAGCGTCAACGGTCAAAGCGCTCAAATCAAAGCATTTCTTCCCACTGTACATGTACCAGTGGAAATTGGAGAAAATGCCACCTGAGAAACTGATTATGAATCATCAAAGCAATATAGAATGATGCTGTATCTATGTTGTGTGTGTGGGAGGAATAGGAAGAGAGTAAGTGGTTTGGTTTGACTCCTTCTAAGCGCCCGGCGGCCCATGCGTTAGCTCGGAGTAATGAGATCAAGGCCCGCCGTTGCTTTGAATCTAGCTTCCTCATCGTCAAACTTACCAGTATGCACTACGTTGATTGATTTCTGAAGAACCTTCGTTTTCGATTGTGGGGACTACGAGATGATCCGGCGAGATATGTTTGGGCAGGCTGATGGCCGCTTCGCTTAGCTTCCTTAGTCTAATGGTGGGTCACAGCCACGCGGCAATTGTGCCTTAGTTCCATGTGGGAGAGTCTTCAGCAATTTGGCCAAAATCTACGGGTCGAGAAATTAACAAGGAGAAGGAACACATCCATGAATGCTTTGATTTAGTTTAGTATCCATGCTACACAGTCACAGAACGATACTTATCAGGCAGTTGCGAGTGTAACTGCCGATGCCCACAACGAAATTAGTATCCATAACTATGGCTAATATCTAGAGAGTCGAGTGTGGAACATTGGCAAAAAGCAAAACATATCGTATCGGGAAGGACCGTGACGCTTAGCATATGCATTACCGCACTCCAGGCTCTATGTATGACTAGGGCGCTTTGGAAGAGAGATTCAGATCGGGTCCAGTAACCTCAGGCACCTCGATGAACCACAGCCGCATAATATGCGGGATCACGAGTGAACGGACCAGGGAGACTTGACCAAGGGATGGGAAAAGCCGCGCACGGGGAAGAGGTTCATACACATGGCCTTAATTTCGAAGCAGCAGCGCAGAAACAGCGAGAATCTCCAAAAATAAAGCAGAATAAGATCAAGGGGTACGGTGATCCTGCTATCACCGCGTTTACGGCGGTATATTATCGTAATTCTTTCCCGCTGCCCGAGCCAAGAATACCAAGAGCGGTGTTCCTCAGCAGTGACGGGGTCTGAGGAACTAGGAGCCCGTTGAGAGGAATCATTTTGGCGAGTTGAGTCAAGTAATTGTAGACTCTAGACTGCAGGATTTGAGTTGGAGGAGTGCAGACCAATGCAACTTATGATCAGCGGATATATCAAAGAGATACCCCATGAGAGTCAAGCGCCACAAGGTTGTCAGACACCATGAGCATTATCTATAAGATTGGACCAGAGCGTGGTACAGCGACAAATTAGAATTTGGTAGCGGCTTTAGTGAGAATGCGTTGCCGTTAGAAATTCCGCTCAAAGTCCTATTTCAACATGAAACCTATTGTGGGCTTCTCGGATAAGCCTGGAGAGGTGCACAAACGTAGGCATATGAATCAGCAGGATAGGTAGTACGAGAATAAGTTCGTTGACATACCCGTCCGTGTTACAAATGACTTACGGTATAGGGTTTCCCAAGAGTATGTTGAGCAGAAATGCTTGATTAGAAGTGTTGTAGCCGGTGTCATTCCGATTTTAGGAGTCTGAGAGCACTGAGGACAGTGACAGTGCATTCGATGGTGCACCACAGCCCATGGTGGCGGCAGGAACGGAAGTGCACCGCCACAAGTTTAGTCAAGGAACAGCCACCGTTACATAATGACGTGGAGACATGCCTTCCTCGCATGTTCATGTTGAGCGACCTGGGTTGTCTCCGCTCTGCTACTGTCTACTTCTGACCATCCTCATCTCTGCCACAATCTCCTATCCTTTTAACCTAATCTTGGTCCGTATATCGTGTCTGACGAGTCTATTACAATCTAATCCTAATTGATGCTATAGCGCACGACCTACCAGCCAGCCAACTGCTTGGCTTTTTTCATTTGAAACTGTATTAAATTCTTGGGAGACTCTTCTGAGCCATAATTTCTGAGAAACATCGGTTTGAATTGGGAAAGCAACAGAAGCCAACCACGGTTGTCAACCTCCATGGCCTCCACACAACCCACAATCACAGACGCAGACGACTCCATCGTTCTCTCTGACCTTGTTCGCACAGGTGAAGCCTCTCGTCTCCGCCGCCGGGGTGCCTTGCGTTTAGACCGCAACTCGATCCACCTCCACCCATCGAATCCAAATACCACGTCTCTCGGTCCCAGCAGCACACGACGACCACTGGGATACCTAGATCCAGAAGATTCGGATTCAGATGAAGAAACCCGACCAAGACCGTATAGTTTTGTGTATGGCCAAAATGACTTGCTCGACCGCCGACATCGAACTTTTACGGCTCATCAGCACCAGTATTCTTCCTATTCCCGCTGGGCAGAGGAAGATCCCGAATCGGACGACGAAAGCATGTCGTATATCCTCGTATGCGGAGGCGAGCTCGATTCTGTGCCCTTTCATGCAAACAAAAATGCGACCCCTTTCGCCCCCTCTATTCTCCCTGTAACCCCAATAAAATTGTCAAGCTCCGGCTCATCTGGTTCAGGCCGACCAACGAATGGCTGCGGCTCAATCATACATTTCTCTGCCTCCTCTTCGTTCTCGCACTCGAATTCACCATCTACATCTACATCGCATCACCATCATACCTACACTGCCCGTTCCCCAGCAACTGACATCGTTGTTCCCCTCTCGGCGGAGTATTTCCACTCGTACATCAATGTTCGTTTCGAATCTAGCTCGTGCGGGTGCGTCAAGGAAGGGATAGGCTGTTCGGTCTGTGGGAACCCTCTCGGGACGCGTTGGAGGTTCTGTGAGCGGATGGCGGAAGGAAGCGGGAAGACTGGGCTGTTTTCCAGCGGGGGTGGTTCTCGGAGAAGGCAGAGGAGAGGCCCGCTGGGACCGGAAGGACCGAGGTATTGGGGTGGATCGCCCAGCAGTAGGACTCCGGTTCCGCCAGCATCACGGAACCCTCGAGCGGAAGAGGGTGAAGATGATCAGGCCGGAAATACACCGCCATGCCCTACGCCCGGGCCTTCGTCATCTTCGACGTCAATGCCTTTGACGCCTTCTGCTGAATCCCCACGACTTGAATTGTATACATTCTTCTCCAGCTCTGTGACAGCGTATGCAGATCCAAGTCCGACCTACTTTTCTTCCTCGTCTTCGCTACCTAAATCGCCTACCACGCCACTGCCACCTACCGAGCCCAATTCCCCACTTTCTTCTCCTGTCTTCGCCCCGTCGTCTCCACGACCACGACACCCGATGTGGCAATCGTACGCGGATGGTTCGGTTAGCGATTCGGATTCGGAACGTGGGATTGAGTTTGCGGCTGTTATCAACCCTTCTCCTGGAGTTGTTGGTCTGGGCATGGGCGTTCGCGACGATCATGATGACCACGATGTGGAAAGCCAAGAAGTGGATATTCAGTTTGGGATATCACCAACACGGTTCCCAGATGTCCCTCTGACGATTTCTGAACTCTCGAACCCGGGGTTGGATCGGAGGAGGTCGATGCCTGATTTGCCGTCCGTCAGCCGACGGGTGGTCGAATATGGGTATGACGGGTACGGGTATACCATCGCGCCTCCCTTGTTTGATAGGCAGTTCACGGCTTCGCCTGAGCCTATCCCTGATTCGCCTGTTGAATCCCGAGGGCTAATGGGCAGGATGGACGCGGATGGGAATGTTACTGGAGAAGATGAATACCCATTTGATGAGATTATGTCTTCGCTCCGGGATGCCTCGTCTTCGATGCACCTTTCTCCGGGTCAGGTGCAGCCGCAGCCGCAGCCGATGTCGTTCTACGAGCAGCAGGTGCTGGGTGCGTGGGAGAGGCAGGCGCAGAGGGAGAGAGAGCGTCAGAGACAGCGGGAGAGAGAGAGAGAGCGGAATGAGGAGTCCCAATTCGATCGGGCTAGTTTGGCGTTCCAGCAACAGCAAGAGTGGATCAACCCGTACCCGCCCCCAGTCGAGCGTATTCAGTTGTCGAGGACGGTGATTCTGAGGCAGCCGGTTAATGTCATTCCATCTGTTCCTTGGAGGACGGATGTTATGGATCTGGATGGGGTGGAGGTTGATAATGATAATGATAGTGAAAATCGGGAGCTGCGGATAGGGGCAGTGCCAGTGCCGGTGGCGTTTGACTTTGATATGGCGTTGCCTAGTGCAAGGCCTGTCAATATCAATGTCGACGAGGAGGTGGGTGAGGGTGGTGGTACAAGTGTGTATGGGGAGGTGGTGCAAAATGAGGTTGGAGGAGTGTTCTTTGATCGGTGAGGTGAGTTGGGAGCGAGAGGTCGTGGTGACCTGCCACCGAGATGACTTTCTTAGACGAAACGAAACGAAATGTGCTTGTGATATGATGTGGTGGATTCGTGATGTTCTGTTGCGTCGCTTCCTTCTTTGTAAGGTTGCGTCGAGCGTCGACACCGTAGTCCCACTCTTTGTGTTTTATTTATATTACGACCTCGACATCTGATCTTCCTTTGGTCGACGAGGCCTGGGATTTGTCGGATGCTCTTTACGACACGGTTCAAAAACTCCTTTTACTTTTTTACTTTTTCGAATTTCTTTTCAGGCCATTCAATATCATGATTTGTATTATCTATGTAAGTTCCCATTTTTTCTACCCCTGCATTCGGCTAGCTCTTCCTATTATATTGTACTACTTCATCTTTCTACCTACTTCTCCGAGTCTTTGACTCACAAAATCTCAGACACCATGTTGTTTTATTGTCCATGTCGGTTCGAGTTCATATGTATACGTATTTTCCTCCTTTTTCTCTTCCCTCTTCTATCTCCTCCCCTCTTCTCCTCTACATCTCGGACCTCCTTTGAACGACCCTTTCTTTTGCGACGATTCAGATCCGGATGTGTATGTATGGCTTGTGTAACCGAGATGGACGGTTTTCATTTGACAGGATGATCTTTGGATTGCAGATATGAATTCGAGTGTAGTAGGCTGGCTTGTCTATTCTACTTGGACTAGCGGTCTCTACTAGATTATGACTTTGGAATTGTGTGTTTTTTGTTCATATATAGGATGGGAAATAACGATTCTTTAATTTCATGCCTCCGAGTCATTGCTTGATCTTGTTGCAAGTCGTAGTGCCAGTCCCATTAATCGTTCGTTTAGATGAGGAACTCGCACGACGATTATGATTACCTTTGGATGCCCTCATGAGAGCAGTTCGATTAATATATGGAAGGTAGGTACCCTAATGTGGTAAATTGCACTGTGATTTGGGAGTGAAAATTTGTATCAGGGGTCCTCAGTCTCCTCTATTCGAGTTCCTCTGTCAATGTGAAGCTGTCGAGATAAGAGGTTATGTTATGCAGCGCTTGATATCAAGAAGCTAGCTAGAATTTGCCCTCCTTATCCCCACTGCCTTGAGCGCTGGACTAATCCCATTGAAGACTCCTTGGGGCGAAGTTATTCGGTATCAAGAATTCTGAAGTTAGCGCCTAAACCATTGTCTCCGGCGGGGTTCTATCTACCAGATATGGTGAGATGTGGGGTAGTAACCACTTATCTCCAACAAACCCCCCGTTGTTGGTTCAAAGGAGACGGTTCTGGTGGTGAAGCTCAGTAAAAACCCGAGTGTTAGGGTTCTGTCTACCTTCACGTATACCACTGATCGAAGACTTCCAAGGCGGGCAGAGTCTTGAGTCTAGGCAAGCACGTTGCCCCCAACTTCCGTGCCATAAACAGACGTCAACACCAGTTTTTGGGATGGAACGTTCACCGACTCTATGGCGGCCTTTGTCGGCGGTTGGAACACACGTTCACATTCGGTGTGATTTATATATTTGTCGTCTTCTCACCTAATGCTTCCATTGGCAGTTGCTTTCATTTTACTTACTTTGACTCGCCGAAGCCATGAACAGAGCCGTTTATTAAATCTTGGCAACTGGCGGAGTCGATGCGTAAACCTTTCTCCCCCCTTGCCTCGCCGCCGCAGTTTCTTTGCTCCACAGCGGGTCAGCGGAGGAAAAATTGCTGGATTATGAGTCTTTATAGAGGGAGCGTCCTCTTCACAAACGAGGTGTCCCCTCTGCTGGCCCGGCCCACTGCTGCGATGGGAGACTCGAAGGAGGAGGGAGGAGGAACCTTCAATCACAATGATCGCTCCGAGTCTTCACGGTTCAGAAGACGATCATCGACGGTGCTCTATAGCTATGGCTATGAACGAATTGAGAGGTAGATATCCATTTCATTTCGTCTTTTTGCTCAAGATCTATGTTTTTCTTATCGCTGGGGATACATAGATTTACGGAGTTCCTCGGCTGGACGCCCCCCACTTTCCTGGTGTTTGCGATACTCGCTTTGATCTTCACCCTCACGTCCTACACGTGTGTCCGGTACGGACCTGTCGTCGGGCTGTCGCTGTTGACAGGGTCTACGAGGTCGAAGCCGACACCACCGTCAGAGATTCAGTGTCTTTGGGGTGCGTATGCACCCTATCTCCCGGTTCAGCATTATCAGCCGCCGCCTAGCGGGTGCAGGATAGATCAGGTCTGTCAGGGCGATCATACTGCCTGTCACGATCGTAATTGAGACTTGACCCGTGTCTTTGAATTAGGTTAACATCGTGAGTTTGTTTCCTCCCCCAGACTTATAGGACCGTGGAAGGTTGCTAACCTTGACGCGTAGATCCAACGGCATGGGGCACGATACCCAACATCCGGCGCTGATGAGAGGATCCGTGGGGCGTTGAACAGATTGCAATCCGCTCATTCTTATTTGGACTCTCGGCTTTCTTTCTTGGAAGAATACCGATATCCGTTGGGAATGAACGACCTTGTACCATTCGGTGCCTTTCAGTATGTCGTTACTGACATCTGCAGTAAGACACGATAGATCCCTAATAACCTCATCCAACCTTTCAGGTCGGCCGAGGCTGGAGCAAAGACCTACGAACGATACAGGAAACTGGTTTCGAAAGGACGTGGGATACCCTTTGTTAGGGCGTCAGGTTCTGAGCGGGTCATCGATTCGGCTAATAATTGGACGGCAGGTTAGTGTTAACTCGCAGGGCTACGGGAATCTATATTGAATTATGGTGATGTTTGTAGGATTCGCGGATGCCAATAACAACATCTTCGCGCCGAAGCTTACGGTTATTCTTGCGGAACATGTGAGCATACCCGTAGCAATAAAATTATTCTCCTTCCCCTGCTTATCGCCTTGTATAGCTTAATGATACCCTAGAAGATGCGATGTGTCCCGCTGCAGGAACACCGGAAGAGCAAACCGGGACTTGGCTCGAGATCTTTGCGACTCCAATCGCTAAACGAATCAACTCTCTGGCACCTGGGGCTAGCGTCACTCCCTTGGATGTCGCCTCTTTGATACCACTTTGTGCTTTCGAAACTTCGGCACTGGAAAGGTTGAGCCCTTTCTGTGGGATCTTTACAATAGAGGAATTTGCGCAGTATGAGTATCTGGCAGACCTCGAGAAATATTATAATCGGGGGTAAGTGTGCAGAAATTCGAATAGGAATACTGTGATAACGATCTTCTAGGTATGGACAGCCTTTGGGACCTGTGCAAGGTGTCGGTTATATCAACGAACTGCTGGCCCGACTGACTGGAAAACCAGTCGTCGATAGCACCCAGACCAACCGAACCCTGAACCAGTCTCCCGATACCTTCCCATTGGATCGCACGATCTATGCCGACTTCTCTCATGACAATCTCATGGTAGCTGTTTTCTCTGCTATGGGATTGTTTAAGCAGCGAGGCCACCTCGACCCTGCTAACCCCAACCATAGAAGGACGTGGGTTACTAGCAAGCTCGTACCATTCTCGGCGCGGATGGTCGTAGAGAGGATGCAGTGCAAGGGACGCCGTGCTAGTCACGAAGAACAGGAGGAAGGAGATTCAAAAGAGGATGCTAAGTCCGCACGATTATCGCGAGTGTCACGGTTGATGAAGGGCAAGACGAAGAGGAGGGGGGGAACTTTCGTGAGGATATTGGTGAACGATGCTGTTCAGCCTCTCGAGTTCTGTGGTGGAGTTGCGGATGGGTTGTGTGGGATAGAGAGGTTCGTGGAAAGCCAGGGTTATGCGAGGAATAACGGAAATGGGGACTTTGAGAAGTGTTATGAAAAGTAGAGCCAAGCTCTTCGTGGCATCTGAAGTTACTAATACCCTTTACGACAAGTCGTGGTAGTACTGAAGTGGTTGGTGGGAACCTGTTTAACTAATGCGTTACGATAAGCACATGGTCCTCCAGACATTTATTTTTGCAATGGGGGTTGGGTGTTAGGTAGACTGTAGTAGGTCTGGAAACCGGAGAGCATGTAAAACTTCCTGCCGCCATGGAGAACATCGAGGCAACCTCGTTCAGGGTGCTATAGTGTAGTGGTTATCACTCGGGATTTTGACTTCATACCAACGGTTGATTGAAACTTCCCAAAACCCAGGTTACTCGGATTGATTATAAAAGACGAGTTTTTATCCGATCTGGGAAATGCGCGAACCTGGAAACCAGAATCCAGTGACGTGAGAATTTCTTGCTTATCTGGGTAAGGTTGGTGGGAACTGCAAAGTCAAGGTCAAAATTCACGTGCGTGATCCCATACACCTTGAGTGACATCCCACCTACAGAGA
>FTPT01000496.1:0-25896 GCA_900156845.1 Coprinopsis strossmayeri
ATAATTCTGGTTGTCCGAAGGGCAGAGCGTGACATTCCGTCGTATTTCACCCACTCGCATCTCGTTGGTTTTCCTTTAAAATAAGGAGCTGAACGTTGTCGAATTATGCTAATAACTCAGTTTGTGAAATTTTAAGGCCCTCCGAATACGAGAAGGGTCTGAATTCGAAGTGTCCGACTGAGTGGTGTGTCCGAACTACTGGTTACTCATAGTATCTGAAACACTACTATGTACATACCTCCGTTCTTGGCTCAAAATCCACGGATAACGCTTCCTATCTAATCGCATGGTGCCTATGATTGTCCGTCTGAAAGCACAATTCTATTCTGTAGAGGGGGGTGGGGGGCCTCTACAGACTGCAGAGTCTATTCTGACCTCTGTTTTTTCCCATGGTGCAGCACTTTGCCTTTCGAGGGTTCGGCAGCTCGGCAATTCGCAAAAATCTATTCTATTACCCATCTATTCGGAATAGAATTCCTACGGGAAGTCATCCGCTCTCTCGAACAGCGACATCCATGGAATCCAGCTTCGTATTTTCGACACGATAGATTTCTTTTTCTGGTGGCGTGCATCCTTCTGATCAAAGAACGTAGAGAGGCGACGGTTGCCGACTGTTGACTTCTTGCCATGTGGCGCAATGACCACCTGAAAGGAACGTGATGCAGAGTGCGGTGAGAGTGTGGTGCGCAATTGCAACCAAGGTTCTGAAATGATTAATTATTAGCGCTCCAGACGGACCAGACCGACGGTCATCCTCCCCCGTTCATTACACTAGTATCTTTATAGCTGGCAAATGCGATTATAGATGTCCAGATTGAGGAAGAGCTGCTTGGCTATCACATCGCGACGACAGACGCATAGCCGAAAGAGGATCCTTCCAATCCGCGGGCAACAAGGGCGAACTGTTGCGCGGCGTTCCTCGTTTTGTTCAAGGATCTTGACCTATGTACATCGCCAATGTAATTCGGTTCGGAGACGAGAGGTAAGACTCGGCTTACGCAATGACGGCCTTGATAAACTTTTCTTTCGTTTCCGTATCAGCTTTTGTCGGCAAAAAGTCACTCTACGTGAATCACGAAATTAGTCATTTGAAAACCAGGGCAAGTTTAAAGAACTCACTGCAAACAGCGTTTCTTGCATCCATTGGCCAACGATGGCTGGGCCCCCTTCAAGCCCACTCGAACGGTTCATCAATGTCCCGAGGATCTCGATAAGGTTGGGAACTACACTTCTCGGTGCCACACCAGCAATGCCATGTACAACTGCTCGAGTGATCGCGCGCCCATGCGTCATCAAAAGTGCATTCTTATGGACGTTGAGGTCGGAAGTCAAAGAACTCCGATGGATGAGATTAGCCTATGATGTCGTCATAATCAATGAGCATTTAGGGAAGACTTGAAGGGAAAAATGGAATGCGAACCATGAAGTTGCATGCTGAAACAAGAGAGTAGCGTTCTTGCAATGAGAGCGCTGAGATGGCACATTGGAGTAGAGCATCAAGTAGGCCCGGAGCGAGGGTGTAAAAGGACTTTGTAAAGTCTTGCGCAACCTAAACAGTCATTTACTAGTCAGGATATCGTACCCATTCACAAATTGAAGAGGTTCCCATACCCTGTCCATGCACGAGAAGAATTCTTGTACAATGTCTGGATTCTGGTGGTCCGCATCATAGTCATTAGGATCCGCTTTAAGAGAACAAAAGAGAACTGCGTACACTCTCCATCGCACCAGGTAGCGCCAACGCTGTTAGTCCACATTGGAGTAAGATCGGGAGAACATTGGCCATAGTCGCCTCTGCTTCTCTTCCAGGTACAGACCTGGTCGCCAAGGAATATGAGGGAGGATTCAGCTGGGCAATAAGAATCGCCGAAAGAGACAACCAAGTAGCCGTCAACTGCTTCTGCGCAGCAACACAGATCAACTGAAGCAACGGCCCAGCGGATAACGAAAGCAACGTCAAATCACTTGGAAGGCTCGTGATTGACTTGAAAAGGTCGCTGAGAGCCTGAAAAAAACATATTAAATACCATCGACGGTAATAGGATGGATAGACGAACGTGACTAATTTCGGCATCTGTCGACCATATCTCAACGATATTTCCGATGCTCATGAAGATGTCTTCTCGAAGTTTCAGGAGCCTGGAATCCTCGCGTGCGGCCCTGATTTTCTCGATCTCGGACTGGACTGCGGGGTCCTCTTCATCTTCCGAGTACAAGCCGTCGTTGGTCCTGGTCAAGCCTTTCGCCACTCCAGACAGTATTTCGAGTTGCAGGATGACCACAGCACGGGCTTCATCAGGAAGCTTCATGGACATTAACCTTTTCTGACTGATTTAAGGCAGACGAGGATTAACGCACGGATGAGGCATTCTGAATCGCAGATACGAGCTTCTGAACAATCGGGCTAACGATGACCTAAAACAAAAGACCACCGTTTACTCCAGTGTGAAATAAACGCGAATTTCCCGGTGGACCTACCTCA
Source organism: Coprinopsis strossmayeri (assembly GCA_900156845.1). Lineage (NCBI taxonomy): Eukaryota > Fungi > Basidiomycota > Agaricomycetes > Agaricales > Psathyrellaceae > Coprinopsis > Coprinopsis strossmayeri. The sequence continues at coordinate 2,483 of FTPT01000496.1, forward strand.
ACTGGAGGAACCATTTCAGTGGGAGGAAGGGCCTGAATGACACTGGCTATGGATTGAAGCACTTTACTCCGTTCAGAGTCCTACAAAATTCGGATTCAGTAAGTCGATTTACCATACACATAGACATCCCTACCGGAATATTGCTGAGATTGTCATGTAGTTGTCCGAATGCAGCGATATGAGGAGCAAGGGCCTTCCTGTTAGTATCACAGATATTCTTAAACGCTGTAGCCGCTTGAAGACAGAGGGCATGATCAGACAACGCCGTCACGACGTAGTTAAGGACATTCATGAGCAAACTAGAGTCCACAACGGCTGCTGAATTCTTTTCGTAACTTGGGAACCATGTCGCGTATGTTCCTAGAAAATACAGCGCTTAGCACACCTGGTGGGGTGACGCTGTGCTAACCACGCACCGATAAGACTGAGAGTGGTTCTTCGCAATCGGTTATGACCCATAGTTGGTAACCTTCCCAGGACGCTGCTGCTGAACAGCCGAGCCAGCTGCACGGCTTTGTCGAGGTCAACTGCCTCTTGAACAGACATTATACAATGCAAGCTCGCTTCTATCTCCTAGAAGATCAGGTGATATCAAAAGTTGTCGAAGGCGACGGGAGAAATAACCAACCTGCCAGTTTGGAGGATCGATAGATAGGCGTTGCGTGATATCGTTGATGTAGTAGCTAAGCATGTCGTCTCGTAAAACGTAGTAGCTGGATATTTTGGTTGAGCACTGTCGTGCACCGATATAGAGAGAACCTACGCATTGATGAGTGTATCGCCGATATCACGACGATAGCTGCCATTGAAATGTCAGTTAATTGTCACGAAACACCGTAGATGATACTTTACACATTAAACTTCTCCAACTGATCTGAAGAGAATAGTAAGGAGATGGGACTGGAGCAGACTTCTAATAGACACACCTTTCGTCCAACCACTGGGTGTGGGAGGAAAAGCAGCCTTGCGTCTAAGGACCTGAATGAGTTCGCTGTAGACAGCCTTGGCCATCTCAACCTGTACAGGATCCTTGCTAGACGGCGGAGGAATGCTATCGTCGTCGCCGTTCTCGTCAAAGTAGTAATCGGTGGCCCAAAGTGCTTCTTGAAAGAGATACCAGAAGCCCAGAGTCAGCTCGCTCTCGTCTTCGTCGACCCCATAGTACCCTGGCAACCCCGTATAGGCGAGCATTAGACGAAGGAAAGTTTGGACGAGCTGTGCCCGACTTCTTTGAGGGGTGACTTGCGCAGGGGACACGATGTTGGCTGCGATATAGGGCGCAGAGTGATCCCCCAGTGCAACAAGAAGCTTGCAAACGGAATGCGCAATCTCGTCGACGTCACCCCTCTCAATCATCAGTTTCACCACCGAACTTCCAACGCTGTCGATCCAGAGTAACAGGGGCTCCGTGAGCGATCTATTCCCTGCATTGTCTGCTAAAGAGGATTTCGAGAGAACTTCTTGCAGAGTTTCAGACGCTACCGAGAAAACTGGTATGTTATCTTCTGAAGGATCCAGGAGAGATATCAAGATCGGGATGAAGGGGACGACGTCGTTGGCCGGGAAGATTGATATCCAAGCTTGCAACGCCTGAAGAGAAGATTGGACTTGCGAGATCGGAACAACGCCCTTTGGCTGGTTTATGGAAGACGTGATAGCCTCCACGACCAAAGGAGTGGCATCCCGCAATGTCTGGCTGATCTGGGCCCTTTCAAGGTAATCAGAGACAAGATAGACGACAAAAACAAACGGGGGACTTACTTACTAGATCCAAGAAGGTCTGCGTTCCCTACTTCTTCGGCCACAATCGTCAGGAACTGGTGAATACGTTCTGGAGGTGCTCCCCGCGCCGAGAACTCCTTTACACACGAAAGAATCCAAGAAGGCCACTTGGAAGGGTGGCCAGGCGCGAGCTTCAAAGCCAAAGAGCTGAGCTAAGATATCGATTAACTAAGCGCAATGTTTAAGATCGAGAATGTATACTCACTGCAACGTACAGTTTCCTCAAGATGAAACTGGCCCTCCCGATAGCCGCTGAATGTGCCGTTAATTGGACCAACAGATCCCGTAGTGCTTCCGCATGTTCTTTAGGAAATGATTCCCTGATCCAAATTTCAGAGTATGTCCCAAAGTCGTCACAGAACGACTCACCAGTCTCTGGCAATCTTCACCTGAGCGGTGTGTGCTCCAAAGAACTGGACGTTCTGGTCGTTGTGATTCAAGAAAGGAATGACTAATCCCCAAGCTTCTGGCCTCTTTTGCATGTCAAATAGTTCCTGCTGCAGCCTCTTGAGGTCATCCGGCAATGTACTAGACGTAGATGGCCCATTTGCTTGCTGAATTAACTGTTTTTCGAGCGCGATGAGAGGTTGGTCGAAAGGCGGCTTCAAGGACTGACTTGGGCGGCTCTTTCAACGTCAAATGTTGACAGAGTTGGAAGAAAGTTGTATTCTGCCATTAGATGGCTTATAGGATAGAAATCTAGAGAAAAGGGGGTGAATATGGTGGCAAATGTACAAGATTGTTCAGGGTTTGACGCTGGCATGCGGTAAACTTCAGGCTCCGCTTCGGAGATAGAACTATCGGATCATCGGCATGGTGGAGCTCTCTTCGAACTGGTCAAGGCCCAGGGGTATGAAGTTGAATCCCGTTCAAGTCTTTATCAGAACAAAATTAGAATCGGAGGGTGCTCAGTGCTGAATATTCAAAAGGCAGAGGAGAAAGCTCAGTCCCCCCACTCCAGGACATTTGGCTATGACAGGGAATATCTCCAACTGAAAAGGCAAAACAATCCCGATTTCTTTCATCTCTTATTCACTATAACCTATACAAGAATAATAATTATGCCACGGCACGCGAGGTCTTTCCGCGATTCTCTACATCAATCGCGGTGTTAGTCGCCAACTTGGTTTTGCGTTCCGCGAGGCTGGCCTCGATGTCCGAAGTACTCTGTCCATTAGCCTGGGCTTTTGCCAGTCGGATATTGAAGATCTGGAGGAAAATCGTGTGCTTGAGAACTTTGTTCTTGATTTTGCCGACTTCCAGAGCTTCGGCTGGATAATCATCATTAACATTTCGAACAGGAACTCCAACGAAGAGCTTACCTTCAGCACCCGAGGCTGCTTCAATAGCTGGGTTAAAGAGGTCGAGCTCCGCGGCCTCCGCAGCCTCGCGCATGCGAGCCAAAGCAGTGTCAACGGAGCTGGGGAGCGTCGCAAGGTCGACTCCTTCGAAGGGCTCCAGGAAAAGGGCAGCGGCTTCCTCAGCTGCAGTTCCACCTGGAGTCGAAGAGATCTGGAACTGCGCGTATCTGGTCCCAAGAATCTATTAACCACATGTATAAGTAACAAAAGGCACGCGACTCACGGTAACTCTCGGAAGTTCGACACAGACTGGGGTTGCGGAGAAGCCGCATCCCCTGACGATGTCGATGGCGATGGCGCGGCCGGGGATGAAGACGAGGAACCGACGGGGGACGCTGACGCTTTTCCTGCATTCTTCACATCTGCTTCACTGTTCTTTGTCAATTTCTCCCTAGCTATGCGATCAGATGACAAGCCCTTTCTCTTAACCAAGATAAAGAACCCTTACTCTCGAGAAGCTATGTCGGACAGGATCTTGGAGGTATCGGCACCAGATGCTTGAGCTTTAGCCAACTACCTTGCATCAGCCAAAACGTTCCGTACTAAACGAGTGCAGGCATTCACTCACTCTGATATTGAACAATTGAAGGAAGGCAGTATGCTTCAAGACCTTGTTCTTAGTCTTTCCTACCTCGAGGGCTGATTTCTGGGCTGCAGAAGTTGCGGCAGAAATAGCTGGGTTGAAAAGCTCCGTTTCAGCCGCCTCAGCCGCCTCCCGCATTGCGGCAATATTGTCCTCTATCGAGTCATCAAGCGTAGCGAGGTTCACGCCGTTGAACGGGTCTATGAAAATGGCAGCAGCTTCTTGGCGAGCAGTCCCTCCTGGAGTCGAGGAAATCTGGAATTGCTCAAAGCTAACCCAAAAATAAGCACCGTCTTCGGACTTCTCTTGAGATGTTTGACTTACGGAAGTTCTGGGAAGCTGAATCCTTGTCTTCGAATCCTTGAAGCAATCGACAGAGATGCGGGTATAGGGGCCGCAGAGGTCGGGAGAACACATCCAGCCAAGGCGATAAGGCCAAACACCTGATTGAGCACGAAACGAACCATCCCGATAAGTTGAAAGAAATCAGAAGTAAACCTGGAAGGCTAGAATGAGTGTAAGAAACGCAGACTAGCCGCGGAAAAAGAATGAAAAAATGAAGGAGCAGCGAAAGGAACAGAGAAATATGACTTTCGCCCCCAGGACGCAGAATGGGAGCCATCGAAATCTCCAGCGCTTGTTTTATATACGGTATTGACCCCTGGACCCGGCTCCCGCTGTCTGTCCTCGTTGCGGAGGAGCAGCATACTGGTACATAGCGCAGTGGCAAGCACGTGGTTGGTAACATCCCAACGAACATTGTACTCTCCTTCTATATATGTCGATCCTCCGTTGGTCCATTTGTTGGTTACGGTGCCGGGTGGTGATGCCAAAAATGGAATCACAACCGTAAACGGATGGGAAGCCGAGACTTTGTTTATCCGTGAACGAAAGATTGCGAAAACCAGCGAGTCTGGCCCTCCCAGCAATCTCCCACACATCGACATTATGAGCTCATTGGCAAAGTATTTTTCTGGCAACCATCATGGTCCATCGCGATCGCGAGCTCCTAGCGGGTAATGCTCAACGCGTGCTACGGTAAGCTAATAGCCGACGCGTTATTAGTACATGATATACATACAACGGATTGAAGAAACGTCGATGAAATGCCTTTGTTCACGAAGCACCATCCTTGCAGCTGTTGGCATTTCCTGTCACGGGCTGTCATTGCCCACCATGTAGGGTAAGCGTTGACTCTTTTGTGGGAGAAATTACTCGGACTCAGAAGCATGTGTCGAGATCGGAACGGAACTGCCACGATATTCCTTGAGATTTCCCGATCCTTCTGCATGCTTGTCAAACACGCGCACGCGGAACAGTAAGTACATCCATTGGTATGTACTAATCATGAATACGTTATCATCGACGTTCGCGTTATCATACAGGGCATACAGGGGCCATTTTGCGTCAAGCAGCGTCAAACCCTTGAGTGACCTTGAGTGACCTACGAACATCGGAATATATACATACGACACGCCCAAAATTCCAACCCAATATCCAACTTTCACAGCCCAACAACTTATAGAGACCATAATTCTAATGTTTATCAACCCGGTAGTAATATGGGTATTACGTATCTACATTCCTATCATGATCATCTCTTGATATCGTCTAGTTTGTATATTCAAATGTAACTTGGTCGGGGGGAGTCCAACGTAACAGGTTTAGTAGACGACCGATCAGAAAGAGACTCATGGGCACCCAACGAATCATCCATTGTCTTGGTATCCACCTCCGACTCTTTTATCACTGTCCTTTCGATATGGACAGCTAAGGAGCGCAACTGGTAGCTGCCTGTTCCCGATCGCCTTTCGTCGATATGGGAGCGAGAGGCGGGAGTAGGTCTGACAGAGATGCTGTGTCCTGTGGTCGATCTTTCCCCGGATCTGACAACCTCGACAGCCCAGCCAAGGCCGATACGGACGTTGATGAGCATGAAGGAGATTCCCGTAATAACTGGAATGGTGTCTGCGAAGAGGTATACGAGGTTCGAACCGGCCAAGAATGCTGCCATAAACATAATCGTCCAGGACCTAAAGCGGTTGATTCGAGTCAGCGGAAAATTTCGGTGATTTAATATTTAGCGACCGTACGTATATAACGCCGCGCTCTCTATGATAATGCCCGTGATGGACTGTTAAGGAACGCAGTTAGTGAGCCGACTATCGCGAAATTAGAAAACGAAGCATACCTTGAGACTTTGGCCGGCGTAATTTGTCGCAGCTGAGTTAATGCGATAGATCTTAGAAGCAATAAAACCTGAAAAGGTTTAGGCAAGCGTCAACATCAGGTTGGGCCGAGCCTCTTACTTGAACAGTAAACGTTGGTACTACAACAGCTTGTCAGACATATATCTCAATCAACGAGAGCCAACGTACATGAACGTGAAGACGGTACCGATGGCGGCGAGGAACATGTTCTTGTTGGTCGAAAACTTGCTGAATTGGAATATTGTCCCGATACCGCAAGCGATGAAGCCGAAAAGACAACAAAGAGGGAAGACTACTGTTGACCGATTGTACTTGAACACCGTTCGAAGTCGGTACAGCTAGAAGAGCCGATTAAACAAGACCGGAAAAGGACATCCGATCGGCACGTACCATGACACTATCACCGGCGATTAAGGTAACGATTATGAAGGCGGTCGATACAACGAACAGTGTCCTGCTCTGGTCTTCATAGTACTCCCGAGGTGTGTTACCGCCGTTAAAATGAACGAAAGCTTCAACCACTCGAACAATACTGAGCACCCAGTGCTATTGCTGTGTGAGTGCTATCTAAAGTGTAAGGGAAAAACGTAGAGACGAACCACAGTGACCGTTGTAACGAGAGTTATGCTTGCGAGGATGAGGGGGGTGGTGAGCGCAGCCATTTTGTTCTTTGGCCGATCGCTGCGTCTCTCTTTCGCGATGAGGAGGTAGGAGGAGGTCACAGAAAGGAGCATGAAGACGCCAAAGAGGAGGCTCTCAATGACGACGGAGGCGACATTGATCCCTACGATGGAAATGTGAAGTACCATAATGCACCCATGAACGAGGCAGGTGGGCCCAGCAAACTATAGAGAACTTGCCGATAATAAGTAGTAGGAGCCAGGAGGAGCCAGGTGGGGGAAGAAGCACCGTGACCTTCAATCAGATTCTCAAAAGTTCCCTGATAGGGGACCCTTTCGATACCCAACTATCCCCGTCTCGGTGGTTTTGATGTCGTTTTTGATCCCTCGTCTGGATTCCGTGGGTAAAGAAGCCTATCTCGCTTCCCAGCATATCAACTTGGCGCTAAGCCCTGTAAGCCATCTTGTTGGTCGACTGTCGACCAATGGAGCTGCGAGAATCGCACTTCTTGGGCGCATTGTCAAATGTGCCATTCTGCATCGCGGTTACATATCGCAATCCGCTGGAGTCTGAATCCTAGGTGGTAGGAATCAGAAATCGCTCCATTACTGTTTCAAGGGACAAGGAAGTCGCTGGTAATCGACGTCTCCCATCAACACCTCCGCTTAGCTCTAGGCACAGAAGCTGTCGGATGTTTGTTATTTCCGAGACTGAAAACCGCTCTATTACACTGTGAGGGAACAAAGACGATAGGTAATCATATTGAGGGCTGCAGCATCAAGGATTAGCTCTTGCCGTCTATCGGTTCTATTTGCAGGACTCACAGCCTTAAATCATGTGCCACCCACTTGCTTGTCGGTGTTAGAGTTCGATCATAAAACACGAGGTTCTTCCCAATTTAACCTCAGTCATCTCCAACCCCGTTGACCTTCTCGGCACCCCACCGTAGGACGCCCGATGCAACCGCTGTGAAAAGGAACGCCCAATCGAATAGCGAGCCAAATAGCTCGTACTTTGGGATTGTTGAGAAGAGGTTGACCGAGGTATTTTCAACGTCGTCTGATGCAGTCGGGGACGGCGGAAACGAGGTACGCATCTGAACAATTGTTGAAAGCAGATAGATGCCCTGTACCAGGACGACAAATTGTAAGGAACAACCTGTTCTATCAAGAGCGATGGACAGCGATGGACCGACCATGATCTGTGCTAGAAAAAGTAGCATCAAAGAAGCCCCCATGCTTCGGCTGGAGATATGGAGGACCTTGCGGGCGTATGAATCAGCCGAATAATAGCGAACAGTCAAGATAGCAAACATTGACATACTCGGGCTGCCCCACGAAGCACATAGCGCACACTGGTCACGATAATTAGCCCTACAAGGGCCAAGCTTAGTTGTCGAGAGACAGAAGCGATAGATTCAGGCTCGATAGACATCGAAGACAGATGGGAGACGCCGTAGGCTAGAACATTGGACAGAATATCGGAGTAATTCAAGGTGGACGTTGAACGTTGAGAAGGCAGGAACACCACGTTGTACAGGCACTAGCAGAAAGTCAATCTGGCGTAGACAGGTAGAATGAAAGAACCCACACTGAAGATGCGGGTGATACAATAAATGGCAAATAACCGTCCGGCCGACTGCCAGAGCCGGCCTTTCAAAGTCTTGGCACGTAAAGCATCATCCCGCCTCTGTCTCAAAACTTCGAGTTTTTTCACGATTTGGTATTCTAACGCCTCTAAACCTCGGATTTCTTGAGACACTTCGGCCAAAATTAAGACCACGCATCTTCAGCAAGGCATATTGACCTACTGTCATCGCCTCCTCTAAATGTAGCGCCAACTCGCGAGAGCCAAGACCCTTTAGATTCCCTGTTGGATGGCCTATCAAATTGCTGTCTTCTTTGTCGGAGGTCATTGCGAACACTCGACAGCGTGTATTCTTCGGCCTGTATCTGGGCGTCGGTCGGAGTTACCCTGTAGCAAATGAGCAGTTGTGATTAACTGAAGAGAAATACATACAGTGGTCGGGAAAGAACAGGGATGAAGGGCCAGGAGTTGTTGATGGCACCAAAGCCCGACAAGACACCAAGGATAACAGTACCGAGGACAATGAGACGCGCTAGGACATTGCTAGCGAATCCGGGCGAATGTAATCCAACAGGAAGAGGAATATACGAGAGAGCCATGAGATAAATGAGCACAGATACGAAGTAGCCCACTGCTCGAGATCCGCAGCAGTTACGGAAGTTCAAGCTGTCTGAGAAAACCTATGAGGAGGTGATCCAGTGCGAGAACAAATAACGTACTTGCGCTGCCCAAGCTTAGCAGAAAACTAACGCAAGCTGGAATTACGACAAGGATTGTCCCAACAAGTGAGAATAAAGAGAAGTGCCAGTTCATCAGTCTTCCCCTAAACATGGCATGAGCTCGAACCCAAGGGAGATACTCGTAGCATTCTCACCTAGGGCTGAAAGTGTTCATTCCCTGGAGGACCAAAAGGATGAACATCATGCAACATTCAGCGAACGTCCACGAGAATACTGTCCGCGAGATGGTAGAATGCAGCGATCCGGAGTCTCCTTTATGGGTTGACGGCGTCGGAAGTTCGTCCAGCTCGACATCATCAGACAGAGCATTTAGGTTCAAGTAACCAGTCTTTAGAAGATATTTGCGACATCCTAATACCAGTAAAAGCCTATTAATGTATTCGGTATTCATGCAGAACAACAGAAGATTGTACCAACCTTGCAGCAAATAAAAGTGCGGTCTCCAGGGCGATGGTAGAGACCATCCCGCCGGATAGAGGGCTCAGAACAAGATGTAGCCCTTGCCTTTGTCGTTGCCGTCGTCGCTGTCGTCGTCGCCCGAGTCGTTATTGTGGTCCAATCGCCATCCGAGTTGGGAGTTGCGGGGCTATTTACGCTCCGCTCCAAACACCCTCGGCTCAACTGCATCCGAGCGACATGATGCATTGACCTTCCGTGTCCGCGACATCACCCCGAAATTCTACTTTCTCTGTGGCTTCGACCATCTACTGGAAACAGAGCGTGAGACTGATTCTGGACATCTTTGCTTACATGTTGCTGAAGAGCCACAAGAGTCTCACAAGATCGTGTCATGTTTAGCGAGGCCAAGGTCAGTAGAAGCTTGTCGCACTGATCTCAAGCTCTGAATATTTGAATGACGAACCTGGGAGCATTTGGACGGGAACCAATGGTATTCTCGGCGGCTTTGCAATGCACAATGTATTACATTGGCACCATACAAGCTTCTGGAACCTCTGTCGTATTCTCGCGATGTCGAGCAAGATATTAAACCCCATGACCTCCACGGGCTTTGGGGAGCTGGGAATGCTCTTTCCTACACTCTCGTCCCTTATGGCACGCTTTTCGCTACTGTTCTTCCTTGGCCTTTCGGCAGTAGGACTGGTCCAAGGAGTATTTTATGATAATCTCGACGACCTCGCATCTGGACGCGCAGAGTCATTCGACTTTATTGTAGTGGGAGGTGTGTTCTGTGCCAACAGGTACCCCTTGTAATGTGCTCAGATTTCCTCCCATACGACAGGTGGTATTGGAGGGTCGGTTGTTGCAAGTAGACTGAGCGAAAACCCAGCCCATACAGTGCTCCTCATCGAGGCAGGGCCAAAGTTCGTGCTTCCGCTGTATAATTCAGACACGGGTTAGCGCTGACAAAGGGCACTTGAAGTGACCTAGATAACCTGGACATCACAGTTCCGGGTTACAATGAACAAATCAATAGCACGTACAAGTGGAACTTCTCCACCGTACCTCAGAGGGGACTAAACAACAGGGTCTTTGACTATCCACGGGGCCACGTCCTGGGAGGGAGTAGTTCTATCAGTGAGCTCGAAAGATATTTGTGACGACTCGGTAAGGCATTAAGGTATGAGTGCTCTAGACGCAATGATCTATTCGCGAGGCCCGGCCGATGACTATGATCGGTGGGCGAAGGTTACCGGAGACCCAGGCTGGACGTGGTCAAGGCTTTTCCCTTTAATCATGAGAGTCAGTGCCTATCTATCTTCACCTTTCTCCCCACCTGATTTGTCCCTACAGCACGAAAGATGGGTTCCCCCGCCCGGTGGTCGTAACGTTACAGGACAATTTAATCCCTCGGTTCATGGATACCGAGGCAAATCGCTTGTTAGCCTCCCCTGGAGTGATGCCACTGAATTCGACCGTTTGTGCTTGAAGAATGCCGAAGCACAGAAAGGGGAGTTTCCGTTCAACATTGACCAGAATTCAGGGTATCCAGTTGGTGTTGGTAAATGGCAATACCTTCTGCCGCGAAGTCGAACTGACAAAATGGGCTGTGGCAGCATGGATGCAGTCAACGATAGGCAACGGCGAGAGAAGTAGCGCAGCGACAGCATATCTGGATGCCAACGTTCGTAAGAGAAGAAATCTCAGCATCGTAGTCAACGCCTACGCCACTCGAGTACTTCCTGTCAGTGGTCCAGGAAGAAGACTCGACATTCGTAGTGTTGAAGTAGCTCCTCGGTCTGGAGGTAAATATCTTGTGTTCCATATTAAGTCTACCTACGTTAATGATGCCATTCTTTGCTTATGATGATTAGGAACGAGACGAGTACTAACGGCAAAGAAGGAAGTCACTTTAGCTGGCGGGGTATTCGGATCGCCTCAAATCCTTATGAACTCGGGTATCGGTGACATTAACGAACTCGAGGCCCTTGGTATTAAGATTATCCATAACCTACCCACTGTTGGGAAGGATATGGATGATCATGTTTACACTACCGTCGTCTGGGGGTCACAAATTCCAGTTCCACCCCCGTGGGTCTTACTACCTCCTTGGAGATGGATTTACTCAAAATTTGCTTAGTATCTCCCCGCAAGAAGCCTTGAAACAATGGGAAACTAACAGAACAGGTCCTCTAACCGAGGCTGTTCCTCACTTGTTCCTATGGTCCAGGATTCCATCCAATTCGACCATCTTCCAATCTTACCCAGACCCTGCGTCGGGTGAAAAGGCACCCCACATTGAAACCTCCTTATTCGTGAGTATCTAAGCACTTGCCGGTCTTGTTACCCTGCTCATATGGGCTATTAGACGACTGGAAATATCGTTATAGGCGGGATAGTTCTTCTTTCTCCATATTCCCGTACGTTGTTGGATTTAATACCCAATGCAACAAACTGACAAAGGCTTAGGCGGGACGGTCAGATTACGCTCAAGTGACCCCTTCGACCCGCCTTTGATCGACCCAGCACTATTGACCCATCCTTACGATGTGCTAGGAATGAAGGAAGGAATCCGAAACACCCGAAGATTCTTTAGTGGATCAGTGTGGAATGGTAGCCTCATTGCATCTTACGACCCCGATCCTGACGCGCTGTCAGCCGCGGAATTCGAAACGTACCTTCGAGCGAGAGCAAGTACTTTTGGTCATGGTGTTGGAACTGCTGCTATGTCCGCTAAATGCTCAAAGAAGGGTGTATTGGATCCTGATCTCCGGGTCAAAGGCGTAACGGGATTGCGCGTGGTGGATGCTTCTGCTATCGTGAGCCTTCCTTGTTTTCCTTAACTCCTCCAACTTTGCTCATGGATATCAGCCATTTGTCCCTGCAGCACATATACAGGCCTCCGTTTTTATTCTGGCCGAACGTGCTGCAGAACTGATCAAGCAGTCGTGGTGATTCCATGAAGCGTATAACTAAGCGGGGCCTCGAGATCACAGTCCGACTTTTTACCCTCAGCATATTTTAATGTCTCTATTGATCCGGTTATGAGTACGACTGACAGTAACATTGTCCGTAAATCTTGATGGGCGCTAATGAGCGCCTAACTTGGATGGTGATCCGTTTGCGACATGTCCGGAGACCTGCCCTGCGAGCCGTAAGTATGGAATATGCAAGAATACGACGGGGATATAATATGCTTCAAGGCACTGAAGAGCCACGACTCTAGCTGCGCGGTTTGCATTCCTTGTCCTCGCTATGGATACGGCAAGGTTTTGTAACTTCGAATTCATTTTCCATTGTGACAGAGCTCTCGAGCATCGACTCGGACCGAGATGACAGCACTTGGTTAGCTATCCACCCAGATATGGCCTAGCAAGAGCATGACAACAGGTCATACGGCAGATAGCTACTGCACTAAGCCAGTGCAGCAGAGACCATCACATGGCTTTGAAGACCGTGGGGGTGCGAAGAAACAAGCGGAGAAGAGCAGGCTCAGTCCACAGTCCACTTCAGAGCTATAAGCCAACCTATCGAGCCGGTGGGTGGGAAAGCAATCTCCGGAGATGCCGAACAATTACCGGATACGACCCACGCGGCCGTCCGTCCCTGTCGGCCCTTATCCTGCTCTTCCGAGTCTCTTCATGATCACTCTCATTTTCCGGAACCGCCGTGTTGTTATCAGACGCCATTCTGCCATAGAAAAGGCCCAACAGAATAGGGTGTAGAATATATCACTTATCGATGTAAGCTCTAAAATGCAGCGAAGAGCTTTGGTTCTGAATTTGGATCATTAGACTATAGTGTTTGATGAATAATGTCATTCACGAGTGTTTCTTCGCAGAATATGCGGAGATATAATCTGGACAGCTCGTCTCCAAGTGTTTCATACGTTCCATCTGGGGGTCATTATTGTATCAGCACCTTGTCGAGAATGCCGGAGGCGACCATCGCGCAACAAGCTCGAAATTACAAGTGTCTGTTCCCACAGGGTGGCGAATTTGTTGACTTCTATGATGATCCTCTGTCTACAATGTGCAGCCGATAGCTTCTGCTAGCATGGAAAATGCCCTATTATATCCTATTTTTTCCTAAGTCTCGGGAGCCTGGCCGTCCAGAACCTGTCGGCGAAGAAGCAAGTGGAACCAGGGTCGCTTGGGATTACTGGGCATTACCCCGACCTCCGACTGCTCTATAAAGACGTGGAGTTAATAACAAAATGGAATTTCTTCACCTTCGTCGTCCATCGGATCTCAATCATGAAACTGGTTGCCTTCTCTGCATTCATAGCTCTTGCAGTTCATTTGGCAGACGGCCGAGTTTATCATAGTATCGACGAGCTCTCTGCTAGCGCAAACAACTTCGACTTCATCGTCGTCGGAGGTGAGTGATGAAAATCTTTCTGAGTGTCAGGCTCAAGGCCAACGGAATCACAGGAGGGACTGCAGGTTCTGTTATTGCAAGTAGACTTACCGAGAATCCCAGGTTCAATGTCCTGCTCATCGAAGCCGGTCCCGAGTAGGATTCTCGTTCTTATTTGTGAGAACCGCTTGGTGACCAATTCTTTCTTTCAGCAATGAGGGCGTTGAGGACCTGAAGATCCCCGCCAGATGGCTAGGTGGCATTCCTGCGACGTACAACTGGAACTATACAACTATTGCACAGCCAGGACTGCTTGATAGAGCCTTGCCATATGATCGCGGACATGTCCTTGGTGGTAGCAGTTCTATCAGTAGGCACAATTTGCCATATTCACCTGATACACCGCTAATCATTGGATGCAGACGCCATGGTATACACTCGAGGCTCTGAAGAGGACTACGAACGATGGGCGAGACTAACAGGTGACGATGGATGGAAATGGGATAGGTTACTTCCTCTCATCAAACGGGTATTTATCTTCTCTCTTCCTCGTGGACCCAACTCTAACGCCACACTGAATGGTGAAGCACGAGAAGTTTGTTCCGCCAGCTGGAGGCCGTAATGCTACTGGCCAATACGATCCTCGTGCTCATGGCTACTCCGGAAACACCTTGGTATCGCTACCGTGGAGTGGACCGAATGCCTTCGACGCTAGAGCACTCGCTGCTGCGAAGTTGAAGAAGGAATATGCTTTCAACCTAGACCCTAATGACGGCAATGCTCTTGGACTGAGTATATCACAGTTAGTTTTTATGTATCCTTTAATGCTCACCGGATCCTTCCTAGCCTGGATCCAGTCTGCCATTGGTAACGGCGAAAGGAGCAGTGCAGCAACTGCTTATCTTAGCGCCGCTGTTCGTAATAGGCCAAACCTGACCATCATCACCAACACTTATACTACACGAGTCCTCCGAGCTGGAAAGGCTGGAAGGGATCTCGACCTGCGCACAGTGGAATTTGCGTCCACAAATGGAGGTGATTTTGTTTCATTTTGGGTTCAGGAATGGCATTTTCTCATTCAAATCAGGTCCACGGCGGACTCTCACGGCAAAGAAAGAAGTTATTCTTGCCGCTGGTGCTCTCGGCTCTCCCCAGATCCTACAAAATTCAGGAATCGGTGATAAAGGAGATCTAACTCGCGTTGGCGTGACACCTATCCATAATCTGCCTGACGTTGGCAGGAATCTCGCTGACCATGTTACCTCCGCAGCCTTCTGGACCACCACTGACGTTTCGCCCCCTGTGTGAGTATCCTGTCTACTTTCCATCACTAAGTCGGCGTTTAACTGAGGCTAGGCTCGAACCTGATGTGGTGATGGAGATGTGGCGAAGAAACCGCACGGGACCACTAACAGAAGCCGTCGGTCATCAAATCCTGTGGTCGAGAATTCCTTCGAATTCCTCCATCTTCAGGAAATATCGCGATCCTTCTGCGGGTCGTAACAGCGCCCATCTTGAACTGGCTCTTTCGACGTACGGCGAAGTGGCAGGTGCTTTAATCGTGCTTTTAACCCCACACTCGCGTGAGATTAGCATCAAACCTTTGGAACATATATGTTACACACTAACTCATAATGATCTCGTAGGTGGGACCATCAGGATTCGCTCTAACAATCCCTTCGACGCGCCCATAATTGACCCTGGCTGGCTGTCCCATGAATTCGACCTCCTCGCCCTTGCGGAGGGCGCTCGTGTGGCAAAACAATTCTACAGCACTCGACCTTGGGAAAATTATTTCGTTACTCCACTTACCCCGGATCCTGACACTACGCCTGCCGTAGACTATTACAATTACCTGCGAAACTCTACTGGCGCAACTTCCCATGCTTCTGGCACAGCTGCCATGTCGGCCAAGGGCGCGAAAAATGGTGTCGTAGACCCCGATCTTCGTGTCAAAGGCATCAAGGGTTTGCGTATTGCCGACGCATCCATCTTCGTAAGTATCTCTCATTGGCCATCTCATTTTATTAGTCATTTATCTCTCGACTTTAGCCTGTTATTCCCAGCTCTACTACCATGGCTCCTGTCTATATTATCGCAGAGAGGGCCGTAGAGTTAATTAGAAGCGCTTGGTGAATATGAATTATGGGAACGAAAAGAGCGTCCATTTATACATAGTCATCTATATGTATTATTATTCTTATCACTTGCTGCACGCCTTGGAGTCTCTTTAAGCCGTCATTCGGCATCATTCTGGTTTCCACTCTTCGACAGGCAGGTGACATACAGACGTGCCTTGGTTGCGTCTTGGTTTCCAGCTTGGTCAATTGTTTTGTTGTTCACTTTAGCGATAGGTACATGTTGTCCAGGGCCAAGCGCCCTTATAATCGCCGTACAGATCTGCCCAATTACTGCAGCCTGTAGGCTCCTGTAGGTACGTCACCACCTTTAACTGCTTCTTATGGGAAGGCAAGTCTATATATACATGGGCATTAGCCGCTGCATGCTTTATTTCGTTGGCAGTTTGAAGATACTACTAGTACATAGGTTCAATTGAGCTTGAGCGCTTCAACGGTGGGTTCTAGGATGGTGCTCAAGCGGGAAATTAGGTTGAGCTATGTATGTACAACAGGCTACAACTGACGCAATTATGTCGCACGGCTTCTTCCTGCCAATCCTTCGCACCATCAATTACTTCGTGCTTCTATGTTCTGTCGACCATATGGTCCTGTCCAGTGATTTTCCGTGCCTCCCATTGATAGATTGTATTCTACCACGCGTTGCAAGTTTGGTCGGTTGATAACGATATTATTCTTCCGCGACTTCTCAGGCAGAAGAAATGGAGGGCAGCGGAGGGCAGACTCAAAAGACAGACATTGACAAAACCTCCGGTTCTCAGGGATCAAGGCATGTTCTGAACAACAACACAATGGCTAGGTACGACCGGTGCATTTAATTTATGACGTTGGGTTAGGGACTGTTAGGGAACAGGGAAAGGTGGTGTTATTCCCTACTGCTCCAGGGGCGAATACTGGGCTAATCCAGATTGTTAATCTTCAGGCATACATAATACTGCTCAGAGCGCTCCATATGCTCAGCGCTCAGACTTGTGGCTCATCCACATATCGCAAAGAAAATGTGATGAGTTACGCGACTTGGCGATTCAGCGCGCGTGCTCCACAGCCCCTGCAAGTCCGCGGCTCATCGTAACATGTGCCGTTACATTCTATCATTAGCATCGGGAACACTTTCGGGAGATGCACACACAAGTTTTGTTGTCATGCGTCGTGTTCTTCCTTATGGTGCACGTCTGGGGTGAGCATAATCACCGCGTTGATTCTATCACGCACTATCTGTCACCCTACTCTGCCCCGAATGGCCCTGGGACAAAATAGACCTATAAAACCGCAGGCGCGCGGTCGAAGACCTCAGGCATCCGAGCTCCCTTTGTCAACGCCATGAAGCTTTCCACCTCCTTCCTCGCGCTCGCGCTCGCTTTCTCCCCAGCAGCTTTCGCTTCTCCTGAGCCACAAGATGCCTCCGTCGCTACCTTGCCTGGATTGCCAAGTTTGGGATATTGGTTGCCTAAGATCCCTCTCCAGTCGACCTTGCTTCAGCTCTTGCTCACTGAGAACAACCTCTTAAACCACGCGAAGCAGTTCGCCAAGTTTGCTAGCGACAACGGAGGTAACCGTGCCTTCGGTTCTCCCGGGCACAACGCGACTGTTGCCTACATCAAGCGACAGCTCGATCGCACTGGCTACTACAACACCGAACTCCAGACCTTCCCTTACCTTTTCTCTGAAGGTTCTGCGACGTTCTCTGCTAATGGTACCGATATCCCCACTGCATGGTTCACCTACGGCCCTGCTGGAGACGTCACCAAGCCTCTCGTCCCAGTGAACGACGTGGGATGCACTCTTGTTCGTGATTTTCATTAAGGATATTCCCAGGTTCTAATTTACTTTTCTGTAGGAGGACTTCCCCGCCACCGTCGCTGGCAACATTGCTCTCATCAAGCGTGGTTCTTGCGAGTTCGGGTTGAAGACTGCCCTTGCCGGTGCTGCTGGTGCCGCTGGGGCAATCATCTACAACAACGCTCCCGGCGATGTCGCAGGCGGTACCTTATCTCAAGTCACCCGTCCGGAGGGCCCCTATGTTCCTGTGTCCTCCATCTCCGGTGCCGTTGGTGAAGAGCTAGTCGCTTCCATTGCTAGTGGTGTAGAAGTCATTGGAGCCCTCAAGGTTCAGGCGGTCACTGAGGACCGGTGGACCAGTAATGTCATCGCTACTACCAAGACCGGTGACAAGAACAACATCATCTTCGCTGGAGGCCACACTGACTCTGTCCCCGCTGGACCTGTAAGTCTCCGATTACCTTCTTTTGTTGTCCATCAATCTGACATCGCTCGATAGGGTATCAACGACGACGGATCTGGCACTATCTCCGTTTTGGAAATTGCCCTCCGCCTCCCTTATTTCAAAGTCAAGAACGCTGTTCGCTTCGGCTTCTGGACTGCTGAGGAATTCGGTCTCGTTGGCTCCGAACACTACATCACCAACCTCCCTGAAGAGGAGCGTCAGAAGATCGCTCTCTACCTCAACTTCGACATGGTCGCGTCCCCTAACTTCGCCTACTTCGTCTACAATGGTGACGGAACTGCTTTCAACACCACCGCTGGCCCCGCAGGAAGTGCCGAAATCGAAGCTCTCTTCAAGGACTGGTTCTCTAAGCGCAAGTTGAAGAGCGCTCCCACTGCATTCGACGGTCGTAGCGACTACGGTCCTTTCCTTGATGTTGACATCCCTGCAGGCGGTCTTTTCACAGGTGCTGAAGGAGTCAAGACCGCCGAACAGGCAAAATTGTACGTCGATGAACTACCTCCGAACTCTCGCGCAAGTACTTACGTTGTTCTTTTAGGTGGGGAGGCAAGGCCGGTGTCGCTTATGATGAATGCTACCATCAAGCTTGTGACGGCATTAGCAACCTCAACCGCGAGGCTTGGATCCAAAACACTCGTGCTGCTGCCCACTCCATCGCCACTTACGCTAGCTCCCTCAAGGGCTTCCCCCGTACTACACGGGCTACTTCCGCTGTTGCTCGGGTTGCTTCTTTGAACCACGAGGAGCGCAGACACCAAAGCTGTGGTCATGAGATCTTGACCTTGTAAAATGCCTAAAATGCATCGTATTGTAGTTAACATGTGTAGCAGTAGCATTGTCCATTATTATTAATCCTAATATTTCTCATGATCCACGGCGTGTGAAGCCCCTTGAATGAACCGAATAACACTTAGTATTGCTTAGTAGTGAAAACGGAGTTCTCATGTCCTACAGAAGTAACAGAACACAAATAGAGTTAACGTGCTAATTTTATGACCACGCCGATTTAATGATATCGGCCGCACGCTCAGCGAGGATATAAACCGCTGCTTGAGTATGGGCGGTGGGTACGTATGGCTTCGTAGCAAACTTCATCAATGAATGGAAACGAAAATAAAACTTTATTTACATACAATCACCGATGCGTCAACAACGCGCAAGTTCGCGACTCCTTTGACACGTAATTCAGGATCCACGACACCGCGTTTTGAATGTTTTGATGACATCGCGGCTGTTCCGACAGGATGCATAGCCGACGTCAGGGTGTTTCGAATGACCTGTTCCACTTCTCCGGCACTAAGAGCGTCCAGATCGAGGGAGAGTCGTCCCGTAAGCTGATCCTTCCAGATGCGATGGCTGTAGAAGCGCTTCAAAGTCCGGAGTCCTTCCTTGATCACTGAAATGTCGAATGGATGGGTCAAGAATCCGGGATCAATCAATGGAGTATCAAAGGGATTGCTTGATCTGAGCTGAATTGACCCACCTGAGGCAAGGGAAATTAGTACGGCGGTAGCCTGAGCAACTTCCAGACTACCATAGCCAGTTAATCGTGACTTGACCGGGGGACTCACGAGAATAGGGCGTCATCAAGAATACCGTTCCCCCTGTCTGTTTGCCTGTCGTCTGAATAGGTAGTCTTGTTGGCGGATTGAATCATAAATGAAAAAGGCAGCTATGCTTACACCTATTACATACTCCAGATGAGGGGCGCCAGGACCAGAAGAAGGATCTGGATAAGTCTTGAAGATGGGAGATTTTGAAGGCAGCCGCGTCCACAGAAACATATTGAGGAATGGAATACCGGCCTCACTGAGAGGCCCAGTTTTATTCCGCTGCCATTGGAGGAAAGCTTGATCATAATCGAACCTGGTTTCGTTCAAATAAGCGATCACGACGTCAACAACCTAGAACGAATCGACTCACGCAGGTGGCTCTGGTAGACCATTAGATGGTGCGAATGATTCGGTCACCGTATGGTCAGTCATATTTCTCCCAACATCTGGAAGGTGGTGAACCGTCGGGATGCCGACTTTAGAGAGGTGTTGACTGTCTCCAATCCCGGAATTGAGGAGGATGTGAGCAGATCCAAATGTTCCCCCAGATAGAATGACTTCCTTCTTTGCAGTTAAGGTCCTCCTGTTACCTATAAATTGGTTGAGAGGCAGAAGTGGGACAGGAAGTGCATTGCAAACCTCCAGAAGCCGGAGCTACTTCGACGCTGCGGATGTTTAAATTGCGATTACGGTTAGTGGGCACCACCTTCGTAATATATGTATTGACCAGAATGCTAAGGTTGGGTCTTCCACGGACGTCATTTGTCAAATAAGCAGTAGCGGCGCTGCTGCGTTCTCCACCACCATAGGTCGATTGTAGAGGTGCTGAGTATAAATGGTAGCCTTAATAGCGGACCTTATGATTAACTTTGGTGACGAACTTAAACCTAACACATCGCCATCATTGGCATCGGCGTTATATTTAAACTCTGGGAGGTCCTCGCCGACCTTGATGCATTTGTGGTGGAAGTCTGTGGGTTCGCGCCAGCGAAGGGCAACTTTGACTTTTCCGTTTGTGCCATGGACGCGAGGATCGTATTCGCCTGTAACGTTCCGGCCACCGACAGCTCCAGTCCACTTTTCGTGCTACATAATACCGTTAGAAATCGTGTCATGAAGGTCTACTATTCCAGAAATAAACCTTCAACGCATAGGGGAACAGTGCCTTCCAGCTCCACTGACGATCGTCAGTGGCCCTTGCCCAAAGGTCATAATCATCGGCCGAACCCCGAGTAT
The DNA here is from genome assembly GCA_900156845.1 of Coprinopsis strossmayeri. NCBI lineage: Eukaryota > Fungi > Basidiomycota > Agaricomycetes > Agaricales > Psathyrellaceae > Coprinopsis > Coprinopsis strossmayeri. The sequence continues at coordinate 23,297 of FTPT01000496.1, forward strand.
AGATCATACCATCTGGCAATCTTAGCAATGTTTCCAGTACGCAGCAACATTTCCAACTTACTGATAGAGCTACTTCCACCGAGTACCCGTCCTCTGGCGAAGAAGAAACTACGGTCGTTCAGCCCTGCCTGAGGAGTGGTTGTGTAATTCCACGTGTAAAGCGGAGGAATGCCAGCTGGAGTGTTGATTGGGAGGCGTAGTTCGAGAACACCAGCATTGCTATTAACAGAAGGGACATAAGAGACATAGAAGAGAACATGCGCGAAGTGCGGACATACTCTGGGCCCGCTTCGATGAGCAACACATTGAACCTCGGATTCTCCGACAAACGGTTAGCTAAAACCGACCCGGCAGTCCCTCCTACGTTTTCAGATGTCAGATTCAATGAGGACTGCTAGTTTAGATGCTGTACGGACCCCCTGCTATGATAAAGTCGAATGTGGAAGTGCTAGGTAGCTGATCGAGCGAGTGATAAACCTTTGCCTGGCTAAGAGTCGCACCAAGCCAAACAATGGCGAACAAAGAAATCAAAGGAGTCATAGCCAGGAAGTCCACTTGGGGGTTCGCAATTCTCTCCCAGAGGATATTTATACACCCGTCACAACCCCACAAACAACATTGACCCCACAGGAACACATACCGTCAGATCGAACACACAGTACAAGGAAAAGTTTAAAGAATGCTTGGTGTCAGTAGCAGTAACGCCATATGCGGTTGATTTTGTACAACCCGTCTGGGCACCACGGAACTCAGCAAAAAGCAACTGAGATTTACGTTTTCGTTACGTTGAGAGGTGCATGGTTGTGGGAGCCACCACGACGACTTCTCATTCATCCCCCGGCCGACTTGATGAGTGACAGCGTCTTTTCCATATCCACGATCGCTTGTTAGTTACCTACTGAGAGACAGTGTTGTGTCGTATAGTTCTGCAAAGGTGATTAGTGATCGTTTACAGTTGGGAATCGTCGATACGTCTCCGAAGTACTTCTGAGTTTCACTACATAGCTCAAAAATCTCCTGACTATGGACTTCGGTTAACCATACGTCGACACAAATGGTTCCTGGAACGTACTGTCATAGTGGTGGCAGGCACCATTCATTCCAAATCCACGGAGTAGTTGAACGGTGGCCACCGGTGTTGAGAAGAATTTGTAACCAGTTGTAACATACTTACGGAAGAGAGAACCCATGACCTGCTTTCCAGGTTCTCTCCCAGGGAAAGGCTCCAATACCTCGGAAAGTAGCAGAATCCCACTCTCAGTACACACTTCCTGAATTTGTTATTTCACTGAGCATCAAAAGCACTTCAACCTTCAAGTTCAGTTTGCACTACGCAGTATAATTCAACTGGACGGTAACACGGAGGCTTAGATAACCTCTGAAACAGTTGTTCGTGCCTGCCCGGCCATTTCTACGACCACGCAGACTTGATGAGGTCGGCCGCCCGTTCTGCAAGGATGTATACCGGTGCTTGAGTGTGCGCAGTTGGAACGTATGGCTAGTAAGATCACAAGGATCAGCAACAGTGGGCGGCCGATTCACCGAGTATACGTACAATAACTGATGCGTCAACAACCCGTAGGTTGCGCACTCCCTTGACACGCAAATCAGGATCCACAACTCCATGTTTCGAACCCTTCGACGACACCGCAGCCGTTCCAACTGGATGTAGCGAAGAGAGCGTCGAGTTTCGAACTTCATTTTCGAAATCTTCCACACTGAGAGTGTCGATGTCGGGGGTGAAAGGACCTGTGAAGTAGCCGTCCCAGACAGGATGATTATAAAACCTCTTGAAAGTTCGGTATCCTTCTTTGGTAGCCAACATGTCGAATGGGTGTGTTAGCAATCCGAGGTCGATCAACGGGTCGTCGAAAGGGTTGTTCGATCTCAATTGGACGGAACCGCCTTGAAAAACGATAGCTTAGAACACAGTACTACACAGAAATGAAGGGCAGCAGGCTTACGTGAATACGGGGTCATTAATCCAAAAACTCCTCCGGTTCGGTTTCCAGCGGACGAGAGGCCAAATTCTAAGTGGGGCGCTCCGGGGCCCGACGATGGATCAGAATACCGTTTGAAGATCGGAGAACTAGAAGGAATCCTCGTCCACAAAAGCTGGTGTCCAGATCTGCTTTGAGACAAGGGTCCTGTTTTGTTGCGCTCCCAAAGCAGTAGAGCTTCTTCATAATTAAACCTGAAGAGACATCGGGATCAAGATGGCCAAACTCGATAGGCAGGAAGGGCTATACGAACGGAGGCGGGTCTGGTGGAGCAATCGAAGAAGCCGACATCGGTGAATTGGTGTGATCGGTCATGCCCTTGCCAACATCTGGAAGATGGAGCAACGTCTGAACTCCGACCGTCGAGAGATGTTCTTGATCTCCTATGCCTGAGTTCAACAGGATATGCGCTGAGCCAATTGTTCCTCCGGATAGAATGACCTCTTTCCTTGCAGTCAATCTCGTTGCATTTCCTATACAACTATTGAGAAAAAGAGCAAGAAGACGAAGAGCCCGGGACTAACCCCCAGATAGCGGAGCAACTTCGATCGTGCGGATGTCCAGTTCGCGGCTCCTAGTCGAAGGAAGAACTTTCGTGAC
>FTPT01000479.1:0-18420 GCA_900156845.1 Coprinopsis strossmayeri
AAAAAAATAAAAAAAGAAACTATCGTTATGTTTTTATGACAGGGGGTGGGAGGAGGGTGAGGCTCAGTTTGTCAAGGTGCATTTTTTTGTGTTGCATTCTCATGTTCATTCATTTTGTTCATTGTTTGGAAGTGCTTTTTGTTTTTTTTTTTTTGTATTTCTTTTTACATTCAAGGTGATCTTTTTGACCCTCTTTTGTCTTCTGCTGTTACTGTTGGCTTGTATTATGCTCTCAATACTCTCTTTTGTTTTGATATGATCTTTCAGCTGCATTGTATTGCTGTCTTTGGATTGCTCACCCTTCCAGTCAAGTGTATCTCTACCCTTTTGATTTTCTGGTTAATTTTGTACTTCCTTTGCCATTTTATTTCTGCCTTTATTAAGTAGTATTCTACTTCCTGTCTCCTTATCAATCTCCTCCTTGTCCACTAGTTACTGCTAGCTAGATATGATATATGATGGGCAATGACTATTCCACAGTGTAACTGTAGCCTAAGAATTTAATGATCTCAAATCATTAGACCCTCTATTGCAAAATCATTAGCACATGTTCAAAGAAACTTTAGAAAAATCATTCGGTCTTATGATTTCAAAATTATTGCATCCTCTAAAGAAACCATTGACAAATTTATTGGTGAAATCATTCAATGAATAGCAAAATCATAGGGCTATTACCTCCCAGTTTATTGATGGGAATAATAGTCGACCATTTCCCACATGTTTGGCACTTACTCTTATTTTATTATGGCCTCTGAGCTGGACAAATAGTAATACATGTCCAGAGCTGGGCTGGGGGAGGGGTACCACAGGCCACAATTAATACCAGTAAACAGGCCTGAGATTAACTGGTTTATCTCTAAATCTTAATGATTTTGGAATTCATTCCAATGATTTCAAGTCTCTAGTTCTTCAACATCAATAATGCACTATGCCATATGCCATAACATAGCACCTCACCTTACCCTGCATTTTATAACTTGCTAGCCAGACTTTGATTTTGATTTCACTTCTTTTTCTTTTTTTATTTCTTTTTTCTTGCCACCAATACTCTTACTTTTAATTCCCCTTTGTGCTACCAATACTTCTGCCTTCTACATCTACTTCATACCCAAACCCAATAATAACACTCTGGAAATGGCCTGGAAACCAAGTAAAATAAATAAGAAGAAACACAAGTGGTTGGACAATATAAATTTGAGAATATTGGGGAAATGTTAAAAGTAGAATATTCTGTATTCAAAAAACATACAAAACGAGAAGAGTTTCTAACAATCTGGAGGTGGAGTATAGCACTGATGCCATTTGTCTCCTAGATAGTCAAAGTTAAGATGAACAGAGGATGAAGAGGATTGTAATATAAGAAGAGTAGGCCATTGTATCAGGTTAGGATCAGGTGGCACATACATCAGATGATCCTGTTGATCAGAAAAAAGCCATCCTGAAGGAAATATTGGTAAGCCCATATTGCCAGATAGTATCTGTGGTGGATGATCTCTGGCATCTGAAACAATTTCAACACTATCATCAGAGAATACTACTAATGCAACTGGTCCAGTATGCCCCTCTGCATGGCTAAGAATCTGCCCTGTTGATACATTCCACATCTCCACTGTGTGGTCAAAGAAGCCTGGAGGAATCTGAGTCCCATCACTGGAGAGATTAGTATGCCTTTCCAGCTTGTGCAGCACCTTCTTTGTGGATGCATCTGATAACCATACTGATTGATCATAAGATCCTGAGACAATTGGTGTCCCAATATTGGAAAATGCCACTGACATGACTAGTTCAGTATGCCCCTCCATCTTGCTCAACATCTTCCTTGTTGGTCCATCCCACACCTGGAGTAACTGGTCCCCAGAGCCTGACACAATTTGGGTTCCATCACTGAGACATGTTACTGATACATGTGTTTCAGCATGCATCTCCCCTGTTGATATCTGCAGCAGCTTGAGTGGCTGATCTCCAAAATCTGAAACAATTTGATCCCATGGCCCCTCCAACTTGCTCAAAGGCTCTCTCTTTGATACATGGTGTGTCAATGATGGATATCTCAACAACCAAAATTCCTGCAAGGTACTGGAGAATTGTAATTTTGAACACCCTTCTGGAAATCCAGTAGCCCATCCATCATTGGAGACATTGGAATCCATGACTGCAATAAACTGTACACCATGAATCTGAAATGTGGGGATGTTTGAGAAGTATGATTTCCAGTCCTGGTACAGATCTGAAGGGTTGGTCCAAGTTGCCAGGAATGAGATGTAGAGATGTGGGGTGGATTGTGATGCAGGACTCATACTGAAATGCAGAGCAAAGGATGCAGACTCCAATAATTGTTGGGCTAGCCTTGGATCATGCTGATTATGCAGATAAGTTGAGGTTTAATGTATTAAAAAAAACAAATGCTTACCTCAGTAGCTTTCATAACCCACTTTTGTGCCATCTTCAACATTGGCTGACACTGTTTCTGGGAACCTAGGAGGTTCATTGCCTCAATCCAGAAAAGAACATGGATGAAGGAAATCAAACAGAGTGTTGTGGAATGGGTTGACTGTCACTTCTGTGGCATTGAGATGCTGGCTCCAACTCTGACATGAGTAGGCCAAGGCAGGTGATATGTTCTTTTCAACTTCCTCTTTCAGTGAAGGGTTGATAGAGTCAAGAACAAAGGAGGAGGGTATATTTGCAATGTTGAACTTCAGATCAGAATTCATGACCTGGAAGCACACATTGGTAAGATGCTGATGGAGTGCTGATTGATCACAATGAAACTCCTTGGAACATTTCTCATTGAATATAAAGTCAGAAAATGATTTGTGGTAAGACAGCACATTGCCATCATTGTTGGTGTAGAGGACTGCATGAAGGCAGGATACAACATTCCTGGCCAATTCCTTAGCAATGAGCTCTGGTTCCCCTTCAGCAATGAGAATCCTAGCAACTGTGGATGGTGGTGTACAGACAATAGTCCCAAGGAACATGTGGAGAGCTGAGAGATACTTCTTCCGGCAATTAGATCCTTTATTCTTGAGTGCCGTGGAGAGGATGTGGGAATACAACTCATCCAATGACTGCAGCCCATGCAAGGAGTCTGCATCATGGGAGATCAGCTCCTGCAGCATCTGCTTTTGAATGTTTGGTGAATCTTGATCTGGTTTCAGATATCTGACAACAGTTGCAGCACAGATGAACAGGTTGCCAACATATGTCTTGAGGCTCTGAAGGTCAGACCCATCAAGGCCAGGAAGGCTGGCCTCAAGATAGATAGCAATGTCACCCTTGACTTCCTGCTCTTCCACATCTTGGAGATGATAGATTTGTCTCTGCTAAAATGACTTGACAAGCTCAACCAGGTCTGGTTCCTCACAGCTGGTAACAAAAAACTTGAGTCCAGGAAGTGGTGTCTCCTTCATGAAGTCAAGCAGGCTCCTCAGGAACTTCCGACCATTTTCTCAACCCATCTCATCAAGAGCATCAATTATAACAAGATAATGCCATGGAATCAATTCGGATCTGGATGCCTGCCATGGCTTGGAAAGGAGCTTCATCAACTGATCACCAGTCTTGTGATGTATGATTTCAAAATCTCCCAAGTTGTTTAAAGCATCAGCAAATGGCTTGTCATGGAGAGCAATGTGGTACACAATTGTGCAGATGATGTAGGATATGTTGGATGTCTCTGGGAATTGTCGATTGCAGAAGAAGTTTCCACATAGCACAATCATGTCTTTAGAGCCACCAGTTGGTTTGATGCAATGAGCATCAAAGTGATGAGCAATTGTGTGTGCAATTGTGCTCTTCCCTGACCCAGCTGGGCCAAACAGCCAATAAAGCTGTTCACTATTTGGTGATGTATCATTTGCCCAGTTGGTGATGTTGTCCAAAATTCGAATGCGCATATTTGATGCACAAACATCTCGCACTATCTTCTTGTCCTCTCCAGTATAGTTGTACTTGTGGTCAGCCATATGCGACACCTTGAGCTGTTCTTCCAGCGAGCGCTGAAAGGCAAATGAGCATCAAACAAGTCCAAACATTAAGATACATACCTGAAGTTTAGCATCCATTGCAACAACTGTCTTGAACATAGCAATACCATGGCAAAGCTAAGGCCATTCCTCAGACACAACAGAAGATATACAGAGCTTCAGAAGCATACCAAAAATCGGTGTTCAGCATCCTCAACCCGCTGGAAGATATTCTTGATTTGCCCTTTCTTCTCTTCATGGTCTGCAATCCTTGTGAACCAGGATTCTTGACTGAGCCGAACTAATTCCTTCAGCTCGACTTCCAAAACCCTGAATGTGTATACTGTTAGGTTGATGCAACCGGTACAATGACTGGCAGTACCCTAAAAATTCTTTCCCCCATTCATTGTTTAAATCCGTGTTCTTCATGATGTCCAATAAGCCATCAGTTCTCGCAATATCCTGCTTCACATCATCCCTATTTTCCTTCACAGCCTGTCCCCACACTTAAAATCAGTCCCATATAAGTCACAGAGAGTGGATGACGAACGTCTTTGATCTCGATTATCACCTTTGCCAAACTAAGCCCCATCTTTACTGGATTCCCATCGACAATCTCCGGAAGTTTCTTCATCAAGGTCTGCGTAAAATTGAGTGCAGCCTTGACATTGTCTTTGAGGGTGGAAGTTTTTGCAGAGGTGTCCCCCTTGGGGTTGGCAGGGGCATTATGCGATGCTAGAAGTGGCCATGAGTGCCTGGTATAGCCCGAGGTCCGAAAGAGGCACTTACCATCTTGAGGAACTACCGTCGGGGTCTCCATATCCTTGGAAGCGGAAACTTCAGCATTGGCATCTCCCTCAATACCTGCGGGGGGGGACACTAGAGACATATGTGAGCACATCACATAACTGCAGAGGGTCGAAAGGCCGACTTGCCATCTTGACGAGCCACCATCGAGATTTCCATCACCTTCGGAGCAGAAACTTCAGCATCGGCACCTCCCCTGAGATTTGTGGGAGCCTTGTGGGATGCTAGAGATGTATGTAAGCATATCATATAAGTGCAGAGGGTGGAAAGGTCAACTTGCCATCTTGAGAAACCACCATCGGGCCCTCCATAACATTCGGAGCAGAAACTTCAGCATCGGCGCCTCCCCCGACATTGGTGGGTGGCTTGGGGGGCGCTAGAGATCCCTGTGAGCACATCATATAACTGCTGAGGCTCGAGAGTGTCACTTACCATCTTGATGAGCCGTCATCTGGGCCTGCATAACATTGCCAGTGGAAGTTCCAGCGGCACCGCCTCCATCGGGATCGGCGGGAGCGTCACGGGATGCTGGAGGGGGCGGTGAGCGTCCGATATGATTATGGGGCCTCTATGAAGGACATACCATGGTCGTGGGCGTCAGCGACGGGGGTACCTGGGCGCTGGGGTGTTGGGGAATTCTGATGGCCTAAGCACGCCCTTCAGCAAATAATACTCTCAAAGAAGAACGAGTATCTCACTTGATGCTGCACTCCGTCGATCATGGGACTTACTTCTGAGCTTGGAGAACCATTTTGCATCAAGGAGTCCACTGGATCTGCGGGAGGTCGCCCCTACTAGTTCGGACTCGTCAGGGGTAGCAGATGTGCGGGCGAATTCTACGATCCGATGCGAACCATGCGATAAGGGGACTTGAGAGTTAATCCTTCGAAAGATGCTTCAAACGAAACCGACCGTGAGTTGTGGAAACAGTATTCGGTGTACCCATCTCTTGACTTCCCGAGCTATCCTGCCCATCCGCTAACAGAACGAATCGATCAGCAGCTAATCAACGAACACGATATTCTCACTTGGAAAAGCTGAACTCGGCGAATCTTGTGAGGTAGTACTACCGGGTTTGAATAGACCTTTGAATTGAGAAAGCTTGAAACGCTTGCTGTCTTTCTTAGAGTGCTTGTTGGACATCTTGACGAAAGCAATAGATGACTGACGATAACAACGTGTTCTGGCACTGATAGGCTGACCTTGTGGTTGAAGCAAGGCTCTCACGCACGACCTTGCACTCATGACCATTACGTGAATTCAAAAATTGAACAACGTTACTGGAGCGGTAGAAGGGTGGCCACAGCCGTGACCCCTATTTTGGTCATCTTTGTCGCGATCGTTCGCTATTCCTTCTGCCCTCCATTCTGACTTGTAAAAGGACAGTCTTGTCATTAGTTTGATTGGCTGGTGTTGACGCATCCTTTCCAGGTACATTACTTCATCTACCAATTCGATCGGAGTCGTGACGCTCAGAACTATTAGCACCCATCATCGACACCCAACCGCCAGCTTTATCAGGAAAGCAAGCTCTTGTCTCTGTACCTTTCCATGCCGCCTGCAGGTCCACTAGACCGCCTGCACCACCTGTGCAGAAGGAAGTGGGTGCTGCGGACCCGCGAAAGAGCAAGGACCGGGCCAGGCACCTCCGAAACCCCCACTCCCGCTCCCGAGTGGACGTGTAGGCGGTTCTGCGCAAGCTCAAGCTACAAGTCTGTTTGCTGCGGCTCAGGCTCAGGCCTCACCTATGCGAGCGTGGACGAATGCTACTACCCGCTCAACTATAGACCATTCCTACTGCCATCATTACTACTGCAACCACACAGACTCCACAGACGACTAATACGACACCAGCTACAGACCTGCCCCAGCCACGGCACCGACACCGACACCGACACCGCTGGGAGCTGCCTCGTCTCTTGCGCAGCTCGCGCCCAAAGTGAAAGCGGCGAGCGCGACACTGTAGCGTTCCTCTACCTTCTGCCAGTGGGTTGGGGTTACGCCTAGTCATTCGAGTGGTGCCGGACCTCGACCTCGTCCTTCGGATCTCACCCGACTGTGACGCTGACTCGGAACCGGGCGACCGGTAACGACTCTTGCTTTGCACTCTCTGCCCTGAGCCTGGACGCCGGTCGAGCGCAATCTACAACGGCGTCGGCTTACGCCCAACCACGCAGAAACAACAGGCACTACTTACTCAGATTACTTCAACTATTACATCCACGGCTCCACAGGTGACTACGACGCCCGACCCGGCTGGGCGCGACCTCCTCCCTCATATAGCTGCCCAGAGCAAAAGCGGTGTGGGTGCTCAGTGTAGCGTTTCGATGCCATACGGGTGGTGTATTCACTGTTCTCTTTTCTCATTTCTTCAGTTCCTCCTTCGCCTGATGTTGATCCTGTTGGCGTTGGTGTCGGTGGACACGCCTTGCCTCGCGAAGATCAGGTCAAGAAACATATCGGATGAAAAGAGAGATGAGGTAGAGATAGAAGAGAAGAGAAGAGAAAATTGCCGTCTGCGGGAGCAGCTGGCCCGTCTTCGACTCGCCTTCTGCAATGCCTGTGCGGAAGAAAGCGGCGGCGACACCTGCGAAGAATCAAGGGCAAGAGGCGCCCGCACATGCGCCCCCTGTAGGTGGTTCAGCGCAAGGCCCAAACGCAGAATACCTCCCCTCCAGACCAGGCCTCGACGTCGTCTTCCAGTCCAGAACGATCTACAACAACGTTGGCTTTGCCCGCTACCAACCGCTGATTTGATTCCTACTTCGAATGCACAGAAGGCTACTTCGAATGCACAGAAGGCTACTTCGGCTACACAGACCTTTACTCGGCTACGATCCGACATTGACCTCACTGGGCACAACCTCGTCCCTTGCACACCTAATGCCCGAAGCGAAATGTACGTGGTGTAGCATTTCGGTGCTTTCTTGGGCTAAGCCTGTTTCTGTGTCTGGTAGCTTTTCTTCAGGCGGTGCTTTGAAAGAGAAGGCGAAGGACAAGAGGGGAGAAAGAAGGGGATCATCATTCACTCCTTTATGTGCATCTATACAACTTCTGCCCTCCCGCCTTCCCTTCTCGATCATGACCCCTGGCCTCCAACGGTCTGGACTCTGGAGGCGCAGTTGGTTGGGTGGTAGGAATAGTGTGAGGGAGACAACGTGCGTACCTTGTCTTTACTGCGTCTGCAGTCTGGTACCCACAGTCCCTCCTTGTTCGCCTTTTGTTTCTATACATCCTACTTCCAGGCTTGAGTCTTTGTTCGGAAGAGCACCCTGCGTCGTCAGCCTACCACCAAGGGGTCATCAAATTCAATTTCACTCCTGCCGAGCTCGTTCTTCGATCTGCTCGTGGTCGGATTCGCTCGCGGCCATACACCCCCTTCCTCTGGCGCATGATCTGTTGAACCCAAGAATGTTGCCATATACGTGCGCTAACGGACAATACTCGCATGTGCTGGTATATTGCCTCTGTTTGAGGCCATTATATACGTTTGCTTCAACATTCGTTCGAAACCATGTAGCCAACACAGGGAGCTACCACAAGAATACATTTCGGGGCACATCATCGCTCAGTCCGGGTCGTACCCCCCATGGAATGCACCCAAGGTCACTTAGCTGAGTCTATGGCTCATGTCTCAGGGCTGTTGCTTCCAATTCACACATTACATCCTTCACCGTCACCCACCCGGCCTTGGGGCCACATAGGGTATTGTATCATCTCAATTGTCAGAGCACGAGTCTGGCCATCCTACTTTTGCTTGGTACCCGTGGGTCACAGATCCGTTTGCTATAATTTATAAATTAGGGTACTATTATAGTAGATGGTTATTACAGCTGCTCCTTGTACTAAATTACTAAATAATCAGAAGTATGTTGATACCTTCTCAATTATAGAGAACAGATCCGCCATCCGACGAGGAGGATGACTGGGACGACTCTCTCGATATAAAGGTCTCCCGCTTAAGCCTCAACGGGTGGTTACTTGCAATCTATACACAAACCGAAAGAAAATTCAGAGGATAAATGTTTCGGTTAATACGTCGAGGGGAACGTCGAGGGAGGAAGTTTCTTACCTGAGGAAGTCGCTCTCTGATTGACTTTGAATTGACTTTGAACTCGTTTCTCCTTTTGAAATTGCATTTCCTTGCTAGTTTGTAGAGCAAGTCTGCTTCGTTTGCTAGGTCGTGTCTGGAATATCGAGAGGATTAGCCAATGCTTGAGGCGTGAAGGCTTAGATTTGAAAGAAAAAAGGGGATAACACATACACAAGAGAGTGTAGGAGTTCCTCGAGGGATGGATCCTTCTCACAATTCTTCAGATGCTTAACTATTCTCTGTTAAGGTTTAATTAGTTTCACATACACTAAAATGTAGAGTTAACAGAACCGCCTACCTGCGTATGCGTCGGGAAGTCGGTAACCTCTATCGTCTCGTCTTTGTCTTTGCATGACGAGAGGCAAATCTGCGATTTCGGGCATCGTATATCAGCTCTTGTATGGTCACCAGCATGTAACAAGAGTATCAGCGTACAATCTGAGGTTTTGACGCTGGTTTCTCCGTTCGCAGACAATATCCGGTGCATTCTGAATCGCAATCGGAGGTAGGCATGGTAGAAAGGTCTATTGAGTGTCCCCAGACCCATGCGTGGAGCTTTGAGAAGGGTTCGAAGACAACTGTCAAAATGATCAGTCAAATGAATCTTCTAAAACACGCGTAACACGCTGAAAAGGCACGTTCTTTGGACTGTTGCTCACCTCTTCTAAATGTCCGTCGCCGTCGGCTTGCCCAAGTCGACAATCGGTGACATCGATGATGTTCCAAGTCTACGTATGTATAGAGGAAACGGGCGTGTTAGTGATGGTATCATGGAAGTCATAACGGGGCGTACCGAGAAGAGTTGCGGAGTGACAGGCGTCCATTACTGCCTATAAATAGAGCCATTTAATTATGAGGAAATGGGCGCATGCTAGGCAGGGACTCGGAACGGGATGTGGATAGGATACGAACCAGAAGTCTCGCATACGGGTGATCGTCTAGCCGTTTTACGAGGTATGTTCGGAGTGTCTAGATATGAGATTGATGTGTATATGAGAATCCAGTTGAGGGACCACGAGAAAATGCACGCCTTACATCGTCCAGGATTATGTTTTCACCGCTCGAGTTGGGATCGTCGAGGTTGAAAGCGTCGAGAGGGATCAGGACTATATTCAGAGCGCATGAGTCTTGGCAGTTTGCACAAACAGCGCTGAGGAGTGAGAGTTTACGTACATTCATCTTGATCGTCTTCTTCTCGTTGGGACGGTGTTACGCCGGGTATGGGCCTCTTTAAGCTTTCATGTTGTTGTCCGGAGTGTCCAGAGACTGTGGAGTAGGAAAAGAAGAAGCGGCATGAGTTAATCTCGGACCGGAACGAGTGGATAGAAGGATACGCACAGAGGAAGAAATATTGTGAGATGCCGGGCTCAATGAAGGATTTTAGGTGTTCCATCTTCCAACAGACTTCGTTTCAGTAGAAGCGCACGGGGACGGCACATACGATACTCACGATGTTATCGTGTGTTGGAAGTTGCTCAGGGAGTGCACCTGGATCGTCTGTGAGTCGGGTTATGTCTTCCTGTAGATATCCGCATTCTTCTGTTTGCAAGCTGAGTGTAATGATTCGGAAGGACAACGGGCTCGTATGTACCTAGGAGATATCTCTCCATCTCGTCGACATCTTGCCGGGCTTTGTGCAGCACGTTGAGTTTGATAGCGCTTCTTTCGTAGTTGATCCCGATGAGCAACGCCTTTTTGCGGGGTAAGCGGGAGGATATGGTCTTGACAGTGAGGAAATGTCAGTCATCCTGTCTCCAAGGAGAAGGGCACCCGGGGTGAAGGACGTACCGAAGTATTATTGCTACATGAAGCCTCCATGGGTATAAGCTTAGGCCCGAGACTGAGAGTGCCCAGGTCCCCGCGGGGAGAAGATGAGGTCGACATAGGGATATCGTCGAGGGAATCGAGAGTCATTCGGGGTTGGGATAGATGAATAAGAGGGAGGGGATCGAGGAGCCGCCTGTCACACTATCACAGAACTACTTATCAGCAGCAGAGCACATCACACGACAATCTCTCTGACTAGCCAGAGCCCCTTGGCTCTTTGTAATCGTCAGCGGCTATGTAAGGCGCTGACCTAGGCGCCTATTTAGGTGCGCTGAGAGGGTGGCCATCATGATCAATGAGACATGTTTGAAGAGCCAGGGGAGTGAGTATAGGCACTTACGAGAGATCGATTACTGTTCATCAGCACATCCGAGTCAGGATTCTCCATTTGATGCCTTCTCTTATTCACTTCTGAAAGCTGTACATGCGTTACTAGTCAATTGATCATGATTGTCAGATGGCTCTACAAAGGTATACATGGTGGCCTGTCACTTACGATGCGAAAATTTTTTTGTCTTGCGCTGAACTTGCATGGGGAGGTCTGATAAGCTCTAGCGCCCGTCTGCGCTCCTGATCCTTTGATCCTCCGACCGGCACGAAGGCTCCCCTCTGCAGTATCCCAGAGCGCTGCTAAGCTGCAGGCTCTCCCTGTTGAACCGTGCGATGGGTGCCACCAATTTTAAACACTTGTTCAATGTATTGTGGGGTGGGGTGAGGTAAGGATAAGACTGCTGTTTTCATTAGCTAAGGGGCTCTTTTTTCAGTGAATCGATAGGTGAGGGGTCATATAACGAGAGTGGGTGGCATGTATCCGAAAGGCTTTGAAGGAGGTGTCCATTGGCGACGGTTGGGAACACGAGATCAACGCGGGTACCTACTTGAAAGGGGATGGTACAGTAGTTGTTCGATCGGTTCCGTTTGATAAATGATCCAGGAATATAACTAGCGCCTTATGGTGTTTAGAAGCTATTACTCAGTCTGCAGCCCACTATAATTTCGGAATCGAGTGAGAAGCTGTTCATAACGCCTTCAAATCAATAAGAATCACGAGGTTTAAAAATAACGCACTGAGGTAGACCGCAGTAAGTGGATGCACGGAACTGGAAAGTTCAAGTTAGCGCCCAGAGCCGACCCCGGCGCCGAGGCCAAACCTAACACGACCAAATGTCTCGACCGGTGCAATCATTCTTCAACCTGCCGCCAAACCATCACCGGTGCATCACCCCCGACGCATATAAGTGCGCATATAAAGGTACTTCCTAACTTCTCACTGGCTCTAGTTATGACCTTCTAAAAGCTAATGGAACCGTAAAACCCAGGTAGAGACCAAATTGCCCAGAAATATCAGTAAACAAGAATGTCTTCAGGGCCATATGGACCCGAGAACGTATTCGACATTCCTCACAAAGATTATTATTTACGCCCGAAGCAGATTATGCGGACCTTTCGACGACGATAACGCTCCCCTCGCTGCCTTTTGCCTTGATCGACTCCATATCATGGTCCCCTGTATTGCCAGACCGGATGCCCGTCTCCAGCTGGGACAACGTGCGTTCTCGTCTTTTCTTTTCAACTGGCATAAGAGTACTGATTTGCTGGGTGTAGACTGTGAGACTGTACGATATCGGCGACGTGTCCTACAACTCGGGCGGGAGGCCCTCGGATTTGCGCGCGAAATTCGACCATCGTGCAGCTGTTTTGGCATGCGCGTGGCGTGAAGGTGCGAGTGCAAGGAAGCGTACAGCGGAGGCCTTGATGCCGGCTTACGAGAGTAAGCTTTTCCCTTCATTTTCCCCCGAATTGGCTGCTAATCCTTCGACTAAAGGCCAGACCTCGATCAAGAGCGGATGTCCCATCTCAGAACCTCTTTTTAGGCTCCTCGTTGGTTTGGTGTTGGGTGAACAGGTATGTCCATGTCTATCTGCCCGCCCCCATAATTGACTTACTACCTTTATACAGCCTTCAACTCGACTCTTGGCGCCCACGCGTCCCTCTTAGCCATGGGACAGTCTCTTCCTCTAATCGACATCGTTCTGCTCTTATCCCGCTCCGAAACCGCTAGTCAACCCAGCGGAGACGGTTGCTGCAAATGTCGTAGCATGCTCGCGTACGATCAAATTCGCACCCACATTTACCCTACCAGCTGCTCGCATACTCGTTGAACCAGTCAGCCTTGCACGAGGTAGAAATCCTATACCACGTTGGATACGGAGTGGATTGGAGGATGACTAGTCAACCTCACACACCTATGTCGATGTTAGTCATCCTCGAACGCGATTCGTGAAGATCAGGTTGAGAAAGATATCATGGATGAAGAAGATAGGGGTAAGAAAGGAGAGGTCGAGGTCGAGGAACTGAAGACCACGAAACGATCAAAGACGAAGAAAAGGCCGACGGCGGGCGTCACTCATCAGCGTCCCCCACCTGAGGCTCGACTTCCTACGGCGCATGTACAAAAGACAGCGCTGGCGCCACCTACGAAGAAGCAGGGACAGGAGGCACCACCGAGAATCCCTGGCTCCCTCTGGCTCAGGAGCATGTGCAGACGGCCACGGCTTCGAGCGCGACTGTGATCACAGACTACACAGACAGACCTCTAGTACGACTATGACCACATAGGCCGGTGACACCTGCGAAGGAGTAAGGACAGGCGGTACTGAACCCCTCTTGCCGCTTTCAACTGGTCGTGTCGGTTCGGCCCAGGCTCGAGCTCAGCGCTCAGGTGGCATTGGCTAAGGACTTGGCCTCACCTACGCAAGCACAGACACTACTTGGGCTGCGACTACTACGGCTACGGCTACGGCTACGGCTACGGCTACGACTACCCCCGCTCAAGCATAGTCGGCATCAACACCAGCCAAAGATCCAACATCGACTCTGCAGTGTAACATCCTTTTTTGCACAGCTTCTGGGCCACGCGCCCGTGGTGGGCGCTAAACTCGGGGCACGGTGTAGTGTTACGCTGCATTCTGGGGCTAGGGTTAAGCCTAGTCCTCCCAGTGGCACTGCACCTCGACCTCGACTTCGTCCTCATCCCCGTCCTCGCTGCCACCTCATCCTCCAGATCTCGACTCATAGCGGACGCTAAACAGGGTGATTGGTTAGGTTGTTACTGGTTTGTGTTGGCTATCCCAAGTCTCGAATCCCAAGTCTCGACTCGATGTCATCAGGCCCGCGCAAACGACGGTCACTACTATTACTGCGACTACTACTTCGACTATTACTACTTCGACTAGTACCAGTGTGACTCTTGCAACTACAACTCTATAGACCGTAACTACGACACCGATTCAAGAGCCGACACGGCTGTGCACGCTGTGTAGCGTTTCGATGCCATACGCGTGATGTTTCGAGTGGTGCGTTCTTTTTCTTCGGTTCTTCATATCTTTCTTTAACTTGAACTTTTGCTTCATCATTTTGTCTTCTCTCGTCTCGTCTCTTATCTTATCTCCTCATCTCATTCGCCTCTCCTGATGATTCTTCCCCTTGTATACATCAAAGACAACGAGTGTTACTAACGTGAACCAACCCGACTAGATCTTGGGCTTTGTGAGGAGGCCGTTGCTCTTTACGAGGGGAGGATGTTGTGCCTACAAGCGAAAACAACGTGCGTGTCTTCTTGTTTTCTTGAAGTCGGGTCTCAATTGACAAACCATAGTGCACTGTGTTGGATTGTATTGGATACCTACCCAGCCTGATTCCGTAATCGACATTTGCCTGACCTTATCCTGCAACCCTGACCCTCCCTATCGCTGCACTCTATGACGAGTCAAACTAATCGAAACCGTCAATCGATACTCGGCTCCTGCTCTTACTTTGCATACCCTATTCCCTTACTCTACTACACGCCTATGCCCTACGCCCACACTCGGCTCCTATGTTTACAACCACCTACACTTGGCTGCACCCTGCTCGCCGCCCCTGGAAATGAAGATCATGAGGTTCACCTCGCCCCGCGCAACAACCGCTCACGGAGAGATTTCGCCCCCTGCACTCGTACTCCCACCCGTACTCCCACCCCCGTCTGCGGTGTTCGTTGCGCCCACTCCTGATCCCGATGTCGATACCAATGTCGGTGTTCGCGTTAGTGATAGTGGTCCTCCCTTGGCTTACCAAGATCAGTTCGCAGTTGTCGAGAGTCGAGGAAGAGAAGTCAGGGGTACCCCGTTGAACTCCGAGGGGACCGTCGCGCAATTGGAGGATGGCCAGTTAGCACTCAGCTTATCCTGCTCTCAGCTGGCCAGTTAACATTAAGCTTATCCTACCGTCTGGCCAACCTCCTGCGACGCATATGCAAAAGAAAATTGTCACCATCAACACGACAGGCGGCACCGGCACCACTCAACCCGCTGCTCCCGTTCTCAAGCAGGGATACGAGCAGTACTGCAAGCTCAATTTGACCCGACTATGGCTGAGGACCAGGCCGCACTGCAGATGAGTTCGACCTGCAACTGCAACTACAGACCTCTACGCCTACGCCTACGAGCCGAGCAAAGACCCAACGCCGGCCACCGCTGACACCGACACCGCTGCCCAACGAGAGTAGCGTGCGCGCTATAGCGTTTCAATCATGCCTTCTGGGGGTACTCCTTCCAGTGGTGCTGTGTATGAAGGGCGGGGTACTTCGTCTATTCCCTCTAACACTTCGTTGCTCGCCTACGTACATCGTCCTCCTTGTTCGCTGGTTTTGTGTTGGCTGTTGGCTCGTTACCTGGCTGGCTGTTGCGCGTTAGGCACTACTATACCTATTCCAAACGGGCTTTTCCTACATACAAAAAAATAGGTCTGTCCATGTCTACTATCTGCCCGCACATACTAACTTACTAGACGTATACAGGCATCGACTCGACTCTTAACCCCCACACGTCCCTCCTGGGCTCCTCTCTTCCTCAGTGTCATCAATGCGGCAGTCTGATTCTATAATGCTCATGTCCCCACGCAAAACCACTCGCGGAGAGACTGCAGTGTTGGCGATATCGAGGACGAAGAGGTGACGGCTGGCCCGTCTTTGACCCACCTTCGTGCGATACTTACTCAGAGAAAAGCGCCGGCGAGGAGCAAGGACAAGTGGCAGCAAACGGCTCCAGTACCGGCATATGCACCCGGAACTCCCCGCTCCCCCTCTCGAGTGGATGTGCAAGTGGCAAGGCTCAAGCTCAGCATACCTTCCTCTGGATCAGGCCTTGACGTCCGCTTCCCGCTTCCGGCTAAGAACAGCCTACATTAACGTTGGCTACGCCTGCTCAAGCACAAACAACGGCCATGACACCTACGATTATTGCAACTATGACTATGTAGACCACAGCAATGCAAGTCCTCCCTTGTACAGGTCGTGCCCAGAGCGAAAGTGGTGGGCGCTGTGCGCCGTGTATCATCTCGATGCTGTCTGGGGCAGGAGTTAAGCCTAATTCCAATCCTCCGAGTGGTGGTGCTGTGAAGCAGGGTAAGCGCGAGGATATGCGGGGTGTTTGGATTGGTGAGAAAATATTGTGGGTTGTTTTTTCTTTTCTCTGTGACGAGGAAGCCTGATGATCACGTTGTTTTAGACAATGTTATTTATGACTTTTAATGTGTCTCCGGCATCTCCTCGCGATGCTTCTGCCTCGCATTGCCTTGCCCTGCCTGTAACCTTTGCACTGATGTGATTGTGTCCTTGTTCCTTGTTCCTCCAATGCACTCCTAGGATTGACAGTGCTTTTGATTGGGGTTTGGTTGTGTGGACCCTTGAACTCATCCTTCCCTACAACCTCAACAACAATCCTCAAACTCAGCAATCCTCAACTTTGACACATCCTCATTGACTTTGACAGCTCAAACACCTCATCCAACTTGTGGATGATATGCAAGATTGCTTATGATTGGTTTGTGCTGTATCTGATTCTTTTTCTGTTATGGATTGTTTATTCAGTATTATGGTGAGTGATAATATAAAAACTACAATGATGGCTTCAAATGTGACCTTGGACTGGCAAAGATGACAATGGTGACTGCTAAAATTGTGATATTGACGTCTACCCCAGATGCCAACTGCAGTGGCCACAATGACACCTTTGGCTGTGACTTGGACCACTGTTCTTTCAAACCAGTAAGAAGTGGAATAGTGGGCCCACTTTGACAATTGGCAGCTGAGTTCTTTGTATTTGAGAATGAGGAGCACATAAGGAGCAGAAGTGCTGCTGCTAGATTTGAGACAAGAGAAGATGGTTGAAGGGTATTATCAAGCATGCAGATTGTCTTTCAAACTTTGAATTTGGTATAGCCATATTGTAATTTTGACCCAAGTAGTGGAAGTAAGTACAATGAGAAAGCAAACAGGAAGGGTGGATGCACAGCAAAGCAAGGGCTGAAAGGCTATCATTGATGGTCATCTTCTTTGATCTGGCCAGCCTTCAGTCTGACCTTGTTCCTCTTTCTCAAACATGCTATGGCATGTGCTGGATGTAATATTGCTTTTTCAAGGAAGTGAGGAGGTTGTTCTACAGTACCCAAACTCTAGGGGCATAACTGGAATGATGTGAGGAAAAGAGTGCATGTAGCTTGGCTCTATACATCTGTAGTCTCTTAACCTGCTGCCTTGTGTCCACCTTTGCTTTCTGTTGCCTTTTGCCTCCAGGCTTGAGTCCCTTTGTTTGGAAGAGGACTCTTTGTTGGCCTATGACCAAAGTTAATGAACACAATCAGGGATATGTACATTGACAACACTCCTAAGTTTGTCTTCCATCTGGCTGTGGTTGGCTGTGTTTGCATCATATAACCCTCTATGACAGATGGGAGGAACATATGTTGTCATGCATATGCTCATGTATTGTCATGTGTTGATACATATATTGCTCCTGACCACTACATACATTCAAGGTTAGTTGGAAGATATCACATATCTAGGCTAAGGATAAGAATGTCAGTAGTTGCTGTCTGTATTGCAGAATCTGGGAACTACCTGTAACCTGGGTGCAGAGCATATGAATTGTTCAATGGGCTGCACAATATGGTCACAAAAGCTACATGGGATAAAGGTTGGACAACACTATCATAGTTACAGGCTTGAACTGAAGGAAAATGCAAGAGATACAGCAGCACTCAAGTAGAAGTAAAAGACACTACATATGTATGGAAGGTTAGAAGTAAATATTGCAAATCAAAAAGCCTACAAAAACAGCTAAAAGTCATGATGTGGAGTATAGCACTGGGGCCATTGATGTCCAAGATAGTCTGAGTTGAGGGTGACAGAAGATGAAGAAGATTGTGAGATAAAAAGGAGTGGGCCACTGTATCAGGTTGGCATCAGGGGGCACATAAATTAGATATTCCTCCTGTGGGGAGAAAAGCCATCCTGGAGAGGGTGAGTTCCCAACTATTGCTGTATCCCATACCTGCACTGACTGATCCTCAGAGCCTGAGACAATTCTGGTGCCATCACTGGAGAATGCTACTGACGTGACTGATCTAGTATGGCCCTCCAGATTGCCTACCATCTCACCTGTGCATCCCACACCTGCACAGACCAATCATTAGAGCCTGACACAATTCTGGTCCCATCAGTGGAGAATGCCAATGATACAATTCCCTCTGTATTCCCCTCTAGCTTGGTCAGCATATTGCCTGTTGATGCATCCCACACTGATACTGAGTCATTGTGGAAACCTAAGATAATTCTGGCCCTGTCGCAAACAGTGCAACACTAAACCAAAACACTAACTGACTTAAAAGCGAAAGAGGCTAGTTGCA
>FTPT01000474.1:0-53967 GCA_900156845.1 Coprinopsis strossmayeri
GCACAAGACAGTGTTGTTTGACATCCAGCTCTAGAAGGTGACTTGGGTATTTGGCAAGGGTGCAAGAGAGAGAAAATGTGCCCGTTATTGAGCAGTAAGTCAAGGTGAGTGACAAATATGAAGAGAATTTTAACTATTGCAAGAAATTTACTGACAGGTTGCTACCAGTCATCACGATAAGAGACATTCAATTGCATTCTCGGGAAAGCAGCCTTCCAATCAAAAAGGGGATTTTTTCAGCTTCCGAAGAAAAGAACACGATTATCCAACGGACATGTTCAAACCTCTCCAATAGGAGGTTTTCGCAGTCGGAATCGAACTTCGTGTTTGGGAGGACCTGTAGACAGCCGTAGTAGACCTTGATGGAGAGATTAGTGATGCGACAAGACTGCGAGAAGGAGTTTAGGACAGTGTGAATGGAGTCAAAGAGCATGGTAGCATCTTCGAGAAACATGCGGCTGGCGTCTAGCTCAAATGACTGAACAGTGAGTGATGAGGGTATGGCCTGTCGGACGTCCATGGTCACGTGGATACTTGGATCTGAAGCGGCCTTTTCTTTTAGACATAACGGGTATTGAAAATGAACAACAGCAATTGATGTACAGAATGCGATGGAGAGACTGGTTAAGTTTGTGAGATTTTGGATTAAAGATGGTACCACGGGGAGCCAGCGGTATGGGTCCCAGGAATCAAGAGCGACAGAGAGATGCTTGACTGTCAACAAGTCCAATCCCCAACTGTCTGCATGTCCCAAGTGGAAGTCATAACAACTGTCGAATGTGATATGGGATGGTTTGGCTTTGGGGGCACCTTTGGTTGGAGGACCTATCGAAGTATCACTAAATCGCACAAATAGAAAGATGATTGTTTCGATCTTGGGACAATGTCGAAGGAGAGATACAGGGAATTCGTAGAAATTTTGTAACTTCAGATATTTGAGGGTAGGGGATTGGAGTAGATTGGAAACGTGGTCGACTGCATTAGTGCTGAAAGATGAAGCGAAATTATAGTCAGGGGATTGGTGGCCACGGTGTGCCAAAGTCAATCTCTCAATGTTCCGCAAGGATTGCAATTTGGAAAGGTCTTCTACCCCATCTTTGTTGTCAAATAACCCCAGAAATAGATGAAGGGTATGAACATTTGGTGCAATATCCGGATTGCCTTCAATTACATCGCAGAATCTCTCCCAGCGATACTATATCAACGGTTCGGAAATTGGCTGGTCAGACAGCAAGTCCACCTTGTCAAATATGCGACGGCGACATGTAGGTAGAAATCTTTGAGATACGAGAGAGAATGACTTTAGAGAATCTATTGTCGAGAGTTCCAGTATGTGAAGAATTATCTCGTCTGGTAGATCCATGGGCGAAGGCAAGTCACGACGGCATGAGGGCCTCGCGGATTGGCTGATAGGGGAAGCACAAATTGGGATAACCTTCCCACGCCACGCTGCGAAACGGCTGAGAGCACCCTCAACAGAGATTTCATCCATCGACCCCGCCCGAACCTCAAGAACACGACGAGATGGTGAGTTTTGTTGGCCCACTTGCGTTTCTGGGAGGCCGTATGTTGCTGCTGTGCCGTTGTTGGACGGATGGAATCGAAAGTTGGGATGGATGCAGGCTGGCACGATTGGATGAGCTTTTGATCTGTCTGTTGAATTGGAACATTTTGTGCTGACTGGATCTCCTTTGCGCTGGCGGTTTGGGTATTAGACGAAAGGTACGTCTTAGAAACACTTTTGCAGTGAAAGAGACAGCTAATTCGATATCACAGGTACCTCGTCCTTCGGGTTCGTTAGATTTCCTATGATTTCGCAAAATCTCGAGGATTAATCGATCTACAGTAAGAGACACACCAAGTCGCACACCCTTTGCCGTCGCTGCGGCAACCGTGCCTTCCACAGGCAGCACAAAAGTACGGCATCTCTTATTCCTGGCATTGGACCTTGTCGCTTACATTTATATTCTGCCAGCTTGCGCACAATGCGGCTATCCCTCTGCCAAGTTGAGGTCATATGAATGGGGTCAAAAGGCCAAGCGCCGAAAGACTACTGGCACTGGCAGGATGAGGTATTTGAAGGATGTGTCGAGAAGATTCAAGAACGGATTCAGGTGAGTCGACAGGGCTCTACTGTGTTGGCGCTTTTGTCTTATCGTTCTTGTTCCGCAGAGAAAACACCATCGCGAAGAAGAGATCGAAGCCTGCTGCCTCGGAGTAAACTTGTCCACTCCACTTCTTTCGCCCTTCTATTGTTTTCCATGTATGATCGCCATGCCCCATGCAGAAAATACACACATGCACCCATTCGTCGTGTCTCTTGCATCTATCCGCCGCTCCTCAAATATGTGTAGAACACTTAAGATCCCTCAGAGGCGTGCTCTGGCTAAGGAACTAGCACGGTAAGAAGGAGGCGGTGACTATTGCACGCTCACCCCATCTGGTTCATGACGTCTCTCGTTTTTCTCTCTAGAACTTAGAAGTCGTGAGATACTGGGAGGAAAATCTGCGCGGCATCGGTGCTCTCTTGACTTGTTGATTTCTTGCACCATGATTCTAACCCAGATTGATTTATTCACAAGCTTAATCTGCATACACGTATTCCACAAAACTACGATATATCACACGATAACGATGGACCCATGGACAAGCCTCAACGGCACATTTATCTCGCAGCGTTGGGGTTTTGGATTCTGTAGTTGGCACCGCCGTTTACGACGACAGCTGTTTGATGCGAAGTGAGCAGAAGAAGTCTCGTCTCAATGTTGGCACTTACTGATGTAGCCCAAAACACCATCCTCGATGCGGGATTGCAGATTTTGCAGTCTAGAAAGGCCGCTGTCAGGATATTCTGGTTAGCGCCAACGCCGGGTATGCGTACCTGACAAGAGCACCAGGGCCAGCTTGCTGCATGATCCAGTCTCCCGAGTTATAGGTCCTTGGGAGTTTGTTGGTGTTATATGGGCTGGCTCTGAACACTTGGTCGTTCCACGACTCGTCGAAGAAGAACTGTCCCAAATGGTTGACGTTTGCTGAGCCAGAGACAAACGTGCTGCAAAGGCCATGTGTTAATGTTTTGCTACTCCCCCAAGAGTTTACGTACCCGTTAGCCCTGGTTTGGTAGTTGCCACTGTGGACCATGACGTGGATGTGGGTGGTACGGCCGGTATAGTAGCCTGGGTAGATGGTCGTGAGTTCGACGAGGCCGTTGGCGTTGGTGAAGTGGCCGCCGCGGAGCCAGGTTTCGGCTCTGTTGAAGATGGGGGCCCACTGGGAGCCCGTGTAGCCGCCGTAGGCGCCGGTCGCGTTGGCAGCCCAGATTTCGACAAAGGCGTTCGGGTAGGGTCTGCAGTTCCTGCTGTCGATCAGACCGATGTCGAGCACAAGGGGGATTCCGCTGTTTGATGTCGAAGGATTCAGGATTACAGACGTCAGTTTCTTTTTTTCTGGGTTGGTTTTAATTTTGGGATGAGGGGAGACTTACGTCTGTGTTTCTCGGATGTCACTGCGGATGAACTCGTTCCTGATGTAGTAGGGGCCTTCGATGGTCTCTGGGTGGAGGACGCAGGATGCCTGGAGAGGGGGTGTGAGATCTTTGTACAAGGTGTAAATGGATACATTGGATAAAAAGACATACGTTCGAGGGGATGGAGGTGATGCGAGGGACGGGTGCGCTGAACGTTCCCGTTGCCTGACGCTTCATGAGCCTGTTTCGCTTCTCGATGCGCTGGGCCTCGTATTCGGCGATTTGGGAAGCACATTTGCGGGCCTCGATGTTGCGTTGTTCGATTTCGATCTGTGGTGGAGGTGAGATTTTTCGTTTGGAAAGAAGTCTTTGGGAATTTTTGGGTATGAAAGACTCACGTTGCGAGCGATGAGCTCCTCGGTTGTGGCTGGGTGCTCATCGTGTCCTCCACCTGGGTGGGCTGCATTGTGGTGTTTCTGTGAGCCTTTCATTCATACTGAAGATCATCGTGGATAATTACCGAAGACCAAGGAGGCGAAAGCAATCAAAGGTGCGAGTGCCAATACACGCATGTTTAAGCTGTAGCTTGAAGCTGGAAAGGGACGACTGGGATCCTTAGAACTCTATATACCTCTTCATACCCCTTTTATTTATTGGCTATTGGGTACGGTATGATCTGGAGAATCATGTTTGAACTCCCCGAGATTGATCAGGGAAGTAGGAAGCCCTGTGTGGTTCGAGAAGGGTCATAGCATCATCCTTGTTACTGCTACAGTCTCGCTCTAATCCGTTTTAGCGGATACGAGCAGCGTTGGGGTTTGGTTGGACTCTTCTTCCGTAGTGCTTCTTTCTGCGCGTTTTTCTTTGGCAAGGTTGGTGATCCATGAGTCTTGCCGTAGGTCCGGTTGCGGGAAACGGAGAAGGTAGTTGCTACTTACACCATGTTTAGTCCCTTCGTAACTCGTACCCGTTGAATTGAATTGTGTGCCATGGATCCTTTTTTCCCGCACATTTTGCGCGCGGGGAAAGTGTTCTTGGACATGCGATCACTTCTCGCCGGTACCGCAAAGTCAAGAGGCGACAATCGGGTTTGGTATACTCACTAGAATGCGGGAACTTGTCTAATGGTGACGACCTAATTGGCCGGGGGAGGGAGATGACGCGACCTTTTTTAAGAACCAGAAGTATGAATCCTCCGGTGGTGCATCCGATATTCTTTCTTAGCTCTACGGGTTGTTGAATTGCAGCGCAAGCCACTGTTGGTATATATGTTCATCCAGCCCTTTTTTCCGTTTCGACGTTAAAGTTCGGAGGAAGCCGAGTCGGAGGTGATGGACTCGGCTTGTAGGAGGGAGAATGGAGGGAAGGGCTATGGATGGAGTGATTTAAGTGCTTCTTTTGGTTCTCTTGCTAGGGAGAGGCTTTTTTGGAGAGTCGGTAACCGACCCGACGATCGCGCTGTGTATACATGATATCTTCGGTGTCTTCGATTCGGCTCATGCTCGCAAGTGAGAAGTGAGTCTAAAGCGACTGTGTACATCCTCATAGCATAGACCACTCACCGTCGGAGTCAGGATGTACTAGGAACTATATGTCTAGTTTTAAAATTTACCAACTACATCATCAATATGAAGGGTGGAACCCCCCCTGTGAAATGCAGAGACTGCGATAGGTCGCTTGAATTAATTGCCTCCTGTCACCTAATCGAGATTCGGAGCGTTAGTCTTCGCGATGGGATGTAGATTCTCCATCGAGAAGTATGTAAGAAGAGAAGAATAGAATAATAGAAGCCTATGTTGTCAAGTTAGTATGAGTACCAAGGAGGTTGAATAGCCTTGTGTGAACGAATCATCCCGAGCCGGGGAAACTACGTCGTATTGAGGCGCAGTGTATCGATGGTCGAGGTCGGGTCTTTACTAGATTAATGGGGGCTCTGGTTTGCCGGTGTACGTGACGGTGCTATAGATGGTCTAGTACCTCGTTGTGCGAAGAGAACTCGTGAACGTAGAAGGAGAAGGAGATGCTATGCTACTGAGACCGGGATGGTACGAGCGCTCGGGAAATCGCGAAGAGGATGTGATGGGTTTGGAGGATGGAGATGAGATGTTGTACCCCAGAAAGAGAACTTGGCCAACGCGATGGTCGCCCTTGACGTGAATGCTGATGTCGGAAGAAGTATACATATAAGATGGTATAATAATATCATAATCGAGTCCTTGAAACGAGGCCTTCCTTCAAGTTGAAATAAGGAGGCTGCCAAATAGCTACTAGTACATACTGCTAGGTCGGACAACACGTGAATGGTAACCTGATCAAGTTAAGCTTCGAGGCCGTGAAGCCTAGAGCGTTGGATTTGACACGCATGTACGAGAAATATCGGTACCAGGATGGGTGTTTTCGAGACGAAGTAAAAACTTTACCGAGAAGTATCCACTTGGCTTTGTTGAGAGAAGTTGGGGAAATTGGGAATGCCGTGGTAAGGATGAATGGTTTAGTAATGGGTGGATATGACCTGACTTCTTGGTAGCTTGAGCGACTTCTTTGGCCAACTGTTCGGTGGCGAAGTTGGGAGAAGGGTTGGCTTGGCGTTCCCAGAGATTCTTGTACAGTGCGGGAAGCAAGTATGAGCGAGAGAAAGGGTAAATGACGAGTGTCCGGCAGCCGGAGTCGCTTCAGGAGAAAGGACGGGAAGAATCTGGCCTTATTTGAATATATAGTATACTTGGTACTACAGTGGGGCTTGTGAGGCACATCGTACTACCTCCAGCTTGTTTCAGCAACCATCGTCCCTATACAGTATCATTGTCTGAAGCACCACTTGGTATTAGCCAGGTGTCCAATCGAACTTTCCCTTCCCACTC
This sequence comes from Coprinopsis strossmayeri, assembly GCA_900156845.1. NCBI lineage: Eukaryota > Fungi > Basidiomycota > Agaricomycetes > Agaricales > Psathyrellaceae > Coprinopsis > Coprinopsis strossmayeri. Next base: position 6,328 of record FTPT01000474.1, read on the forward strand.
GACGAACCTAGTGAAGTCACTTGTAATCTGGGACTTCTGTTCTGAGCACCCTTTCACTCGCATTGAATGCTATTACAGGATAGATAAGCCCACTTCCAAAGGCAACTGAACGAGAACATGTCAGGGACTAATTATAGCACTGGTACTTAATGCATCACTCGCAACAATCATGGTAGGCTTCGATATCTTTTCCGCCTTAAGAGAGGACGTACGTCTCGATTACCAAGTCCGACTATCTGTGATTGAAGATCATCAGTCCAGAGTGAACGGATCTGACTATTAGCATTAGGCCGATGTTAGGGGGGGATGAACCGAGAAACAGTCTGATCCTTAGTCGCGATGATGCTCGCAGGCGAACTGAGGATCGCAAACCCCGCGGACTAGGATGGCCTTCAACGGGTGTAACAGACTGTCACGAGGGTCAGGATGGAACCTCATAATGATAGAAAACATTCAGGAGGCCGGATCTTCTGGCTTCTGAAGTGCAATGAACTGTGCTTAGCCCATGACATGGATGATGATGGACACCAAGACGTGGTCAACTGATAAGATAGAGGCAATATATCTCCTTTCCGTTTATCACTGTTGTTCGGCTGTGTAACACCATCTTATCATCGACCCTGCATGATGGGTGGAACATGCCTGAGAAAATCCCTCACACTGGAGCCCACCGTCGTCAACGGAGATGATAGATCGGAACCAGACCCACCTTTTTCTCAACTCCCGTTTCTCATGAACTCCTCGAAAATCGCGCAAGATTTGAAGGCAATTACAGGACGTATTCTTTGCGCCGAACCGAGGTCCTAAGCGCACGTCAGACCGTCGGTCCATGACATCTCCATCAACGAGTAGATCCGGGTTACACGTAATCACACAAGCGTTGGGAGTACTGATCGGGATGGGGTCGAAATTTTGAGGAAAAATGGAATTCTTGGGTATAACCCCCAAGGTTAAGTGGGTTAGCTTATCGTCTCTCAAAAGGCGACATCCATTCCATTCAAGTGTCGGCATCGTTTAGAAAGACAAGTGAAGTGCGTGTGTAAATAAGCATTACGGTAGCAGTCCGTGCATGAGATATTTCGTTCAAAATCTGGGTGATGATGGGCCGATATTTTTTTTGGGAAGAGCGCCGAACGGCCTGCCAGGCCACGACCCTGGCAACCCTGAGTAAAGAAAATTTCTGCCCCTGGTTTTGAGTAGGTCCAGAGGTAGTTGGAGGTCTTTTCTGCAGTGAAGGAGAGGCATAGACTGGCTGGGGTGGGTGCAGAACATGGAATAATTTTTGGTGATTTATAATAAATATTTTAGAGCGTTATCAGATATGGAGTTCTGGTGCCGAGATAGCGGTGAATTGGTCGGCAATCTACAAATGGAATCAGTTTGATTGGCTCGGCTTGGTTATCTAAGAGTTATCTTGTCTGCCAGCAAGGACTTGTCCTCTCATACATTCCTCCTCCACCGTCCTCCTCATCGTCGCCAACAACGAGCTCGCTACTTATACCTCTATAATTTCCGTGCGTATGGTCCGTGCGAGCCGACGTCCGCGAGCGCTGACCGTCCTGTAGTTCTTAGTTCATACCTGTACACCGACCGCAAAACCATTCGTGACGACGGCAGCGCGACGAAGACAGCATGTCGCCCGTTGTAATGGAAGCAGCGCCGATAAATCTACACAACGCTAATCTAGCGGCTATGGCTCGCATGCAGCTGCACACGCCGACGCTCCCCGTCGAGGAGCCCCAGGCGGAGCAGCGGACAGGTACGTGTGTCGATCGCACGTCGGCCCTAGGCGCTAACGCGGGAGGGACAGGTGACGATCCCACTGGCGCCACTGGCGTTCTCGGTCCTACTCGAACGCCATGCGTGAACTGTGGGACCACCGATACGCCACTGTGGCGACGAGACGCTGATGGAAATCCTCTCTGCAACGCCTGCGGTAGGTTTTTCTTCCGAGCTGGGGCCTTTACCTTCCGGTTTCGCGTCTGTTTTCATCATATTCATACTTGGAGGCGGTTCAGGCAGTCGATCACTGCATGCACTCCCCACACGTGTTTCATGTCCAGTAGAACGGCGTCCAGGCAGAACCTCACGCGTTTCGAGTTCTGTCCAGGCTTTACTCGTCACCGGGTCGTTGGATACGGACATTGCCTCCTGATCCACGCAGCTAATCAGTTAGCCGTTGGTGGCTGTAGTCTGCAAGGCTTGTTCAGGCTCTGGGAAGAGGTCTCGTGTATCGCGTCATGCACGTTGTTCCCGGGACTTTGCTATCGTTGCAAGATCTCCGAACCTGTCAGCCATCATTCGCAGCAGGCACCTTTTAAACGCGCTTCACCCCCCTTGTTGTTCGTGTGCCTTTGTTTGATACGCGAATTCGCAATTCCGTTTGCCATCTCCGCTTGCCTTGCATTTCTTATCGTTAGTCTCGTTTCGACCAACGATGTGGCCGTACGATCCGATGCAGGGTTGGTATTGTCTTTGTTGGTCTGATAGACTGTGCTCGATGCAGCCAGCGACCGCCCGGCTGCCTTTCAGCGTCAGGCAGTTAACGCGTTCATTCACCACCTACCATTTGCCTCGTTTATGGTTCTTCGTTTCATCTTTTGTTTCGGTCACTTTCGGTGCACGTTCTGACCATCTTTTATCCTTCAGGCCTTTATCAAAAATCTCGACACATGCCCCGGCCTGTAACGTTGAGCAGGAACACCCCGCCTACGACCGCTGCTCAACAGCAACCGCCATCTTCGAATACTACTTCATCGGTTGGCCCATCTCCTTTTGCTGCTCCCGAACAATCAGCTACAACACCATCGTCGAAATCAGCATCGACAGCTCCTGCGACAATGCACAAATTGTTGCAGCAACATTCAGCCGCTGCGGCCCCTGCAAACTCAGTTTCAGCAAACAACAAAGCATCCGCCGCCCATACAGGTGGTACCTGCCCAGGCGATGGGCGATGCGATGGGACAGGCGGAACGACAGCTTGCTCAGGATGCCCGACGTATAACAATGCGCTTGCCGTACGTTTGGAATTAGATGGAACGGCAGCGCCTGCAACTGAAGGTGCTGATGCCTCTGGATCACCCAAGGTCGACGGGGCGGCATCGCCAGCTGCCATCGAGAGCGACGCCAGTGCTAGTGGAGTAGCTGCTGCCAACGCAAGGAAACCCAGGCCGACCGTCGGAGCTCTGAGCTGTGCCAACTGTGGAACAAGCACGACACCGTTATGGAGGCGAGACGACGTGGGCAATAATATTTGCAATGCATGCGGTAAGTCTTGGATCCTGTTTCATTTCCCTTCTCTCGATCCTCTTTCCTTTCATTTCCCGTCCTCGTCCTTCTATCATGTTATCGGATGGACGAGTTTTTTGTTCGGGATCCGGGGTGGAGGCACAATTTTATCTTATCTGATCCATGCTTGCGGATAATCTCCGCTCCGTCTTTCTTACACATTTTGCTTCCTTTCCGTTTACCCCGCGAGGACGGCGGAACCAGATGGCCTCGCAATTCGTTTATCCTGATGAGATGTGATGATGATCTCGTCAATAAATTTATCTTTCTTGCATCTGTTGACTATGATGAGATGCTAATCACGAATATCCGTTGCAGGTCTCTACTACAAGCTTCATGGCACGCACAGGCCCAACTCGATGAAGAAGACTGTTATCAAGCGTCGGAAACGAGTACCCGCCGCTCCAGGTTCCCAGTCGGGCACCACAGCACGCTTGTCTGACCAAGCTGCTGCTGAAGCATTGGTATCCGTCGGCCGAGGAGGTGTTTCTTCTGCTGCTTCTGGTGGAGCGACAGGTGAAGAAAGTGAAGGAGAAGGCGACCAACCTCGCCGGAAACGTGCTCGTCGTGGCAAGACACGGTCAGGCGCTGCTGCTGATGGAGAGGATGACGATGTGAACATGGACGGGGAAGAGGAGAGCGGCCCTGAAACTAGGAATCGTCGGAAACGCACCAATGGTTGGGGAGAACTACGATCGGATTCGCCTTTGCATCGGAATTCCCCTCGCGTCGCCCAGGCCTTCCCTGGCGGTCCACCTTTTGATGTGCCTTTTGCCGCTCTCGGCAACAGTGTCGCCGCCGCCGCCGCTCTGTTAAGTGGCCAGTCCAGCTATATGCGTTCAGGTTCAAATGCTCCCAGTCGAAGCCATTCGCCTTTGAACCCTGCTGCTTCCATGCCCCCACCGGCTTATATGATCCCTCCCCCGCATGGCATCGTGCCAGGTTACTACGGACCTCCGCCAGGCGATATGTCCAATTTGATGAACCTCGGCATGGCTGCTGGGGTTGCTTTGAACAGCCTTGGGATTCCGACGCTCATGGACCTCGAGCGCCATTACATGGAATTGCAAGAACAGAAGAGGCGATGGGAAGAGATGATGGAGAAGACTGACAGGCTTATGGTTGGTGTCAAGCGGACTATTGACGAGATGAAGTCTTTGTCCAATGGCCCATCGACAACTGGTTCTCCCCAACACCAAGCGCAGGTTTCTGGGGCCTCTGCATCCCACCCTGCGAGTCCCAAGGCACCTGTTCCTGAAGCTCCTGCTGCCTCTGCTCTCCCACTTCCTAGATCGGAGGAACGCGAACCGAGAGAATCTATCTGGCCTGTGTCGGAGCCCACCGCAAACCGCGATTAGAGGAGCTCCCGCATCCGACCCCATTCCTTTCTCCAGATAATCAGTTGCCCGTGAGGGTATATATTCCTCCCCATATGGTCTCTCCTTGCTGTTTATGCCTCACTCTCTTCGTCCCTTCTTTAAATCCCTATCGTAACCAACCTTACTGGAGTATGCTTTAATGGGTCTATTGCCTGTCTTATTTACCAACCTATGTTCGGGGCGGAGGGTTTTGTTCGCAAAAGGACTGACCCTTTTGGATTCGCTATCTATTTCTTTCTTGATTGCCCACTTGCCACCGCCCTTCCTAGTACACTTTCTCTCGCGTCTCTCTCTCCTCTTTTCTCCCCTTCTTGGTGCCTCGGTTTCGGTTTGAACAATCTTCGACCGCGTGTAACCTTTCTTTTTTCTTGTCCTATGCGACTTGGTGTATATCATATAACAATCAGTTTACTTACCTCTTCCTTTTCCCCGTTGCTCTTGCTTTCGATTTTGTTCCCCTTTTCTCTATTTTTTTTTTAACCTTTTTTGGTCATTGCATTTTGTGTCTGTTCCGATGTACTCCCCGCTTATTGCCCCTAGTTGTTTACATTACGATATGTATTTGAGAGACCGTGTAGAACACACTTCTCGCTAATGTATTGCCATTATATATGTATGCCGTTTTCCAGTGATTGACTACCTTTTTCAATGTATATCCTTTGACATTGGACGAAGCACGATTTGAGTAAAAATGAATGGGAAGGTCAAGTACAAGAAGTGTGTAGCTGGGTTTTCCTGGGTTTAGTCGCCGCCTCTGAGCCTTATGTTTTGCGGATCGGGTGCGGTGTTGGGGAAGAACCACCATCATGTCAGCCTTCAAAATTCGTCGTCCGACATATCTTCTTCGGCTTGCAGGATGGCAGCAACTGCTGTATCGTCCGCCAAATGCTCATGGTCAAGGCTGTTATCCTCAGCATCTACTTCCATCGAGTCATCCTCTTCTGACACAGGCGTGTCGCCGTCCGACTCGTCCATCTCGGTAGCACCATCGGAATCCCCGGAACTATATTGCAGCGGGCTGTTCAGGACAAACACGAGGTCTTTCCGGATGTTCTCGAGAGCCTGTTCGACGGCCCTGTCGGAGGCCCATTCTGGGAGGTGGCAACGGCGGGCTAGAGGCAGAATCCATGGTTCTAGGATCCATTCGCGGGCTCGGATGGTCAGGCCCCGCCCAACCCCGATGCACTTCAAGACAGCTTTACACCCCGCACAGCTGTTTCCTGAACTGCCCACGATGTATCTCTGCGGGCTCTGTATTCTCTGTATTCCCTCCCCTGATGAGTATTCCTCGTCTCTATGGATACATTTGGAGGGATACTTACGAGAGGACCGGTACAAGTCTGAAGGTTTTCGTGATCCATTTGACGGCGCAGTATCATGGCAATGCAGGCTTCCGGATGGAATTGGGTATGTTGTGGACCGAAGGTTTCAGTTCCAGAGGGCAGCAGGAGGTCTCTGGGAAGCCGGTTGGATTGCATGAGTTCTTCGATCAACATGATGCCTTGCCTTGCGGACAATTGACGCTCGTTTTCTGGATCGTCTTGGGGAAGACTTGCTGTGATGACGTCTTTCCATCCTTGTGTCCGCGTCCGCGTCCCCCCTGGTCTCTCCTGTTGATATTCCTTTGGAATTGAAATAAAAGTCGAGATGGATATAATGGGCGGGTTGTTCTGTGCTTTGGCTTCTCGTTTGAATGGAGCCAAGATCTTCTGGATGAGAGTCAGACTTTCTAGATGCCCGACCTGCATCTTGATCCACGCTCTGTAAGTCTCCACCACGTTGCCTCGCGAAAGGGCGTTGCATAGCTCTGCGACTCTTCTATTGGGATGGCTTTGATTCTCGCGAATATCGATCCCGAGGTCGGGTAACAGGATCGGCATGCGTTGCAAATGATGGCTGAAGGCTGACGATCCCACTAGGTCTCGAAGAAGCACACCGTAGATCACCAATGTCGTGCAGCTTCGAGAGAACTTCTTTGACTTCGTGCGGTCCCATTGGTGAGCTTTCATTGCTTCTTTCGCGCCTTCTTTCACGCGAATAACTTTGTTGATCTGGCGGTGGTAGTTTTCTAGAAGGAATATTAAAAGCTTGTGGATTTCGTCGCATGTTTCTGCGTTGTAGATGGCCCTCGTTTGGGAGAACGCTTGCTGGGCCATTGCTGGGAGGTGGACCAGGTTTAGGGGTTGGAGCCGCTTCAGTATGGGTTGGCGGCGAAAGCGATCCAGGAAACTGTAGTCCCAAACTTCGCAGTAGCCTGGATTGGATTGGAGTCCGGAGAAACTACCTCCCAACGACGAAGGATGTGGTAAGTTCCGCAGGTGTTCCATGAAAGAAGCACCCTGCGTGGCCTCGAGACGATTACGAACGCATTGTGCGAAGGCAGTTGCCACATATCGCATAAAGTTGTTGAAGAGTTGGCCATGGAGCTCTGTGAAGCGAAAGCGCTCAAAAAAGGAGTTGAGCGCTTGGATGTGGTCGCCGATGTGCACTTGTGGGCTATATAACCGCGGAATGAAGCGTTCCTCGTGGAACAACAGGTAAAATAAGACTCACCCTTGCTTTATGAGTAGCGCTAATGGCTTTGTTAATCCAGACGCTGATTGTTTGTGGTTAGAAAGCAAGAAAAGAGAGGAATAGTTCGGCTGCCACCTTGTGTGTGCCCTTGTGGACATGAGCCGCACACGGTCACCTCCAGCGTCAACGTCCCATCATTCAGTTCTGGTAAACGACTAAAGGCTGCAACTCTGGAATCGTTGATATCTAAAATTTCAGCGAGGGCGTCTAACAGTCTTGAAATTGTTCCTTGTCCACCGCGGTCGGCGGGAAAGTTTGATTGACAGAGATCGTGGGGAGCTTGGATCCCGCCAAAGCCCGCAGAACGCAAAGAAGAAATTAGAGCATTAGTAGTAGAAAAGGAATTTTCATTCTCCATCCGGTGAGAGGACGTTGGGGAGTGTTGAGGACGGGAGGACATGATGGAGCTGGAAAGAAAAGCCATGCATCACCCCGAGACCTGGCGCCTCGGAAGAAGCGCCAGCATTGCATGTTGTGCACGGTAGTTGGATACGACATTGCCTATCATGATACAGCGCTGAACAGCGGAACTTCCAAGTACGTAAAGATAGATTGAATAAAGTGGTTTAAATCTGGAAGTAAGACTGGTCCTTACTACCCGGTCACTGGTGGGTCGTAGGAGGTTCGCGTCATATCAGTGGACCGTGACCTTCGCTCATATATTGGTGCTTTTCCGCCGATCAGTAAGGTTAAAATTTTAGAAAAGGTCCAATCAACTGGAAAGTAGTAGAAGCCTGTCCTGTTACGTCTTCCTTCCGCCCTCTAGCCATAAGGTTGTGTAGGGTATCGAGTGATATATATCCACAGCTTCCACCCTCACTGCATTCCGCGCCACAGATGGTGTTGACATGACTAGTACAGATGTAGGGCAAGGCAGTCTTTCCTACACCGTATGGGATATCTGCTGTATGGGTCACATCATTAGACGTGAAACGTCCTATGAGCCAAGTGGGTCCCTAACGTTTAACCTTTTGTCCATTTACAGAAAGGTTGTAATGCAATGCTGATAAGGCGCTTAATCTTCCTTGCCACGACACTAGCCTCGGTTTTGTCCGGCGATTGAATCAGCCGCACTGCAGCGTGTCACTATATTGTACAGGAGTGATGTTGCATGGTCTAAAGTTAATCTGAGTCAATGGTTGTGTTTCGACGCAGTTGACATGATGGGATGAAACTGAATTGGACGTGATCTGCAGGTTCTGATCAAATTGCCCATCACTCTCATCTGTAGCACAATGCCATGTCTTTATACCCAAAACTAACTCGTTCTGGATACCCTTGTACTCTACAAGTTCATTTCCCGTCTTTCGCTAATGGAGGGATCTTTGTACGTAATAAACTACCATGTGTGAGCGGATAGATGGATGATGGATCACGGTGACTTGCTAACGTTGAATACTCCTAAAATGGGATTACTCATCGAAGGTTTCAGAGCACTGGGGCTGGGTATCGTAGCTTTTTGGATTAAGCGCCTGCACTTAACGCCACTGACTAAGGGTCTAAGGGCCAAATATCGCCAAACGAAACTGTTTGGCCCGTCCGACTCGCTTCGGACGAAATTGCCACGAGGTTCAAGGGGCAGGTTTGTGTGCTCTCTTACCGTCGAGCGAATGCTACCGTCTCTAAACACAAACACACACGAATTTCTATTCAATTCCATTCTGTGAAGGTTTCCCCTATGCCCGTGTCCGGCGTTGATGCAAAAGGTCTCATTTGCCTTCACAGATAAAGATTACGGCAGGCGCCTTGTTTCAAACCTCATTCACTAGGAGGGATATGATTGTCGAGAAACTGCGTCCTTAAATTCATGACTAGTCGAAGATGCTACGGACCGCAGATTTCAACCCGGACTCTCCTGAACCGCAAGATCGATGAGGTACTTGAGACTGATAGGCCCATCGTAAATGCTCTCCCCCATTCGATGACGATATTCTGACACAGGCTAACGACTATAGCCTTGAATCGAACATGCAAGGAAGTGGCGTCCTATTTGGAAGAGACAGCTCAGTCTCTCCTTTATCGTTTCGACCCCCTCCTTTCATCAAGGTGGCTGACACCATGAATTTCGAATCCTTTCTGAATCTCGACGAATCATCTGGCAATACTGGCTGTGAACAGTCAATTCAAGGGTCTGCACTACAATACCCTCCATCTGTCGCCGTCACAGTGCATGATGCCTCTCACAAATGGGATCAGTCCCTGCCACTGGGTTCGAATGTCCCTGTCGATATCTGGGACGATACCAGGTTTCACATACCCGAATCTTGGTCGCAAACCCTTGATTCATTGCTTTCAGAGGCTGTCGGTACGTTGCATGATCATCGAATCTCCCTCCATACTCAATATATTATAGCCGTGAACAAGACGGATGAACCGTCCCCCGATTCAGCCTCCTCCATTTCCCCAGGTTCGAGCATCAGATTTGCTGGTTCGAGTTCATCTGCTACTACAACCTCTGGAGTCTCCAATGGAGACGGTGAACTGCCCAATCCTGAGAAGGAATGGCAGTATTTGCTTAGCACCACTCCTTCGGACCCTTTCAACATCTTCTCGACGGCGTCTCGCCTCCAAACAGACGAATCGTCTTCGGTTCGTCCCGAGATAGCGACCCAGGCTCCTGCAATACAGAACCCGACCTTGTTCTCCTCGACAAATCTGCCGGATGGCGTCACTGCATGCAAACCCCAACAAGGGAGACCGACGACTGACGACACACGACCGACGAATCCGTGCAATGGCCAATCGACTGAATTTAGCGGATCCTATCCTCCTTTCCGCCTACTCGGTACTCCTCAAGCAGCCATCGTGGACAGCACATACATATCTCCTGCCGAACTTGCTCAGAATTACCTATCAACTGGCGGTATTAGGCGCCCCAGGGCCACTCGTCAGGAATTGCTGCCACACCCAGCTGTTGCCCGGCATTCAGTCACTGCTCCCGTATCTCAACCCGTCAGGGCGAGGGCACCACTCCCTGCTCCTCACCGCGGCCTAGCAGGGTGGAAGCCATTGAATGATCCTGATACCGTCGTGAAGGATGACTTACTGGTGGAGCGCAAAAGGGTCAACACCTCTATTCTTGCCCCTTTGCAACCTCCGTGCCCCCGCCCTTCTGCTGCAGCTGCGGCTAGAAGCGGAAGCACGAAGAATGACCCGCTGTATCCTCCTATACCCGTGGACGTTCCGAGACCTCGACGAAAGGCCGTATCCTCTGTATCTTCCCTTCACGACTTCTTCCATTCTGACGATCCTCCGGACGAAGACGAGGATTCTGATGTATACCAGCCGTCCAGTTCTGTTGGAAGCCTCCCAGGCTCGCGTCCGACTTCCCCTTCTTCCTTCCAACTCCGTGGCACAGTAGAGTCCGAAGGCGACGGTCTCGAAGCCGAGAAACACTCTCGCAAGGGCAAAGGAAAAGCTAAAGGTAGCGCAGCCTTGGCTCTCGCTGTTGTTACCCAGATTAGCAAGTTGCAGCAAAATCTCGACAAAGGCAAAACCGAAATATTGGACAACATCGAAGGGTTCGATTTCGATGCCGATTCCCTCAGTATTCGACCTGGTCGCAAGAGGAAGAATAATCCTATCCCTCTTCCCGTCCCCGTTCCCCATTTAATCAAGAAGAGTAGAGGTCGCAAGGTGCCATACGCCCCAGAATTATCGCCTGAGGGCGGGTTATCCGCAGAGGCGGAGGAATTCCAGGATGATGAACCGGAGTTCACTAGGCACTCGAGGAACGTCCGAGGACGCAAGTCGACCACTCCTTATTCTTTGGGAGAAGGTGGGAAAAGGTCGTACAAATGCGAAGTGGAGGGCTGTGGCAAATGCTTTGTACGAGGAGAGCACCTCAAGCGACACGTTCGAAGCATTCACACATATGACAAACGTATGTTTTCTTTCCTTGATCACTTCCATCCTACGGTGTGGAGCACGATCTCTGATTGCCGTTGCGTTCTCTGATAGCTCACCCTTGCCCATATCAAGGCTGCGACAAGTCATTTAGCCGAAGGGACAACCTCGGTCAGCATGTTCGCATTCATCTTCAATCGTGACCGTACGTAACCCTTGCCTATTCCTCAAGCCCTCTACGACTACCTCTTTAATGATATCGACACATAATGGAACGTCAGCGACCCCATTCAATCTCGTTTTTTCTCTTCGATCATCTCGACATGTGGCAATTAATCTCGTATTTCGAGATCTCATGAACGAGTGCCGTCGAAACAATTCTTATCTCTTATGTATCCTTGCACACTGTTTCAGTCCCCATATCCTCTATTTCGCCCTACATTGGCGTTAAAACGATTCCTATCAACATTTATCTATTTCAGAATTGTCGCCCAGGCAGCATCTATATTCCCGCATCATAGTAATATTGCACTACGCGCCTACACGCAGGTCGTGTTACTTGTGAACCACGTTGTGTATCTTATTGAATCATTGAGTCAGCCTAATAGAACGCAGATATCAAAATCCACTGGTAACTGGAATATGATTTATGATCAAAGATATATGGTGATCATTAAGCATCTCTCTGTGCCCGCAAGCGGCCGACGATAGACGTTGGCGCTATCTTGTGGGTATATACCTTTACGCCTACGACAAGAGCATGCTCCTCCTCAAATTGAGAAGGGAGTGCAGGAGAAGGATACGCTCTCGTGACCATCGGCACTGGCGGGGGCGGTGGAGGTGGGGGCTGCTGCAACCGAGATGCAGGAGTTGAAGTGGCGGCTGGTCCAGAAGGGATTCTGGGTGAGTAAGTAGGCTTGATGCTTGGAGAATCAGAATCAGAAGAGCTGGAATCTGACTCTCCCCCTGCACCTACCCAACCTGGCTCAGCTGCACTGTAGATGACCTGCGGTTGGCCTCCCTGTACAGAATGGCGGAATTCATGGGTTGAAGGAGGGATTTGCTGATACTGAAGATTTCTAATGCGAGCATCCGAACGATCCTGCGCGTTAATGACATTCCCATGAGGGTGTAAATCATGGGCGTTGTGTTTTGAGACCACGGTTTGAGTTGTGGTAGTAACAGTGACACCCTCGCCTCTTTGCATGTCAGGCGCATAGGTGTTGACGGCGTTCAAAGCGACCCTGTCTAACTTGGAGGCATCGTCAGCCAGGAGTTCAGGGAGGCCTTTGACCAAGTAAGCGTCACTAGAAGAATGGAAGTCGAAGGTCTGAAGGTCTGAAGAGAATTTGACGTGCTTACTAGGCTTTGTGATCTGTAAATCGAACATAAGACGTTAGCCGTGTAGCTGTCAACATTGGGTGGAAAGTGGCAGCATACTAGAGGCAACGGAGAAGCTCTGGGCCCGTTGTGCCAAAATTCTCGCGACTTTTCGTCGATCCCATCCCGAATTCAGGCCAGCTCGGATATAATCCTAGTTAGTGATTAATAACGCTCCATTATTTGTACGCTTTTTTAGGCATTACATACCCTATCCCGCACAGATGCGGCGTCCAGCCGAACCTAGAACGAAGAATCAATAATCACCAGATTACCCACCTGAACTAAAGAACTTACATGAACAACGTAGTTGCCCGGTTCAAGGTCTATCTCCAAACTGACACTCCTAGTGTAGAAAAACGAATAAGAGGATTCTGCGAGTGGTTCAATTTGGCCTTCTTTGATGAGTACAAAATCCAGGTTCCAGATGTTGCACCCTTGCATGTCTTTGAAATATCGAGAATCGATCTTGGCCAGGACGATTATGGTAGGGGACGCTACTGTAAGGGAGAATGCAACTGGAATGCATATTAACGTCATGGGGAGTCAAGAGACTTGAGCGGACGTACAACTGACATCTCCATGCTGCCAGGGGGTCACGGAAGGCCTTTCAGGTAGATAGAGCCATTGCGAAGACATTACCCAATTATCATCGAAAATGAACGTTCGCTGAATTTCCTGCCAGGCTGATAGGAAGTCATTGTCTGTATCGCCTCTGCCGTCATTTCCAATTCTGGCATATGGAACTTGAAAACCCACATTCCATGACGAATTGCCCTTCGTTACTGAAATCGTGTCCTAGTTGGGGGAGAATTTCCAACCATTCAGGTGTCCATTCCTTCGACCCGTTGGACCAAGGGCCATCCCAGACAGCTTCTCCCCAAGGATCCCTTAGAACAACAAATCTTTTGCCCTTGCATTCAACGGCTCTTATTACAGAGTGAGATAGGTTTCCGACCAATCCTTCAACCGTTGGATTCTTAACGTTGTTCCGGCTTCCATCGAGTGCTTTGAACCAACATCCGAAAAGCCTGTCTTTGTTGACTTTCAGAAGTTCATCCGTCCAGAATTTATCGATGTCGAGGATGTCCTGGGTGCGGCATATTAGCTGGAAGGGATGAGTGCCAAGAGCGCAGCTTACCTTCGTAAGGATCAAGTTCGATACACCGCTAATGGCACCGTGAGGCGAATAAGGTTCACGAAGTCGACCAGTAGAAGAACGAAACGCCTGCACTCACCCTGTCATATCTTCCAAAGCGTCACATGTCCTTCCATACATCACAGAAGCATAGTCGCCATGAGCTTTAGCGTACGCCTTCTCCACCAGTGGCACCCAGGTATCTCCTGTCTTCCCAGCCTTCCCGAAGTAGAGCGTCTCTGCTCCTTTTCTTGCGCTAGCATTGTACCGTCCTTTGTCGAAATGGTACAATTCTTTCTCGCTGTTGGTCAGTTGTTCGTACTTTGGGACCCGGGTGAAGAGGAGGCTACAAACAAGGCTGAATGAGTAACGTATGTGACCAGGTCCAAGCGGTAGATAGACAGAAAAGGACAAAACGGAAGGTCTTGGCTGTCCACGTGTAGAACAGAAGGTAAAGGTAGATAACGTGGGCGTACGTACTCGTCGACGATGACTGGGAACCAGTAGCAGTCACGGTAGAATATGAAGCCGTAGACACCCACTTCTTCGTCTCTCTAAGAACCAACAGAAGTCCGGTGAATTACTCATGATAAGCGGAGCTTTCGGACCAAGAGCAAAAAGAGAACTCACAGCGACACAAAGTTGCTGGACCAACCCGGGGATTGAAGTCATCGTCGATAAAGCAGAAACGAGATAGCAGTCCTCGACGGCTCCCTGGACCACTTCTGCAGCCTTGGTACCACCAGAATAGAATGTTGCTTTATCGAACAGCTCTGTTACCCGTCGCGTATCGGCCGGCTGGAAAATATTGGCTTCTGTAAGATTGTGAAGGCATTTATTCTTATCGTTTTCTATGTCGAATTCGAGATCTCTAGAAGAAGAGCAAGGAAGGTAAATGAATCAGCACTTAGGATCCGAAACGGGGACGAGAACACTGGGGGCTTACTCACCTGAACTTGCGGTTCTTTCTCCTACACTGAGAAGCTATCCGTTCGACCATACGCTTGCAGTCGTCATAAGCCTTTCTTCTGCCGTCGAGGACGGATGCCCCCGATTGCTGTTGCGCGTAATGGACGATGTTTGTCGACGAGACGTGGCCGTAGGGTTGTGGGTGAACGACTGAAGGCGGTGCTTGAAGGTACGAAATGTTCATTTTGATCAGCCTAAAGTTAGGAAGCGCAAGGAGGTTATGATGGTGATAGATTCCTACGAAGGCGCAAAATTAGAGTTTGCGAGTCCGACTTTTAATACAACTCGGGCTCTGTCACTCCACTTTCCCCCCGTTTGGATATCAGCCGTGCACTAATGCAGCCAAGCAACAAGAGAACGGTAACCGGCGACTAGTAGCCACTGTTGTTGTGCTTTGTTTCTCGGGCAGTGGAAAACGTCAGTTACGAGGAACCTCCATCGGCCAGGGATGTTCTAAATTGCAAAGCGTGTTACTTGGGGACGAGTCCGACGGCGATAAGGGAGGTAACGTGTAGAGATACCATGCTGGAGGCTGCCTATTTTTGAGACACACCGGATAAGTCATTTGCGCGGCAGCGTTATGTTTTATGGGCGTCTATCGCATGAAACGATCGACAACAAACCAACGAGCTGTGTCCTCCTTCAATAGTACAGCAAAGATCTTTTTCCGTATCAAGAGGTCTGTTTCTGTCGAACAACCGCCAGGAATTCGCTTTCCTGCGAGGTCTATGCTCGAAGAAGACGAGGTACAGTGCTCTGATGAACCAGATTAGTAGAGTGCCGCTTGTCGTGTCTCAAGTCCTAGAAAAACGTTCGGGTGTCAGAATAGACCATCCAAAAGCCGTTTTTAGTTTCTGCTTCTTGAGCCAGCGATTGTCGCAAATAAAAAGCAGACGAACCCAAAACGGTGGAAGACGCCGGTTTATGCAGTTTATGTCAGCTACCATAAATAGCGACGGCCATCGGCTCATCGGCTTTTTTCGCGTAATGTCCGCGAAGTCCGAACCCCTATCCTACGCCCAGCAATTTTGAGCGGACATCTGGGTGGGAGCCTGGATAAACATCATGGTACATTCAAGCACGAGGAGAGATTCACTTCCCTTACGTTCTCGATGAATACTAAACTAAGAAGAGCTATCGAAACATAGCCATTTCAATGTGAGCCGAACGTCATTTTGGCTTCTGATCATGAATCAGTGCTATGTCAGTGCTATGAGAGGTAACTGCAACATTTTCGGTGTCTGACATGCATACCCTCCTCCATTTACACACATCTCCAAGATTAATGGGCCCGATACTTCTGAAGATAAAGTGATCTCTCGATACACCGTTCAGGATAAGTGGGGATGTAGCGGCATCGTTTCTGAGTCCTCACGAGGAAAACCGCAGAATCGAGCGTACTAAGATATGGTAAAAATTCTCGAGCCGATGTTAGTTAATTACGTTAGGAAGTACCGAGGGGTCGACGGCCATGTTTAAAGATGCAGTGTAGACACAAAGAGGACTTAAATCATTTTGTCGTCACTTCCGACCAGGTGCCATTGCTCCAGGTAGACCTAGCGAACGGTAAGCTAATAGATGCCTATCTATCCAATTCTATGGGTGACGCGATACATGTGCCGCATACTTGAAGTTATCCAACGTCCACCCTACGTAGTAATTCCAGTAATAGTGTCCTTTACCGTCTACAGTTTTGCGCGTAGACTCTGTTTTTTGTCAATACGAATACTGAGAGTCGTATACATCTTTTTCATGTCCACAGGAACGGCCTTCATGCAATCCCACGTCTCTTGCGCATTCGAACATTTTCGTAGCGTCTCCACTTGTAACGAGATCCTACAGTTTAAAACAGCAATTAGAAGAATGGAATGTCCACCTTCGAATACTCGCTCACATTGTTTCGGCCCTCTTGCATAGCACGGAGATGATCTCCTCTTTGAGTTCGTGTTGTTCGCCGAGCAGACAACGAATATGAGGTGCCTTATCAATGCCGTATTGAATTTGCATACGGATATCGCCTGCTTGTGCACTAGAAGCAGCTTCAAGGGAGATGGGCTCGGTGATCTGGGAGCCCGAGCGCAATAACCGTGAGGTGATGACGATGCAACCATTCAAGGATGAAAAGATGTCCATAAGTTCGGTCTGGGAGATGCCATCCTTATATGCACCGAGATCGTCAAAGGCGAAGAAAATGCTCATGGCCACCGTCGATATCTTGACTACCAGGTCTATTAGTTCGGCCTTGCTAGGATGAGTTCCTTCGTCGTGATGCTGGTTGTAAAGCGGTTCGATGATTTTGCTCAAGGCCGGATTGTCTCTTAATAGACACTTCAGGAACGTTAACAAGATATCTTCAACGGAAATAAGGTCCAGCGCTATGAGAGGACTGCCCCCGGAGGACACTTCATCAAACTGGTTCAAAGGATCTAGAGCCCTGTCGATGGTGGCGAATGAGAGTGGTGCGCTACCAGACCCTGTTGTAGATAGTGGCGTTAAAACGATTTGGCGATGAGTCTCGACAAATGTTAAAGCTCACACAATCTAGCAGCTGGTGAAATTCCCTCTTTGTTCTTTACCCCCAATTGTAATCCCTGTTCTTCGGTGAGTCTATATCCTTCACGCAACGTCAAGTATCTCAGGGTATCAATCTGCATCCGGTGGTACGCGATGCTCAATCCTAGCCAATGTTGCATTCGACAAACAAGATTGGCTGGAGTTGAATTGCCAGTGGTATGTGAATGGATCATTCTTCCAAAAGATGATACCAGGGACTCACGGTCATATGTCATCGTAGTCGCGTATTGGTGGTATTCATGTTTGTCCCTCCCTATGACATCGAAGTTCCCCCCTGAAATCTCCACGTAATTGGCATATTCGAAGGCGGAGGCCCCTGCAGCAATCGTCAGCGTTTGAATAGTATGTTAGAGAATGGGTCGACAACGTACCTGTGCGACCTTCGAGGCTCGAGTGGGAACCATTGGGGTGCGCAATTGTAGTTGCGTGGTGGTAGTGTTCAATCATGTCTCTTCCCACGTCGTTGAATTTCCCTCCTTGAATCTGCACGTTACTAGCATTTTCGAAAGCGGAGGCCCCTTCAGGAGAAGCCAGTGTTTGAACAATATGTTAGAGAGTAGGTCGATAACGTACCTGTGCGACCTTCGAGGCTCGAGTGGGAACCCTTTGAGTCCAGAAACAGTGTAATGTCTCTTCCTGGGATCTCGAAACTCCCTCCTTGAATCTGCACGTTACTGGCATTTTCGAAAGCGGAGGCCCCTTCGGGTAGAAGCCAGTGTTTGAACAATATGTTAGAGAGTGGGTAGATAACGTACCTGTGCGACCTTCGAGGCTCGAGTGGGAACCCTTTGATTCCAGAAACAGTGTAAAGCCTCTTCCTGAGATCCCGAAACCCCCTCGAATCTGCACGTTACTGGCATTTTCGAAAGCGGAGGCCCCTTCAGGTAGAAGCCAGTGTTTGAACAATATGTTAGAGAGTGGGTCAATAACGTACCTGTGCGACCTTCGAGGCTCGAGTGGGAACCCTATTTTCAACCATGACCCGGCGAGACAGGAGTAACCACCAGCCCTGTCCTTGCTCCAAGTGTGACGGAGCCCTTTGAGTCCAGAAATGTAATTGTATCGTGGATGTCTCTTCCTGGGATGTTGAAATTCCCTCCCCCAATTTGCAGGTCATTGGCATTGTTGAAGGTCAAGGGCCCTTCAGGAATCGTCGTAGATTTGAACAATATGTTAGAGGACGATTGTGACTGAGAGAATAATGATGCACCTGCAGAATCTCCCCGCTCAGGCTGGAGACCAGACAGAATGTTAACGACAGGAGATACGGTTGCCGACAGTAGACATTACTCCCCTTTATACCGGAGAATATCAGGCCCATAATGCTGGTTTTGCGATACAGTTTCTAGATAATAACTCTTCGAATGAACGAAAGGGCTTCAAGTCGCGGTCGAGATGGAGGTGGAAGAGGGAGAGCTCAAGGGTTAGCATAAAGCTGTAAACTTGCACGAGATAGCTTATAAGAGGAAAGCTGTACAGAAGTGAACACGAGGCTATTCAGGAGCATTTCTTACGCCTGTCCTCTGGCAGTGCTGAAGCCAACTTAGATCCGACAGATTCTATGACCATTGCAACTAACAGCTTATTCCTATTTTCAGAAAAAGAAGAGTGCCTGAGAAATCCTCGGGTCCACCCTCTGCTGCTCAAGACATGATCAAGGCAGGGCAGTATACCCATATTGTCCAGGAGCATGGATCAATGATTCAGGGTATGTCAAGCAGTTGCATCGCGCGTCTCCTGGACGTACACCCTGAAGCCTTGTCCATTTGATCCTTCTTGGACTTCGCTACTAGGGGCTCACAGATGGCGAATCTCAATGGAAGCGAGAGATTTGTATCAGTGTATGGGTATCAATATATGTTACCCACTCCAGCTGAAACGGCTTTCAGCGAGAATGGAGTTGAAGGCTTCAATTGCCGTGTAAGTGACGGAGTCCTTCGTATTCCTCACCAAACCCCACCTTTGCTTTTCAGCCAGAGTATTTGATACCTTCACAGGCGGAGCCGTTGCTAGCGGTAGCATTACCACTGTGGTCACTGTCAATGGGTGCCCCATTGTAGCAAAAGATCCTACGAACTGGTCTAATTTGCAGGGTCTGGGGATCCTGCCCTGTTTTTGAGTATTCGACTGAGGATCCGGTCGAGTGTCTATGCATGGATGCGACTATCTTTATATATATATGAAAAACGATACCCCGGGTCTCCCGAGGTCATTATCAAGGTTCGGGAGAAAGAAGACCGTTGATAAGGTACTTTCGTAGACTTTCAACTTGATTCGTGTAGGCTGTCTACCTCATTCATGCAAGTTGTCGACGTTTCCAACGTAAAATTAAATAAATAGCTCGGTTATGAATTCAGAATTGTTTCTTGACCGATATTTCTTTCTGCCTCTGCGGAATATTATTCCTGAGTTAAAAGCGAGAGTCAGAGATCGCTACGGTTCGAAGCTAAGCTTGATTTTTGGGAGTAATAAGATAGGCCGAGAAAAAATACAGGTCTTTATGCGTCCCACTACCACTATATTGACGGTAAATGAGCAAGCAGAACTGAAAAAATCGGTACATAGATGCTTGACACTTGTGTTGAATTCTGCTGAATTTCACCGCGGCGGGGGGATCAATTGATGTGCCATTATCTGATTCGGATCACGTCACTGTTTTGTGATCGGTATCGGCAAGTTCCATCGGGGTGGCACAAGGCTGGTACGACCATGAAATGGTCCTTCGTGCTCATTCGTAAGGCGCCTGTTAACATTCAAAACCCCAGATTCGACTAAGATAATTACCTTGGAACAAAAATTCCGTTGAAGCTTTCCCCCACCAAGAATTATGGTGAAGTCGGTCGACACCGAACCCTGCTCCTGCTGCGTAGTACATACAAACTCTTCCCGAGGGGTAGTTGGAGTTTTTTCCATTCTCGGTGTCATCTATTCCTATTTTTCTCAAAACATTACATATCTCAAGCTTCTTGAATGTTCCTGGCAGTATGAGGAAGGAACCCGATCACCAGACCCTGTAACATTGACAATTACTACGAGGTGCTGCCAGTGACTTTTGACCTACACAGTTCGAGACGAGTTGCATACTATTTGCCGCGGAGTTGCACCTGAAATTCATCTTCCTTAGCTTCTTTTGCATACAACGCGTTCTAACTGCGCTCAAAAGACAACCGTGACTTTCGTCAAAAGCATCGAAGGGGACAGGAGTGAGGGAACCGAGTATGCCACAACACGAGTAACACAATTTTCTTTTCACGGTTGCAGCGATGAATGAAAGGAGTGGGAAGAACGAGGAAAGAAGGGTGAAACATATGCTTGTTTACCGATGTTTACTTCGATGACCGATTTTAAATTCACATGCTAATGGAGGCTGTAATCATAGCCATGTGGTAAATCAAATGAAGGGGCCTTTGACAATTCACATTCACGTTCCTCTTTTTCTTCTTGCCATCTCATTACTTATACGACAGCCAACTGACCGACGACGACGAGGAAGATGGCGAATCATACGAAGAATTCCCCGTTGCCTTCGCTGGACGACCAGGAGGAGAGCGTCAGGATCGCCGTCCGTGCTCTCGGGGATATGAGAAACGCTTCGATTAGGGCAGAAAGTGGGTTGCTTTCGTATTTGTCAATTATTGTATCCTTTTTGCTAATTTATTAATTATCCAGGTTCCGGACAACAATTACAGAGTTTGTCTATTCCCTCTACTTCGAGTTCTCAGCAATATCAGTCCCCATCTCCCGCATCACCCAAACGGCGCGATTCATCCCAGCAACGCCAGCAACAGCAAGATTCAAGTCCAAATTCTCCTGCATTTGTAACCAGAATGTCTAGTATTCCTCTCGTTGGGTCAGCTCTTCGAGTTTACGAGCACGGGAAAGCCTCTTCAAGGGTCGTCAAGGTGCGTTCTCTCCCCGCAAACCCTATTACAACTCATTGACATGTGATAAACTCAATTGACGCTAACGTACGCCACCTTTTATAGTATGGCGCTGAAATGGTCGAATCGAGTGTTAAGACGCTTTCAAGACCAGTAATTGATCGACTTCCCGTGAACGTGAACCAGTTGGACGAGTTCGCCTGCAGGCAATTGGATAGGGTGCGTCACTGTTTACGTTTTGGGTCTATTTTCTATGTCTATTCTGCTTCCGTCACCGTGGATCGACGGGAGGTGCCCAAATTTATTTAACGTTGTCCCTTTGATTTACCTGGGGTTGCGCTGGATGCGGCTTAAGCTACCAAGTCTAGCACATTTATATCTCCCTCGTATTTTGGATCCAGACCGCTTACCTTTGTATAGTTGGACAGGTACCGCTCCGGCGAGGTCTCTTCTCCTTCCTCTTCGACACCCGTTACCACTCCTTCAACTGAATCTGCCTCGACGCCCACTACTTCTGAACGGGGCCGGACAAAGTCGAGGGCTCTGAATGGCTCGGCAGCGGAGGGCAACGAGGATATGTCCATGGAGAGGTCACAATCACGACCGACGACATCAAGAACCTCGGAAGTGCGTCTAAAGAAGGGATGGAAAGAAGGAGGTGAGCGCGGAGTACCGAGTTGGGTGGAATGTAAGTACTCATTGCCCTTGGATACTAAACGGACATTTATGTGCGTATTCTTCGCCACCTAGCCAGCTCAACATATTCCTCCTACCGGTCAGACCTCGACAGGTCTTCGACTCCCACTCAAACCAGTTCAAGATCAACAACTCGACCACCACCGCCCGGGAACGATTGCACAACGTCTCAATCGACAGATACACCGTCTGCCAACGAACAGCAGGTAGCGCAGAGAAGTCGATGGCAAGCCGTTCTTTTGGAAGCTGGTGGATTGAGTGCAGCCCTAAGTGAGGATAGTATGAGGAGGCTGAAGTACTGTTTGCAATGGTTACAGGTACGCGGTGTCTCTCGACTTGGACATTCATCCTCCAACTGACTTACGTTCCTATTTCACAGTATGCAACAGCCCATATTGACGCCCAAATCCTTATTCTCCGGGAATTCACCGCTTCGCTTCAAACCTACCCGCCCTCTGCACCGTCTCACGCCCGGCGTCCCAACCCAATATCCGAAGACCATCTTAGAAAGCTTGCGGAAATCCGTAAGGATGTAGTCCAAACTGTGAAGCAGGTCGTCGACGTCGTCAGCAAGTACGCGGGGAGTGCATTACCTGAGCCTGCAAGGAGTCGGGTGAGGGGGTTCATCTTGAAGTTGCCATCGAAATGGGCAACCAAGGCCGGCGTTGCAAATGGGGGAATGAATCCCTTGGTTGGTGCAGGAGTGGGAGGAGGGGCTGGAGGGGAGAGAGAGACGGTCAGTGCAGCGGGTACGGCTACAGGTGCTGCTGCGACTCTGCGAAGGAACGGCAACCGAAGAGCTGCACATCGAGAAAGGGGAGCAGGGTCTTCGAGTCTAAACGCGAACGACGAGGGAGGTAGCCTCGTTAGGAGTGCGCAGAGCTCGAGAGCTGCGTCTCCTGTTTCGCCTAGGATTCCGAGGGTCGCAAGTATCTCGGCGATGAGCCGGGTTCAGGAGGGAGGGAGCTCGAATACGGATGGGGCTGCGAGTGGGACGACGGGTGAAAGGCCATCGCAGGCACAGGTCTCGCACGGCGCAGCTATGGTCGCTGCTCAGCGTATTTTGAGCCTGGCGACAGAGAGTCTGGACATGATGCGTGGTGTGACGGGTGTCGTGAAAGATAGCTTGGATCGGGCTGAGTCGTACGTGTTTGAATCTTCCCTTCTGGAACTTTGTATTGACCGAGCTCTAGATGGGTATCTCGTCTCCGAGCAGTTGGTCTTCAGCGCGCCGGACAAGAAGGCGAAGAGGGTGTCGATATCGAAGGAATGTCGCTCGATTACCCGCCTGAAGGCTTTGACAGTCAAACAGACCAAGATCTTGAGTACGTGTCGAGACACCACCGGCGAAATAGCAGCTCTCAGTTCAGCGAGGGCGACGATTTCACTTCGTCTCCCGGGCCGTTCTTCTCGGGAGCGTCGAGCGCGACGTGGGCTTCGTCTGCTTCGAGCGTTCCCGGCACCCCTGGAGGACCGAACGGCCATGCCTATGGACGGGGTTTGCCTTCCGGCAGTGGCGGGTTTGGTGGGTACAACGCCGCGGGGACGGGGACGACGACTGGGGCGTCCAGTCCTGCGCTTGGAGCGGGCACGATGGCTCTTCCGCCGATTGGTAGGATGACGCTGCAGTCGAGGTGTAATACTCCCAAGAGTGTTGCTGGAGATTTGCCCCCGGAAGATGAAGAGGGTCGGGGTGAGAGTGAGAGGAATACGTTTGAGAAATCAAGTGACCGGCCGAGTGGGCCAGTTAAGGTCGTCGGTGTTGATGTGGATGAGGAGAAGATGGATGTTGATTCATAAGCCCGCCTGTTGCGGGGCTGTTGTTGTGTGTGTTGTGCTATGGTCTGGCCCACTGGCACTTGGGCTCTTTCTTATCCTCGTCGTCCTCGTCTATCGTTCGTCTCAGTCGCTCCTTCCAGTTTTGACCGTCTAGTTTGGCCCGCGTCTTTCCTTTGCTTTTCATTTGAATCAACCTCCCATGTCGAATTCGTTCTCTCATTCATTGAATCCTTTATTCTATTCTATTCTATTTTCTTCGCATCTTTTCTTACTGTACTTGACATTGGCTCTGGCTCTAACCTCATCTTCATCTTTTTCTGTATTGTCAAGTTTCCTAGCATACCCCGCATTCCTTCAGCACTCAAGTACTCACTGGGTGTACTCGCTTACTCGTGTCATCTCCGTTATGCAGTTTAACGGTTATACTAGTGTACATTAAAATGGTTATATTTGTTTATTCTTAGGAAGGTGGGATTTTGAAAGAGTGAACTTGTGTTATTATCTTAGGTTTCCGTCCTGTCCAGACATCTTTGGGTTGGTAAATAATAAAGGGATGAAACATAGAACGTTCCACAATTCTTGGACACTCACGAACGCTATATGAAGGAGCCTCTTCTTTATTACAGATCGACTGTCATCTGTACAAATAAAGGGCTGCTTATAGGAGACTAGTGCTTCTTTATTGCTTGACGCAATGACAAGTTAGGGCTTGAAACTTCGTTTCGGGCAGGAGCGCCTGACGGGTTGTTGCGCAATGTTTGTACCCCCACTGGACCAATATTTTTCTTTCCTTCCTTTTCTCTTCTCCCTTCTGCCCACCATCCTCCGCCCTTATTCCCGTCGTCAAGAGGTCCACAGGGAGGGAAAGGCGGCCCTTGTTTATCTGGAGTCTCATCTCTCGGTTCAGCTACGTTTTTCGGTTCGGGGGCGGGGCATCAGAGTCGAGCTAGGCACACGGTACCCGACGATTTCTTACTGGAGGGCTCTGGACATGCTGGTACTCAGTTGCTGGCATCTTTCGGAATCACATCCTCGGCTCTCTCTGCTCTGATACTTAACCGCCATGGCCCTAGGTATCGTCTATGGATGGGACAAAAGATCTTCTGACGCTCTCATTGGGACCTTTCTGTCTGATCTCTGATCCAGCTAACTTGGAAGGGCTTGAGCTCCTGCCAGAGGACCCGTACATCCGTTATGAAGGCCACTCATTTACCTTGCTGCTGCCCGTTACAGTTACGACCATACAGTTCTCAGGTGCTCAGTTCCCGGTGACTGAACGACGAGGACCACGGAGCCTCATTTTTATACGGAGCTCTCGTGTGGCTTAAGGGACATGCATACATGCAGCTTCCCTGGTCTGTAGAGGGAAGGAGGGGCTTATTGAGGGCTTATTGCTCTGCCTGCTCGCGTCCACCTGTAAAAGTTGACGGGCGAAAATCAAGACGCACAGGCTGGCCAACTGAGAACCGACTCTTGAGACTAAAGTTCATCATTGCGCAAGATGTTTCTCTGGCTTCGTCCATCTCAAGTGCTCATCTGCGCCTGACGGTTGATGTGGGTCAAGATAAGTTAACTTCAGGGCCATTTCTCCAGAAAGAAGTGTGTGCTAGTCCTGAGGCCCGAACGTTTGATTTGTCAAGAGGTGCCAAGTCAGACGAAAAGTCGATCGAATGATTGCCTCCTCCTGCTTTTCACCTATTGAAGAGCCTCGCCTCTTCTCACTGGCAGTACTCCAATCTGCTTCAGTCGCTAATTCAACGAAGCATAAGTACAATGACTAAGAGCATTCCGTGGATATGAAAGGAAGCCAGTGCAGGAGAGAAGATTGGTTGGAGGTCCTTCAAATCTGGGGGCTCAAGCGCTCATGGCTTTTAACGAGGCTCGGCTTACAGCCGAGATACGGACAATCTACTCGTGACAAGCGCCCGCCCGATCGGATTCTTCCGGTGCACGTGGTGCGTGTGTACGCCAAGCCAGGGGCCGCGCCACCCAACGTTCACCGTGTTGACAATGATATCGGCCTCTTGCAGAGTGTATCGACTTTGGCGATTCTCGAGCCACTATCAGTCAAGATCCACGATCAAGTACTCCAAGGAAGAATCGTATGCGCATTGGTTCGGATGAGCAGTGGCTGAGTAGTGAGTCCGCAACACATGCGTCGATTTGGGCGCTGACATTGATCAGCAAAACTAGACGCCCGTTGATGTGGTTATATAGCCTTCAGGAAGGGTGGCCCCCCTTTCCCAGCTCCTTCTTCTGTTCTCCCACCCACCCCCGCCCCCAACCCTGATCCTACAGAAAACGAAGCCCGACATGGTAGAGACCGTGTTGAGGACCACCTCGCAGACGACGAAGGTTAAAACGATCGCAACTGGCCAAGGGTATGAACCACCAAGGGTTCTGACCTTCGTAACCCAGCAAGCCGGGCTCCTTGTGACGAAAGAATTCAACAAAGCTATTGGGGAGTGTGAAGCACGAGTGCAACGAATCGCGAGGGATTGTAGGATGCGTAATCGCAAATTCCGGTAAGTCGGGCATTTTATAATTCAAGCGAAGCCTTGCTGACTGAAAATTGCTTCAAGTGACATCGAATTTGACCTCGAGAATGATAAAGACAACTGCCTATACGGATTGTTCAAGCAACGGAATGAAGAATACAACCCAGCCGATGTGCATCGCGTCACGCAGATTTTTGATAGTCCACATTTCTTTTACAAAGGCAAGGCGGGATCGAATGACATCGTGCAAGGACAGTTGGAAGATTGTTGGTTCCTCTCGGCGCTCGCGACTGTGTCGACTGCCCCGGGGTTGATTGAGAAGCTGTGTGTCGCCGTATGTGGATTTGTCGGTCAGGCTTTATAGGCAACTGAAATGATGCATGCAGAAAGACGAGGAAGTGGGAGTGTATGGGTTCATCTTCTTCAGAGATAACAGTTGGGTGACTGTTGTCATCGACGAGTACGTCTGCAGCTGCACTCCTCTCAGCTCTATGTAACAATGACCCCAACAGCATGTTGTATACTCGAGTCCCAAAATACGAAGAACTCCGCCCTGCCGAACAAGAACTCTACCACTATGACAAAGAGATATACAATAAATCAGCAAGGAAAGGTGGAAAATCGCTGTACTTTGCCAAGTCCGGCGAGACGGGCGAAACGTGGGTCCCTCTTATCGAGAAGGCGTACGCAAAACTGCATGGCAACTATTCGCATATCGTTGGTGGGTTCGAGTGTGACGCCATGGAAGATCTCACTGGGTACGTGCCCATGTCATATATCCACTTCGAACTCCCCATGACGCGCTTCGTTTCTCAGAGGAGTGTCCACAGTTCTCCAAAGCAAAGTAAGTGGCCCCATTCGGATTAGAACCGTCTTATAACCCCACTTATCTCTATAGGATGTTCTTGATCCAGACCGTTTCTGGGAAGAAGAACTGCGCCGTGCGAACATCGACAGGGTCTTCGGGTGTTCTTTCAACAGTCTCACAGGAACCCGAAATGGGTATCCTGGCCCGAAGCTGACCGTTCAAGGCCTGATAGGAGATCATGCATATTCGGTGCTGAGGGCTGTAGAGGTAAAGAGGAAGAGGTTTGTGATTGTTAGAAACCCATGGGGCAAGAGCGAGTGGACCGGGAGGTGGTCAGATGGCTCGAAAGAGTGGACAACAGAGTGGCTTGAAGCTATGCCGTTGCTTGGGCATGTCTTCGGGAATGACGGACAGTTTGTTATGGAGTGTGAGTGTTCTCATCTACGACCTCGATTGGATAAACGTGGTTGACTTTGAGAAATATCAGATAAGGATTGGTTGGAATGTTTTGGGCAAATTGATAGGACGATCCTGTTCGATTCTAGTTGGATGATGTCGTCACAGTGGCTACAAGTCCCTGTTCCCCCTCTTCCTGCGGCTTGGTCGTTTGGCGACGTGTCTTGTGCGTTCATCCTTTCCATCTCGCTTATATCTGGTTTCTGACGTCTCTTTGACCCTCATCAGTCACTTTTTCGCTTTCAGGGCCAACGCTTGCCGTTCTGGTCCTCTCGCAAACCGACTATCGATACTTCAGAGACATCGCTGGTCGTACCCGCTGGTCTTTAGATTTTGTCCTCGTGAAAGAAGGAGTGAAGGAACCTTTTGCTGAAGTCGCACATTCCGAATTTTATTTGCGGAGTGTCAGTATGGAGGTTAATTTACCTGCTGGGAATTATATCGTGTATGTGAGACTGGATAGGGCTGTACGACAGAATATTGAGGTGGGCTGGTGATGCGACACTGAAAGTAACGTAATGGCTGACCCGTTTCTTTTGTAGGTTCCAGAGAGTGTGGACGAATGGGATGTTCGAAAACTGGGGAGGGTGATTAGTGCGAGAGCAAAGAGCCAATCTATTGCGAGTAGTACGTATACTACGTTCTCGCTTTTCATATCGTCCACTCTGACATTCTTTTTCTCAATATCAACAGATTTCAAAAAAGAGTACGTCCCATCTTCCCTCCTTCATCTTACCAAGTGACTTATTTTATACCAGATCGCATTCTAAATACCTTCCTACTGATCTCTCGACGCTTATCGAGCAAGATTTCGCGGATATCGAAAAGAAGAAGGCTGAACTTGATAAGCCTCTGGTAGCTAGTACAACAAACGAACATGAAAAGGACGACAACTCACACGGGACGGTTACGACCAATACGACTGTCGTGACCACGGAGACAAAGACTGTCGTTGTTAAAGATGCTCATGATCAAGCCAATGCAACCACAGCAACTGCAACCCTCCAGGCCGGCAACGCTTCTGAGGATCCGAGTTCTAAGCCCGAAGGAGCGCCAGCTTCAACTGCAACTACGGCACAGACACAGGACGAACGAATAAGGACTCCGGCTGCGGACTCCATCGTTGGAAGCTCGACTTCGACTTCGACTTCGACGACTGCGGCTACGTCTACCGGCTCCACCGAATCAGATGCGGTGGATGTCACAATCTCAGATGGGAAGATTAAGGTTCCTTATAGCGATTCAAACTCAGTTTGTGTTGGGTTCAGGGTGTATACGAAGTTGAAGGATGTGCCGGTCGTTGTGGTCGGGAGATTGAAAGGGGATGCCGCCACCGCCGCAGGTGCTAGTAATGGGGGATCGACTACTCCTACTGTGCCTACCACGACTGCGGTTTGATGCTTGGCTGGGGCCTGCGACCGATGTATTCCATTCTTTGTCATGAGGCATACTGTGCTATCAGGAATACAAGCGCTTATATTTATGCTTTGTGAAATCAGAAGGTAGTGTGATCTTGATCCGTCACGGCGATTGAATGGAACATGGGCAGTATTTAAGTTTGCCACCTTGCGCTAATGGCACATTCGATTTCCCTTCCACCTCTCTAGCTCTGTTAAGTACTGAACCATGCTGAATCCTCCGCTTTCGACCTTATCCAGCGAATTGTTGGATGTCATTGTGGACCAGGTGGCGGACCTGCAGCAATCCCGGCGACTCACCGCACGAGCCCTCAGAGCCTTATCTCTGACTGACAGAGCATTCACTTCGCGATGCCAAACGCATCTTTGGGGGAAGTTAAAGATACATGGAGACAAGATCATACTATACAAGGAGAAAAAGATGGAGAGGCTACGAGAAGTCCTATCCCAGAACCCTTCCCTTGCCAGTCACGTCCGCGAGCTGTCACTATCTTTCTTCCCAGTCGCCTCCTGGATCTTTAATAATGGGGATCTAGGTCTTATCGCACAACAGCTTTCGCGGTCGCTACAACCTCCAGAATCGCTCAGGCTTCGCGGATGGTCGTTATTTCAACCCTTCAGATTTGACGAACCCGAGCGGATTGTCAAGAACATCCAATCCTTTGGCTTCTCTTCGACGCTTACGACCCTGAATTTACACAACTGCTCAAAGGTTCCTTTGGCAATCTTCGTTGCCTTTCCAAATCTCAAGCGACTGAAGCTGTTCAAGACGACAGCAGAAGATGTACCAAAGGAGGCCCTACAGTGCCATGATGAGAATACGCCGGCCATTGAAGAATTCGAATACCGCTCGTCTTCCACCGTGGTCTCGCATTTGATCAACCAGTCACAAAAGTTGAAGACTAGATTCGTTGATTGGACGAAGTTACGTGTTCTGCGAACATCTGGACTCGAAGCGAAGAGTATGGCTCTCGTACAGCCTATACTGGACCTGGGACAAGAAACGCTAAGAGCGGTGGATTTTTCGCTCAAGAGAGACAAAAAAGAAGGTATGTTGCTGCTGCTGAGTCTAGTCTTATCACGTTCTAATATTCAACTTGATCCTGTTAGAGATGCCAAAATCTATATCCGACTGCGCTGACCTACGAGCTCTATCATCGTTACATGTGCTATTAGTCCGTACTGTGATCAGAACAGATCGTAGGTTGAACGTAGCCGCCGCACATGACCTAGGAGCACTGGTCAGCTCCTTCACGACTTCAAACAGCCTCAAGCAGATTGTCTGGAAAATTACCGTTTGGCAGTCCTATGGCCGATCCGCTTGCCCAGCTGCCTTACAGAATTGGCGCCCACTATGCGAGCACATGGTCCGCGTTGCGAAGGGCGAAGGTTTCCGAGGGCCGGGGAAAGGGGGGCTTAAAATAGATGTGGAGGTTCGTCTGGAGCATCCGAATGGGGCAGATGAAGGGTTTCCGTTTCACGGAGTCGAAGAGCTCTGCGATCATATTCAGACGCAACTTGCCAGCCTTTTAGACAGCCGCTACATCGAGTTGCAAGTTTATACAGTTCCTAAGCAATTCTTGCTGTGGGAAAATAATACTTCAGGTTGGTAGCCCGCCTCTGTACCTTAGTCCAGAGGCGTTTATATATGATTGCTCAAGCTTTAGATATTGTGTGCCAACTAACTAACAAGTCGTTTTCATGACTCGCCCGGCGGCATGTCTCCCGCGTGGGCTTCCGTGTCGTTCTGGAAATGGCTCTCCGACTCGGATTAATGCCATGACTGGCTCGTTTCGCCCGTATTATGATTCTATTGCCTTTCCATATTATTATGCAATAATACAGATAGTGCCTATCCGCTTATTTCTTGTTCTTCTTCGTCGGGCTTGAGTTTGGGCTTGAATTCTGGAGCATTACTGGTGCTAGGGGTCGATCCTACTGACGTGGCCGGGTTGACCATGCCCGGCTTCATGACTTTATCAACGAACGTGTTCTTGAGATATTGCTATACTGTAAGCTTTTTGCTGAATACATAGCCGCCATATGGGTCTGTCCGTCAGAATACTTTTCTTCGACTGGTGCTCAGTATCGGCTGAGAGGGACGCAATTGCTGAACTGTAGTTTCCTGAGGTGGGGGTTAAAGAAAGGTCTGTCACTGCATTTCTACGTTATTATTTGGCCATGAAGCTGCGGACATAGGTCAATTGTGTGCTATGTAAACATGGTGTACGTTGCAAGTTGTCCGCACAGTATCAGTAACAAACACAGTGTGTGACTATTGGCGGTCACCAAGTACGCACACAATCGGAATCGACGTAAGTAGATGCAATGTATCCGTGTGAACTGATAATACTGATACTGACTTTTCTGAGTAGGGTCTACAGCTCCGGTGCGTGTTTACCCTAGTCTGACCCTGACACATCCTGCGGAGGCTTGAACGCAGTGACATGCTGACTCCGCCCCTCTCTCCTCGCCAACGCTGAGCTGCTGGATAAGATAGTTGATCCTGCTGTCAACCTCCCATTTGCAATGGACACACTTCGAAGTCTGGCCTGTTGTGGCTAGGCTGGTCCAATCCTTCCTTGCCTCCACTTTGAGGTTTGATATTGGATAGATGCTCCAATGCTCCCATGACGACCTTCCTCGTCTGTTCAAACCTTCAATGCGTGGTCCTAGGTTCAATGGCTCAAAATGATCCCACACAACCTGACGACAAGGTAACTAGAGGGCATCTCGAAAGGACGCCTCCAGCGATTGAACAACTGGATTACCGAAATTCTCATCAAGTGGTTAAATATTTAGTTAGCCCGCCACCCAACGCCGTGCAGGTCTATGTGAATTGGTCTCGCTTTCGACTATTAAAGACGTGCCCCGAGGAGCAAAAATGTATGAAGCTTGTCTAACCCATTATTGACTCAGGCCCTGCCACCTTGGAGGAAATAGACATTACTCACTATCAGCTCAATGGCGAAGGTATGACCCCAATTCTGTCGCTGCTACCTTGTCACTCAGTGAAGAGTTTTTTTATAAGATTGTTACCTCCTACTTCATCTGATTCGCCTTGGAATTGTTTCCCGGCTGCGGGCTTTTCCCCTTCTCGCCAACATCAACGACTCAGTTACCATCGGGAGTGCAGTTGTCGTCGAAGATATTGCAAGAGCACTCAGTACCCTAAAAGCACCTAGCAGTCTCCAAAAGCTCTGCTTACGTTTAGTATCACTGGACTAAATCCGTACTCACTTCCCCGCCTGTAACACTGGGACAGATTAGTCCAAGATGTAGTTCACCCAGCCTCTGATGGCACGCATTTGTGGGTTGATGTCTTCTTGGAAGCGATGCACCCTGGACAGAGGTCGCCGACTTTTGGGAAGCAAAATATTATCGACTATAATATCATTCTGTCTTATACAACTAGCCTATAACACTTGGTTTATAATGTCAACATTTCAATGCACACTATGCCTATCGACCAGTGATGGCCTCAACATCTGCTCTGATACTTTCCAACATATCGTGAGCTGTTTTGATGGGTTTCCAGCCAATCTGTCTCGGCCTCACCCCGCGACATCGCGAGTTCGAAGAAACATAATAGCCTCCCTGGAAAACAATCATCATCAGTTGTCCTTGTTCTGTAAGGTGGAAGGGATGAGGATATAAGTGCGCTTACATTGAGGTACTTTCCCCGCTCTTCTTCCGTGAAGCTCGTAGGCTCGTCAGTCTTAGAAAGCCCCAACTGAAAGAGAATTTCGGAAATACGCTTGCCGACTTGGTATAAGGAGTGTTCACCATTTTCGCCGAAGTAGTAACCTTCGCGGCCATGTGCCGCGCTGGGATGGTTGCCAAGGATGGCGTTCAAAAGGACGATGTACAGATCTCCTACTATAAGCTCGTCAGTAACACTTATAACAAGAGATAGAAAGGTAGAAATGAGATTACCTTCGTCGATATCGACGTTGGGCCAAAGGTTTACACCTTTGCCAACCATTCCTCCTTGCCCTCGAGCTAGGGCTGCTCTGACAAGACTCGGAATCTGGATAGAGTACGGGTTTGAAATTCCGAGTTGAGTTAACTTGTTGTCCATGATACCGTAGATGGCGGAAGGAAGGACGATGTATGCCTTTACAAAGCCTAACGATTGGTGTCAAGAAAGTCTACTACTGCATGTAGCAAAATATGTATTTTACAGACCTTGTTCATCCGCCTTGAGTAGTTCAAGATCAACATTTCGGTGGAGCTGAGTCGGGGGGAGAGCGTTTATTTGGTCCGCATTCGTGTCGTCATAGACAGTATCAGTTGAATACATGCCTTGCGCGCCATCTGTTAGGACACCTGGAAGACACATAGGTTATTATGATTTCTGAACGATAACGCCCTGAGAAATGGCTTACCTGTTCCAGACTAGAGGGATTGAGCATACGAAAGGGGACAGAGGCCAACAATACTTACTGTGTTAATGTAGATAGCGGGGACTTGAGTTTCCTCGTAGCGTTTCTGGAGCCCTTTAAGAGTCGCCTTTGCTGCTTGCACGTCGTCAGAATCCGCCTTCGACGGGAGCCAAAGTCAGTAGGTGCATGATGGCAGTAAGGATTCTACGAGTAATACCTACCGCGGCAATGACGATATCGGATGAAGAAGCTAGTTTCTCGACGAATGTTTCGTCACTGTGGGAGCCGACAGCAACATTAACACCGAGCTGCTTTAGCTTCGCTGCTTTCTCTTCGGAACGGACGATGGCAGTGATATCCCAGTCTGTGATGTTTGGATGCTCCAGAAGGCGCGCAAGAATGGAACCTCCGATGTAGCCTAATAGGACGTGGTGAGATAAGTCAGGGACGAGATGGGATACAGGGTACTACCGGTAGCCCCGGTAAAGAGGATCCTGGTGGTCGCTTTCGTTGTCATTACGGGGGGTGGGACTTTCGTGGGTAAAGGAAGGCATGCACAACCATCTATATATCCTTACAGACTGAAACTTACTCAGCAGGTGTCTGAAATAGCACGTCGAGCATTTTCCGGTCTGCAAAAGGAAGAGCCGCGAAGTCGAGCGGCCACATGAGTAGCGCAATGGTCCGGAAACCACAGGATAGACCTTCTGACTAGTATTAGTCCTGAATTGGGTATATCTACTCGCGGCAGAACTAAAAGCAGAGTAGGAAGCCATGCGAAAGAAGTGAGCTTGGGTCTAAGCATAGCGGTGAGATCAGAGAAACCTGGGATTCGAGTTCGATAACCATCTCAGTCTGTTTGATAAAGTTTGAGAACAAAAGTTGAGGTTCGAAAAACGCACACGGAGATGCGTGCGAAGCTCTGGTAAGCTGGCAGATGAATCAAAGAATCTTCCGCGCCATATGTAGAGTGCCTTCCAGCCGCCCCGAGTCCGTTCAATAGATACGTGGGCCATAACTTGAAAGCATGTGGTCACCTTTCAAGAGTCCTAGAATCATTCAACGGATAATTTGCAATAGATGGCGGCGTTCGAATGGGACGCCAGGGGGAATTAACTACCTAAGCGCCTGTTAGAGGTGATGAAATGATTAGCGCCGTAATTAAGCTGTGCAGTTTCACACGCACATGCGCCGATGACACGCTACGAATTCGGCCGATCCCGCTACCTTGAATATCACCACGATCTAAGATTAGCACAAAGGGAGCGACATCCTCTGTATCTGCGAACAGGGGACAGAGATGGGGTCTTCACTCTCCGCTCGTGTGAGTGTAAATGATCGATTAATGGTACCCGTCGGTGATGCTTCCCGATGTTCAGCGGGCGAAATCGAAAGAAGCACAGGGTCCTCAATCTCTGAGAGTTCGTTATCTGCTGGTTAAAAATGGTTGTTTGGTCATTTCTACTGACATCCTCACTTTGTAGACGACTCAACTGCAAGGGGCGGATCTGTGCTACAAGGTGGCAAGAACATCCAGATCAATGGCGGAGCAATTAATGCAGCCGGGCGAGACATTATTATCAATTTCCATGGTCCTCATGATTATGAGCTATCGTCGTTACGACCTCCAGAAAGGCCCACGGTTCGCGGATCGTCATCGCGTCGGCCATTTAGATCCAACGATCCTGAAAGGATTGTCAAGAAGATTCAATCGTTCACCTTCTCTCCAACACTCACGACTCTGAGGTTGCACAATTGCTCAAATATTCCTATGGCAATCTTCTTTGTCTTTCCGAATCTCAAGCGGTTGAAACTCTTTAAGACCTCCGCGGCAGATGCAGGAAAGGAGGACCCACGGAGACAGGATGTAAATTCACCGGCTATTGAGGAACTCGAATACCGCTCATCGTCTACTGTGGTCTCACATTTGGTCAACCATTCCCAGAAGACTAAATTCGTGAATTGGACAAAGTTACGTGTCCTGCGAACATCTGGACTCGAAGCTAAGAGTATGGTTCTCGTAAAACCTATACTGGACCTGGGGCAACAAACTTTCGCTCAAGAGAGATAAGAACGAAGGTACGCTGCTATTTCTTACAATCTCATCTCGTTCTAAGACTCTACACGTATCCTATCTGTTAGAGATGCCAACATCCATATCCGACTGTATGAACCTACGAGCCCTACCATTGTTGGGTGTGCTATCACTGCGTACCGTGATCAGAACGGCTCGCAAATTGAACGTAGCGGCCACAGATGACCTAACAACACTGCTCAGCTCTCTTCCGACTTCCAGCAGCCTTATGCAGATTGTTTGGAACATTACCATTTGGCGGTCTTACCGCCGATCTACCTGTCCAGCTACCTTGCAGAACTGGCGCCCCTATGTGAGCAGATGCTCCGCATCGCGAGCGGCAGCGGCTCCAGGCCCGGGAGAAGAGGGCTTAAGCTCAATGTGGAGGTTTGTCTAGAATATCAAAATGGAGCAGATGAAGGACTGCCGTCTCACGGAGTCGGAGAGCTCTGCGATCATATTCAGACGCAACTTGCCAGCCTTTTAGACAGCCGCTACATCGAGTTGCAAGTTTATGCCGTATCTTCCGAGCAATCCTCCGAGTCACCACGGAAAAAATAATACTTAAGTTGGTAATCTGCCACTACTGCATCCAGTAACTTGCTATAGCCATTCAGTATAGCATTCAGTCTCATCAGGAGTACGACTTCATATTCATATCAAGGGCCACGATAGTTGGACGTGGCTCCGGAAGGTGGCTTGTACCCGGAACTTGGGCAATGCATCCTTGCACAACTCGATGCGTCGAACCCTTGACCCATTTTTCAGTTGGCTAAACATGCGCAGGGTGCATGAGCTGAAGGAGATGCTGTGGATTCTTTGCATAATTCTTGACGAATTCCTAGTACTCTTGATCCATTGGAGGGTCGGGCACGTTTGGACATATATAGTTGTGTACGTCGGCCAAAAATCCAGTTTACCGAAGTACTTCTCCTAAAGTCCTCCGTCTAAACAGTTCTCAGATTGCTTTCAATCAGCCTTTGAGTCACATCAGTATTTACACTAGCCGGCGTACGGTCATGCCACGGCCGGAGTCTCCGACATATATATCGGGTGGCTGTGTTGCTCTCGCGTGTGAACCTCCGAGAGTCAGGTTGATGGCACAAACGTTGTCCTGAACCACCACCACCATCCCTCCTTGTTCCTCTATATACTCAGGTATCCAGGTCCTATACAGAAAAACGTAACATAAAGAAGCCAACTACAAATGGCGTTACCGACAAAAGGACGCGTTATTATCGAGACAACGTTTGGAGAAATCGACATCGAACTATGGGCAAAGGTTTGTAGTCGTATCTGTATGAGATATGATTTTAGACTCTGATGAAGCCTTCGGGATTATATTTTGAACTCATCGGAAATCTCGGATTGTGTGCCTAAACCTTGCCACTATCCTTCGTGATTGTGTTCTGGGCATGCATTTTACAGGAGACGCCGAGAGCATGTCGAAATTTCATCGCATTAGCATTGGAGGGTCCGTAAGTCTTCGTTATACCATGTAAAACAAACCATACAAAATAAATCTTTCTTATTCATATCTACAGGGTACTATGATGGTGTGATATTTCACCGGTGAGTTCGATTCAGGCTGTCAGAAGGGATCGTCTAATGGCCATGGCATTGGGGCATGAAGGATCGTTCCAGGCTTTCTCGCGCAAACAGGTGATCGGACTGGAACTGGAAACGGTGGCGAATCGTTCTTCGGCGGTGAGGACTCGTTCCTGGGCTAGCCAAGGTTACATCTCATAAGAATGTTGTCTAGAACCATTCGAAGACGAAATTCATCCGCGACTCCGCTATACACACCGTGGACTAGTAGGAATGGCAAACAATGGGACACGAAATTCGAACGACTCCCAGTTCTTCCTTACACTGGGTATATATCATCGCCTTCGACTCGGTCTTCATAACTCCAGCTGACTGGACAATTGCCGAAATTGGATAGACAGAGCAGACGAACTTCATGGGAAACATACGTTGTTTGGAAGAGTTGTTGGCGATACCATCTACAGTGAGTCTATTCGTTGGCTATCGGCTCCTGAACGTGCAGACTGACACGGCGTGTAGATGTGATGAAACTCTCCGAGATGGGTGTGTCCTCCTTCTCGATGTGTTTACCTGTGCCTCATTGAAACCTTCCCATCACTCAGAAATCGACAAGGATAATCGACCCGTTTAGTGCGTGCTCCACTGCTCATAGCATCTTTTAGCGTGATAATTAACACTTTCCAGTCCTCCGAAAATCAAGTCTATCAAAATTGTCGACAATCCATTCAATGATATCATACCCCGTATCACTGCGGCTGAGCGCCGAGCTCAACATAAAGCTAAAGAGGAGGCGCAGAGAAATAGGGAGGAGGAGATGAGGAGACGGAGTGCGAAGAAGTATGTGACGTCTCTCGACATTCAAGGCATTGCTGCCTCGTTCCCTTTCGTGATTAATGGTGCTGACATGCTCGTATCTTCAGAAACACGAAATTGCTTAGCTTTGTTGGTGGCGGCGATGAAAATGATGAAGAACCTGTCACGTTCAAGAAGAAACCTAACTTCCGACCGGACTGTACGCCCGGGTGTTCTTTCCTAGCCAGGAACGTGGTCGCTAACCATTTATCTTATATAGTGGTGGACGATCCTTTACCAACTGCTACTGTCCCGGATTTCGTGTTGAACCCTATTGTTGGTGGGCCTCCTCCCGCTAAGGCTAAACTTCCAAAAGCAGAACCCCCGACAGAGGAGGAGGCGCCATCGTCCAAGGTGCGTTGGATCAAGTACAAAGGGTGACTGGAACGCTGATACGCGCCATTGCATAGTCCTCGAAGAAGAAAGACAAGAAAGATAAAGAAGAAGACATTTCGAAAATCCGCGAAAAACATGCTAAGGAGCAGATGAGTGCTAAGTGCGCTGTTGGATTGTCGCCTCTCGTCACTATTGAAGCTAACCAAACCGTATCTTTCCCAGTGACCAACGCAAAGCCCAGATCGAAGCTATGGAAGCTGACATTCGCAAGATGACGCGTAGATTGGAGGGTGCTTCGGACGACGAGAGTGCTTCGAGGAAGAAACCCAAAAAGTCGTATCTCGAAGAGGAACTAGCCAAGTATTCGAATAAAAAAGGGCTGCATGCTAAGAAAGGCGGAAGAGAGGGGAAGGGGAAGAGAGACGAGAGTGATGTTCTGGCGGCGTTGGATGGGTTCAGGGACAAGTTGAGAAATCAGATGGACGTGGATGAAGACGAACGTGGTGCTGATGCAGGAGAAAACGAACAGGTGGAAGGAGAAGGAGAACAGGAACCGATAGAAGTAGACGACGATTTCGGTTTCCTCACGCATTCGTTACATTTCCCGAAAGGGAACGCAGAGGAGGAAGCGAAAGCGGAGAGGGAGTATGAGGTTATTGATCCGAGGGCGAGGGGTGCGAAGGCAAGGGAGGAGGAGAGGGAAAGGAGGAAGGAGAAGGAGAAGAAGGAGAAGAATGTGAGGGGGGCGCATTATCGGCCGTCGGGACATGAGGGCCACAGAGATCGGGAACGGGACCGTCCGAGGAGGTGATTGTTGTTTGTTTCTCTGGGGCGTGATCTTTTCGTACGGCTTTGAAATGGAATGAGACCATTAAATTGGATCATTCTCTGACCCGCATGTGCCTACATTTACCATGTCATCGCGATTCACCGTGAAGAACGACACTGCGCCTCTGAAGAGCTGATTCTGTCTGCTGAGCTCCGATTTCGCAGGGAGTTCACATGTACACGTGTTATAAACCGGGAATCGTCATCACTTTCAACTTTGTCCCCGTTCTGCACGCCAAGGACTGGGAAATCGAACCCAGTCGTTTTGAAACATGCCGTACCGAGCATAACGGATTGCGGACGCGGCTGTCAATCGGCTGCCTTTCCGTAGACCGGGGACAATCTTTTAAAAAAAACTCGAGAAGTTGTTGAATGCAAGGCTACACCTGGTAAGCCGCGTGTTGCCCGCGTATTTTGCCATTTGCACGTCGTAGGGGTTTCTTCCACAACTCCACTTTCCGCACCACTTCGGTCCTTCAGTAACGCTTACTCAAGTCACCTTCGGAGCCACCTAGTCATCTTCGGAGCCACCTAGTCATCTTCTTCGGACCCACGATGAAACTAAATCATTTCGTATTGTCCTTGATCCACGGAATATAGTCGCCGTGTCAGTGCACAAGGTATAAGAAGTTGCACGAATTCATGAGACGAACCCATTGCCAACGTCTCTTTCACCAAGATGCTCCTTTCAGTGAGCTTTATCGCTTCTACAC
Organism: Coprinopsis strossmayeri; assembly: GCA_900156845.1. Lineage (NCBI taxonomy): Eukaryota > Fungi > Basidiomycota > Agaricomycetes > Agaricales > Psathyrellaceae > Coprinopsis > Coprinopsis strossmayeri. The sequence goes on from FTPT01000474.1 coordinate 45,748, forward strand.
TTATATCTTTTGCCTACGGTGCACCTCAACTAAAACTCGGCCGGGCGCTACTGACTGGCCGTTCCATCGATGGTCTGCCAGCGGGAGTTGACTTTTACGGAGGTGTGATTTGCGGCCCATTCCTGGGTATCACCGCCAACGTCATTGATTCGAATTCTTCACATCATAGGAATTCCATTTGCTGAGCCACCAGTTGGACCCTTGAGGTTTCGTCCGCCAATCCCGAAGAGTTCCCTCAATTCTACCAAATTCGATGCCAGCAACTTTGGAAGCTCCTGTTTGCAGCCGGTATATATGACATACCCCCTTTGACAGCTGGTTTTGAGTGTTAATCAAAGCTCCGCACAAGGCTTCCACTTTAAACTTGACGGACTTATCTGAAGACTGCCTCAAAATAAATGTATTTCGTCCTGCCTCTATCAAAGCCAATGAAAAGCTGCCTGTTGTATGTCAAACTCCCTTCTCACTGAAAGTCTCGATTGTTGATCTTGATTTTAGTTATTTTGGACGTAAGTCGCCTGACAAAGACATCAAACTCGAATGACTCTTACTCCCCGGATGTGCAGCTATGGCGGAGGCTACAGATACGGAAGCTCGACTAACTTTGATGGGAGCCACCTCGTCGCACGCAGCATTGAACGAGTGAGCCTATTTCCAACATAAGCATCCTTAGGATGAGATCAACTGAGCCGTCTAAGGGTACTCCCATTATCTACGTCAATTTCAATTACCGGCTAGGTCCCTTTGGATGGCCTCAAGGTCAAGAAGGTACGGCACTTGGCCATTACTCCTCTAAGTTAACAGTCGTCCTGATTGCGAGTTGGTAACAGCTGAAAGAGAAAGAATCCTTAACTTGGGCCTGGAGGACCAAGTAGCTGCACTGAAATGGGTGCAGAGGAGTATCCACTACTTCGGAGGAGACAAGACTAGGGTAAGAGTAAATTGTTCCTCCTACAATGCTTTTTGTACTGGCATCTCAATCCCGTTGAAAGGTAACTGCCTTTGGAGAAAGTGCCGGTTCGATCATGACATCCATCTTGTACTTGGACTTTCACCTCGATGGATTGGCTCGAGCTGCAGTGCGTCCTTTATCCTCATTTTCTGTACCTCAACTTAAACTATTGTGATAGATTTTCCAGTCAGGACAAGCCAGTTCTATCATTAACCCAGTGTCAAGAGACGGTGTCTGGCAGGAATTTGTTCAAAATGTTCCAACTTGCTCAGCAAGATCAGGATCTCTATCAACACTTCCCTGTTTGAGAAATGCACCGTCGCAAGAGATTTTATCGGCATGGTTGGCACTACCGAGTACTACGCCTGGTACTGCGTTTTCTCTCGACACCATCCAGTTCGCTCCTACTGTGGATTCGAGTCCCCAAAGCCTGCTCAGCGATCTCCCTTCACGCCTGTTCTCCCAAGGAAGATTCTCTCGGCTTCCTTTTATCTCTGGGACAAATAAAGATGAGGGTGAGTTCCACAGTAAGTTGATGAATAAATGTTCTCGGCTGACCCAGTACGCAGGAACGATCTTTGCTCTTGGCGGACCTAACACTACCGAAGCCGATATCGCGGCTCGTCTCATCAAGAGCAACTCTCCTCCACTCGTTTCGAGAGATGCTCTCGAAGAAGGGGTGAAGCGAGTGCTTGAGCTATACCCAGATGTTCCTGCTCTAGGATCGCCTTTCGGCACCGGAAATGAGTTATTCGGGCTGCCCTCTTCCTACAAGAGGGATGCCGCCATAAGTAAATTCTCTCATTTTGGAGCGCAGTTTGCGGAGTACTGATGGGTCTACTCTAGCCGGAGATTTGTTCTTCGAAGCACCACGGAGACTGTGGACACAAACGACTATTTCTCGTGGCGTCAAAGCTTACGGATACCAATTTACTCAACCCCAGCCATTAGGCAACCCTTCCTTTGGTGGTAAGACAAGATCAATGGACGACTTTGGATGTACACTGAAGCCCTTATTACCAGTGCCTCATGGCAGTGAGATCTACTATCCTTACGGCACTCCCGACGGCCAGTCTTCTTCATCCCGGAAGATAAGTACACTCATGATGGACTACTGGATTTCTTTCACGGTTAGCTTGGACCCCAATGATCAAAACGGCGAAAAACGTTAGACTATTTCGCACACTTCCCAGAATTCATATTTACTAACGAGTTGATTCCATTTTTGTAGGCCCTATCTGGCCTCGATACACAAGTTTAGATCCGGTATGTTATGTACTCTCTCGGGTCAGATTTGACGTCTATAACTCACGCTTTTCCTAGGTGCTTCTGCAGCTCGACGGGACCAATACCACAGTGAAACCAGATAACTTCCGCAAGGAGAGCATTGGATTTTTGAACTCCAATCCTATACTTTGGCGCCGCTGATATGGGTCATCATATTGCACACTATGTTGGCCGCGGTGCAGACGATGTAACTTACTAGTATCGGTCCCATATAATGATTCTTTTGATTCCTGGAGGCTGGTACCTTCCCGAACATTCGTCTAATAGAATAGCGTAAAAAGTAATTCAAAAGGTCCAAAGTCTACGCACGATATACATACACTGAATTCAAGCTATAGATAAGATGATAAAAAAGAGTCCTGATAGAACAATGATAACCATACTACATACACTACACTAGTAATAGTCCTTCTATTTCGACGAATGGTTGTGTCCATGTCCAAGGGTCAAGACTTCAAAAATCAACGGGATTTTGTGTTTCTTTTTCAATTTGGAGGGTCGCCTGGGCGTTACCTGCTCCTTTTCCTTTTCTTTTTCATCCTCTCCTCTCCCCCTTTCCTTTTCCTTCTCTTTCTGCTTTTCCTTTTTCTTCATTTGTTTCTTCTCCTTCTCCTTTCCCTTTCCCTTGTCCTTTTCCTTCTTATTATCTTTTTCTTTGTTTGTGGGGGTACTGGCGGCATGATCGACAAAGACAAAATCCGCGTCTTTGCCATCCACCTCATCATCCTCGACGTTAGACATCCCGCTAGTACCCTCCTTCAGCTCTTCTTCCACCCCATCATCGGCCCCATCTCCCACTTGTACATCCATATCATCTTCCCTCGCATGTCCAAGCATCTCATCATCCCCCTTCCCATTTTCCTTATCCAAATCCTTATCTTCCCCAACATTTCCAACATCCCTAGCAACAGCCGACGCACCCTCCAAAACACTATCACCATTCGCCCCATTATTGACAGCTCTATACGCCTCAAACACAGCGTTATCGCCCCTAGTCCCAGAGGTCCCGCTTGCAGCTCCATCACCAAACGAAGACAGCATCTCAATACTCGCGTTCGTTGACCCCATCGGTGAGAGCGTCACACTCGGAAGTTTGGCCCCCCTATCCTTCCCTGAATGCGTTTCATCGACCGACTGTTCGGCACCATGCGATATAGTCGAAGAATCTCCCGATAAAGGTTGTTCTCGTTCTCGGCTGCCTTGAGGAGTCGGGGACGGTGAACTAGAAAGGAGCGAAGCTGGGGCAGGCATAGGCGAATGGAACGACTCGAGTTCGCTCGACGAAGATGTCGCTTCACCCATACGTCCAGACCTCGACGTAATCCTAGTGGAGTCTCTCCTCAATCTTTGCGTTCCGCCTACAACAGACGTCGACGTCGCAGACAGAGCAGACGATGAGCGCATAGAAGGTGATCGCGTTCTCGACGGGGCTGATCCCTGCACCCAAGCACGAGTTTTCCAAGGAACAGGACTCGCACTTCGTCTCGGCACTCCCTCATCTTCTATATACCTGCTCCCAGTGCCCACATCTGTAGGTAAGCTACCACCCCGGGCGTGTCCCTGCGTCTGATTCTTGCGTGAGGATACCGGAGTTGCCGCAATTGCCGCAATAGCTGTGGAGCTAGGTGGGAGGACAGGACTCCGAACCGTCCAAGAGCTCAACACGCTATCTCTCTGATTCGCAGCGGGAAAGAAAACGCTAGGAGTAAGACTGTTTCGAGGCGTGTAAAAAGAGCTATTTCGTGGTGTCGTCTCGTCACTCCCAACTGTTTCTTCACTTCTGTTAGGGTCGTGGTTCGTATCTGAAGTCGCTCGTGAACTCTCTTGTGCACTTTCGTTTGCCACACTTTCATTTGAACGGGCGTCCTCAACCGCACCTTCTTGCGTAGTGACACTCAAATTCGCACCCGCATCCTCGGTCGATCGTTCTTCGCCACTTTCTAGCGTCCTTTCCCCACTCCCACCTCCACTAGAATACCCCGCAAAGAGCAAAGAAGACTCGTTCCCCGACCCTTCCCTTTCATCACTCCTCCCATACCCACCTCCCAAATAAGCTCTCAAAATCTCCTGAGAACCTCTCACACCTTCTCTCTCCCTCTCTCCAGCACTCCTCAAAATATCCAACGAATATCTCGACCCACTGTACCTCGACCCAGGTGAATACGCACTATACACTGAATGCCCATCCACGCTCCCTCTGGCATTTGCATACGCCTCGATGCTCATCCGATAGCCGTCCACACTCGTCCTTGCACGCGGGTATGGTGCCGCCAGATCGGGTGTCGGCGGGTCAGAGAGTGGTATAACGGGCATTATATATTGCTCTTGGTCTTCTTCTTGTCCGTTCGAAAGCGAGGGTTGCCGTTGATTTTCCTCCCTTCCCTTTTCCGCATCCACCACGCCTTTCGACGACTCAGTCCTACTTTGCACAGCGGAAGGCTGAAGAGGCGTGATCCGCGGCCTCGACAGAACCTCAAATCCTCCCGTTTTTTTAGGTGTCTGATCCTTCATATCTCCAACACGAGATCCACCACTTTCAAGTGAATCTTGTCCAGTCTTGGAAATTCCCTTCCCACTCCCTTTATGAGGCTCAGCACTTCCCTTCCCACTGCCCTTATGAGATTCAGCACTTCCCTTCCCACTGCCTCTATGAGATTCAGCACTCCCCTTCACACTTCCCTTCACAGACCCAGCACTACCTCTCACACTCGCCTTATAAGACCCAGCACTACCCCTTGCACTCCCCGCATACGACCCCACCCTCGACCTCACCCTCTCATTATGATACCCCTCCCCGTACCTTGCATACCCCAGAAAATTCTCCTTCGTAATCGCCACTCCCTGGACGGGCACGACAGGCACAGGCGGCGGCCGTCCTCTCGATTTCGCCAGGCGCGCAGGAGCATGCGTGCTTTTTGCATGAGCGTCAGATACAGATTTCGAGCGTCTCATAAAAGGCAGAGAACGCAGCGTCTGTTTAAAGTTGAAGCTCAACCGTCGTTCCCTCTCTCTACCCCTTCCCTCCTCCTCCTCTCCTTTATCCTCCTTCCTATTCTCTTTCTCAGCACCTTTACTTTCACCACGACTCCTTGACCTCTCCAACCCCCACTTTGACATCCTCAAACCCAGGCCCAAGCTCAAACTGCGACTCCCTGTACTCTTGCTCCTCACCAGCGGGGTAGCCACAGCCAACGGAGATGGGACACTAGGGTAGTTAGGTATATGGGATGTACTCCTCGAGGCCTTGTGTCGAAGATATCGGGGCCGGGATTCAGGCACCGGTCGTTCCCGAGGCGGAGGAGTAGAGTCGCGAGAGTTAGGATGGGATGTTGGATGAGGAGATGGACGAATGGGTGGAGACGGAGTAGATGCTTGAGAGGCCAGGCGAGTGGATTGAGGTGGAGTGGACTCTCCAGAAGTCGGTCGAGAAGGAGATTCAATTTTGGACACCATTGCAGCAGCAGGCGGAGCAGGGGTAGAAGTGGTAGGTGTCGCAGCGATGGGAACAGGATCCTGTACAGGATCCTCAACGTTAGCCTTAGAAATAGGTCGAGATTTCGACAACTTTCTCCTTCGACGCCCTTTCCCCGTTGTAGCATTCGTTGCCGCAGTAAGATTCGTCGAATTGCTTCCTTCACTGGTTCTCCTCTTCCTCTTCTGATCTTTCTCGTCCTGTGTAGTGGCATCGTCGACTTTCTCTGTCTTGGCCGCGACCTTCTTTGACAATGTATCGAGCTGTTTCGTCTTTGAAGTCGGGGATAGTAATAAAATTGAATCAGGCTTCGTCCCAGTCTTCGAAGATTTCCTGGACAACACAAAAGATGAATTCTCCTCATCAAACACATATTCCTCCATCTGCAACACCCTCTCAATATCCTCCCTCTTCCCAATCTCCTTGCCCTGATCTCTCTGCTCCTCCTCCGGATTCTGAGGCACGAACACCCACGACCCATCAGGCGTTTCTGGGCTGCTCAGTGAGGACGTTTCCGAGGTTGGAAGGGGGGGTTGAATCTGAGCCGGAGGAACATATTCGTCTTTGGGTGCCATAGCAGAAATATATAGCCTCCATTCTTTGGGTGGCCAACCATCGTCGTCTGCATAGTCATGGTCTCCATTGCCCTCCGCTGAATGTTCCATACCTCCAACTCCATCCTTATCTGCATTTAGAGGCAGCGAGCTCTCTCCCTCCCGGTCGACATTCACGTATACATCCACCTTTCCATTCGCATGTCCAACAGGGCGCTCTTCATGGTCAGTAATCGTGACATGCCCAGAAGCATTTAAATGCTTTTCCGCCTGATTTTGATTGTCTTCCCCCAAGTCCCGATCTCCCATGGACATGTCCTTTCCCCGTTCACGCTCCTCAACGTCCCGTCCAACTGCACCGATATGGGCGACATTTTCACTCGAAGTCAATATATGCGTCCCATTTGCTCCTGAAGTCGATGTATGCGTGTTTTCTTGCGTTACTGTCTCGTGATCCGGCTCTCCTCCTCCAGTCTCGCCCGTTCTACCCCCCTCGCCCCGAATCTCCAGACCTAACGCGCTCTCTTGACTATACGCAGATCCAGTCGACCCTCGTGAAAGCGATGGATGCATATAGACAGGGGGGCTGTCATGTTCGCGTCGTTCTCGGGTCAATAACGCCTCCGTCCTCGCTCCCTCTCCGATTGTCTCTATTATTTTCCTCTCTCCCTCTCGTAACTGGTCGAGCAGTTCTTCCCCTAGTCCTGATGCGACTAAGGCGGCTTGGGCGTTTCGGATAGCTCGAAGAGCTCGAATTTTCGCCAGCCCTACTCCGCGTGGCGGTACGATCGCTCGTGGTGTGCCTGCAATACTATTCAGATCCTGATGCAAGAGAATACGAGAATATGTGAAAGAAGACATACGTGGAGAGACGGAGTTAGAGGGGAGACGAAGTGAGCGAGGTGTAGCTGCCTCGAAGGGAACAGATACGAGCGGAGGAGATGTCGAAAGGTGAGTATATGCGTCGCTTTGGGATCGCCGGTGTCTTTTTTCGACGCCTTCTGGCGCTGCGTTCACATTCGCACCGCCATGCATGGCATACGACGACGACGGCATTCCAGGGTAGCCAAACGAGTATGAAGAGGCGGCCGCCCCGGAATGGACATACCCTTGGCCATTTGGATCCAAAGTCGGTGTATGCGCGTCAATACTACTTCCGTTCCCCATCGTGGCTGCGCCGCTGTCCACGGTGCGTTCAGTTCCTATTGCAGTATACGAGGAAGAGGTCGTCCTTGAGTAGCCATACGAGTACGAAGAGGGTCTAGAGTATCCACCCCCGTATGCAGATCGATCCAAGGTGGGTGTATGCACATACGACTCTGGCCTGCTTCTGAGAATCGTTCTGGGCTCCACGCCCGTTCTCGACGACGACGAGGGCGTTCCATTCGTCGTTGTCGTCGTCCCGCCTAGCGTCGAACCACCTGTTGTCATCTCGTTCAGCGTCGAACGAGGAACCAAACGCAGTCGACTGGCAGGGCCATAGGAGATAGAGGGAGAGAAGGAGGGAGAATTGGAGACGGCGGCGCGGAGGGAGGAGAGTTTTGTCAATGCGCTCGGACCAGCACGTGGAGGGGAAGGAGGATGAGGGGCGGTGTGACTTGGAGGAGGGTCCGTGCGATGGAGGCCGCCTGAAGGAAGTGATACAGACGAAGGAGGCGCGACGGGATCTGCAGGTGCACGTGCTCGAGTCGAGGAAGGTAGGGCAGGGAAAGATGCACTCGAAGGATTGGTGTTAAGCAAAGCCGAAGCCGAAGACAAGGCACTCGGAGGTCCGTCCAACCTTGCACTATTCGCATTTGTCGTCTGATCCGTCGCATTACTTGAACCCGGAACCGAATTCAGGACCGAAGTGGGGAGTGACCGTCGTCTGAACCGTGCTGCTACCACATTCCGTCTTTACTCCTGATCGCTAGAGGGGAAAAGACGAAGACGCACCTCGATCCCAATGGTTCTGA
>FTPT01000469.1:0-11456 GCA_900156845.1 Coprinopsis strossmayeri
TTATCGAAGTCGCTATTCCTGGGCTCGCCTTTGCTGGGCCGGTAAGTACTAATTAAGCTTCGCGCACGGACATTATTGGGTAACCATCTTGAATCCATATTATAGCACCCATTCCATTTGCATGGAGTAAGTGACCAGTAACCCTATCAATCAGCATTTCTCTCATTCGTGATTCTTTTAATAGCATACTTTTAGCGTCGTACGGAGCGCAGGCAGTAGTGAATACAACTACGAGAACCCCGTTCGCCGCGATGTCGTCAATCTAGGAGCAGCAAGCGATAATGTCACCATCCGATTCAGGACGGATAACCCGGGACCTTGGTTCTTCCACTGCCACATTGAGTTCCACCTCGTGGCGTGAGTCTTTCAGCTCAGGTGCATAATAATCTCCGCTCACGGCTCATTCTCAGGGGATTGGCAATGGTATTCCTCGAAGCGCCTGAAGATATCAGTACCACTAACACTCCTCCTCGTGAGTCTTCGTACCTCTCTAGCATCGAGATCAACAGCTAATGGATTTCAATAGCTGCGTGGGACGAGCTTTGCCCCAAGTTTGACAGTCTCCCTGCTAGTGCGACCTCTATTCAAATTGTTCCTACTCCGATCACTTTCTAATTATGATAATTGGCACTCCCACGTTCTCTACAGATAGTACACTAATCCACGCCACTAATAATATTCTCATGATTATATGAGTCTACTCACTTTGTTTCTTCTTGACACTGGTATCTTCACCTTTAATATTTATTCATTTTTATTGGACTATACCTACGACAGGGAATGGACTCTTTCCTTCAACTAGCATATCTATCTATCCACCTTGAACACAATATTAATGGAATAGCACGGTCGTCTATTTTATTATCGGTTCGAGCAACATGAACTCAAGGTAGCAAGTACGCTTATAGGCGCCGTTGTCCCTCATCGGGGGCTGTGTGACGGGGGCCTACATGAAGTCTCTGGTTCTGCCTTCCAAAATGACCGTTGGACTAGAGAGTCCAGACAATGCCAATAGCCTCCACGGTATACATACATATCAATCAAAGTATCCGTAATCGTCTTGAAGAGGCCACGAGAGGAAGCATAATGGGACAGCGTACCAGGATTAAGGTCCGCCAAAAAAACAATGACGGATACGTTCTTCCAGGTCGCCAGTACCAGCAATATTCCACCTGCGCCGCTGATACTCTTGCGTTCTGGTCTGTTGGTCCATGATGTCGTTGCAGCAATAACGATCAGAAGATGAGAAACCTTCCCTCCTTCCTCAGTAGTAAGTTTGTAAAGTATATTTGTGCGCACCATGGGGCTGTACATATCAAGTTCATTGCCTTGAAGGATCCATTCTCCAGGTCTTCTACCGGCATCGACCTCGGTATCAACGTCAACGTCGTTTCGTCGTGCATCCTTTTCTTCGGATTGCACGCCACTATACTCTTCAAGCTTGCCCTTACATCCTCGTCGTCACCCCCACCCAGCAGGTCTGATCCTCCTCCTCATCCTCATCCTCGTACATGCCATCGCCCATACCCTACTCATCATTCTCGATGCTACTTATATACTCCCCCAGTCGGCCCCAGTCGAACATCCAGCCGTTTGATTACTTGGTTCTCCTCTACCGTAATAGGCATATTGTTGAAATACGCCCGGGACCATCATGTCTTGTGGCCCGAACGGCATTCATAACTGAAAAATAACGTCTTCATGAACGCGCCGATCAGCATAGGGCCAAAAAACCCCAGGTCAGACTCGCACACCATTTCCGTTTGAAGTATCTAAGAGGCGTACTACATGGGACAGAGCAACGAGACCTACCCGCCCGTTGTTCGTGACCAGAAACTCAATTATCCCCATTCCTTTATTCGTTTCTTTTCCTTTCATCCATCACCCCTTCGTTTGACAGTTAGGCAGACCGAGGGCATGTCTTCAACTTCACATTTTGATTTTAGTCCCGGGAAAAGGTTCGCTGATTTCCACTGGACATCTGGGCGTATATAGATCGAGATGCTGGGCGGTAATTGATGTAAATGTTTGGATCAGTGGCTGATGGAGGCATCAACCTCCTGGAACAAACAGTACCAACTCAGAGAGCTCGAAGGCGTCTTGGCTTGGTCCGCTTGGAACCCACGTCCTCATCGGTTCAGGCTCATCAAATTACTGGGGAGAATGGTATAATTACTTGGTTTCAACAGCTCGAAAGTCGCAGCCATCCACCAAATGAAGCGGATTGGTGCGATCGCCATGGCTATTGTGTTCACTATCTGTCGTGACCTTTTCTCTAACTTTCATCGGCCTGGCAGGATCGTTGGATGGCCTATTCCAACGCTCAGCTATCCCTTTGCCTCCGCACTGGTGCTAACCGTTGCCTGTTGCACTCCCCGACAACTGGGTGATCAATTCTTAATTCACGTCTTGACCGGAGGTATGGCAATGACGTTCTTAGCACAACACATCGTATCCTCAACTGGGCCTCTATACCCCGTTTGCTCGCATATCGATATCCGAATTACCCAACTAAGCAGTCAGTGAGTTGGCTTAATCACCCATCGATCTTCCGCCCCTAACCTTGGTTTATAGATCGTCAATGATGTACCTGGATTCGTGTCACCAATTGGGTACCTGCCCGGCGCTCCGGGCGCTCCATTTCATGTCGATGGGGCGGTTGGCAACATGCAACTTGTCTGGCAGCACGGTCGAGCCACCGTCGTGCTGGGCGCAGCCATGGAGACCCATCATTGCTCCAACAACAATTGGCGCATCCTGAATAGCGAACTTCTTTCGAACCGACCTACACATACACGGCAATCCTTGTACACCCCATGTCATACGACAAACCTTTGAATGTTGAACGATCTTCACTATGCTGCACACCAACGTCAAGCTGCAACGGGAGAAGATTGGCTAGGCGGAGAAATTACATGATTTGGACGGAGGAAACCCACTTGGTTGCCAAGTCGCCATCCAGTACATCCAGTATGTTGTCATGCCTCCCTGTTCGTCAATCTCTGCAGTACTAACAAGAATCTCGCAGCAGCCAGTCACCTTCGGATCTGCCTAAACTGAACGTCTGTCAGGAGATAGCACATGGCCACACGACCCGGCATGGCTTTCTATCGTTCTCCGCCTTCTCGAAACACGAAATGGTAGGGCGATATACGTCAGCGCCCCCATTTCGTCCGACGTCCCCACTTTCCCATTGCGAATGCGGATTCGGACTCCGGTCATCCTTCACACACTACTATCCTTCTTCACCGCGCAATTTTAGCAGCTAACGGGTCACACGACCGGTGCTCGGTGCACGGCCATCCACTCCTACACTATGCCCTGAACTCATTGAGCACACCGAGTTGCTGATACGCGGGTGACTCCTAAGTCCAGTATGCTTTCCCTCTCGCTAATTGACCACAGTCGATACTAACGACCGTCTCTAAGCCGCGATACCCGTATACAACTCACGCGGTCTTTCACCTCACATGAGCTCCTCCAGTCTCGCAGACATCTGCGCGCCATTCATCTCTGATTCTTCGCACCTCCCACCATGTCGGAAAACGATGCGATATACAGCGCCGAATCTGATATAGGGGTTGAAAGTTGAAGACCGATCGGTTGCATAGGCAACCCGCTTGGTCTGGGATAAGGCAGGCTAGGACGGACCAGAAAGGTGAGTATATTGTTTCCTTGGTAAATTCCACGTCTAAACTTTTGGGTTAGCTGTTCCCTTTATCTCGTTTGCGTCGGAGGTCTACACATCCCCGATGAGTGTCAGGCCATACTTCAGCCAAAACGACGGTGCCATACGACCATCCCTCAAGCGACGCGGGGGCCGGGCTGAAGAGTGGTAAAGATGAGAGTGCAATGAAGTCCGGGAATTGCATTGACGACGACCGTGTCTTTTGGGACCCTGGGGGTCTGCGCCGTCGCCTAAGGGGTTTTAAAATTGTAAACGCGTCCAGGTTGTTTGTAGGTGCTTCATCCGAGGTGTTATCTGCTTGTGCACGCCCTCGCTCTCTTGTCAGTATTAGGGCTACTTAGAAACCGAGTCCATAGACTAGGACGGCGAACTACCCTATTGCAGAAAAGTCAATTATAGCCTTGATTGGGTATATAGTCGTTTAATTTGTGTCACAGGCCCACGGCGACGAGTCCTTGGCTAGTACCTAGTCGTTCGACTGTGCAGTGGATCACCCCTCCGAACTTCACTAGGAAGGATGATACCAGTGGGGATTGGGGTGATGTATCTAACATTCATGTTGACGACACGTCCTCCTGTAATCTCGGCCCTGCGTCCTCTGCGACCGAATCCCACTATCTTTGAACAGGGGAATGTAGTCCTACTGGTGCCACTGCCAGTTAACGGAGATTCCCGTGGGCGGCGGGTGTATCCAAGGCCATTGTTGTAAGATGGTCTGTGAGCTGAGATGCATCAAGGCTTTCAGTTAGAAGAAAGTCTAAAACATGTCAGTTGGCCGGGTGAACACCCACACCATGCTGCCCTTCTACCATTCGTCTTGCTGGTTGGCTCTTGGTATTTGATTGAATAGTATACTCGTCTCAAATGAGACGTACGTGGAGCGCGAGTTGCTCCATCTTTTAATCTGTCGTTATACTGATGGCTTCTCAACCATCGGTATGTGATAACCGTCACTTTCGTCATACAAATATCCTAGCCTATGATGATACATTGACCATCATGTATCATCCTTTCCTATTCTGTCTCAACTGCCTACCCTTTCAACTTCGGCTCGCCCTAGCAGTGCTCCTTGATCTGCCACTGGGGTATTACTAGACCAACTCAAGTGTTACCTATTCAGCATTTGTGACGTGTGTTTAGAGTAATATAAAAGCTCACAACTCATAAGCTTTCTGGTTTCAACAGATTAGTGCCATGACAAGACAAGCTACAGAGGAACAATGGAGTGCTTATAGTCACACCTATGCTTCAGCCATGTATGCTAACTTTATTCTAACCTTGATTAATACCGGTATGATATCTCTCATTGCATATTTTCTTGTGTCCTGATATCCTAATTTCCAGGAATTCAATGCTTTATCTGCTTCTACATCCTCACTCTATTCCTAGAGACTCCTCACACATTGAGGAAGGGCCATATGCCATATATGGTTGCTAGTCTCCTGATATTTGTGACAACTGCTATACCATCAGCATTGGATAGTTATTTCATATTCTCAGTCTTGGGCCAAAGCACAGATTGGACATCTTTTCTGGTCATTCTTTTCAAGAAAGAGCAATTTGACCATAATGAAGCTATAAGGCTAGCCAGTTATTCCTTCAATATCATCTGGATAGCACTTGGAGATGGTTTTCTGGTAACATAAACTCTACATGCCAAACAGCTGTCTTCTCATCTTTGACTGATACTGATATAGTTTATCAGCTTTACCGTTGCTTCATTATATGTTATGACTATTACTGGATAGTCATCCTTCCAGCACTTCTCTATTTAGCAACCATAGGTAAGCAGCCATAACACCCTCAATGGTATTGTTAATGACTGTTTGCTTTCAACTTCTATCTATTTTCCATGGACCTCAGCTACAGCTATAGGATCTATCTCCATTCCTTATGCACTAGCAGTGTCAGAGGAGGCATTCACTGTGACAAGGCTTGAAACAGCAAATACCATTCTTGCTGTTGGAACCAATGTCATACTCACCTCCCTTATATGCTTCCATCTCATCCATGCTCACAGAAAGCTTGCCAAAGTCCTTCCTGGGCAAATAAACACACCTTACATGATGATTGTAACCATCCTCATAGAATCTACAGCTCCATCAGCAATATTGGGGATTATTGCTGTCTGCCTTTATGCTTACAACAATTTGTCAAAAAATCTGACAATAGAAGTCTCCCAGAGGCTTGATGGAACTGCTACAATCATACAAGGTCTCTTTTATTCATCTTTGGTAAGCCATAAGATTTTTAGTCCACTGATTGACTCTCTGACAAGGCTTGTTTACCCTGTTCTAGTCACTTGGATCCCAGCTGATTATCCTCAGAGTAGCAGCTGGAAGGTCATGGGCAAGACAGTCAGATGCAACAGGAGAAGCATTGAGCCACTCCCTTGTCTTTGCTTACAACAACCACCAAGGCTCAGCTGATGAGAAATCTACTGCAGCCTCTGAAGAGCATGACAGCTTATTCAGGGATGAGCAACCTATATCAAAAGAAGATGGTGGCATAGTGCTTGTAGAGCAGAGAGGCTTGCATGGAGACAATAGCCCTATCAGAACTGGGCCTGGTCTAAATGGCAACCCAGTGTAGGAATACTATGGGCAACAATGGTGGGATTGTCTCAAGTTGGTTGGTTATAGCCTGGGGCTAGAAATCATAGTATCATGAAATTGTCTGATTGGTATTTATGCAGACCTTGACTTGTCTTAATATTTACCTCTAAGATACAGATGATATCATTTACCTAAATTGTACTTGTCTTATACAGTCCTTGGCTTATCACCATTATTTATAGGTCATGGCTCATTTGTGTATGGAGGTTGGGGTAGGGGGCTGAGAGAAGGAAAATGGGTGCCTCTAATGCTGACAGTATCATCAATTGCAATGCAATGAACATCTGAGGGTGTAATAATGTGATTAACCATAAGGATGAGACTCTGAGAGTGCAATAGCACCATTTAAACAGAGACTAATGAAGACTATATATAGAGAGAGATTGACAATACTCTAGGCCCCATTTAACTGCCTTCCAGTGCCCCTCACCAATATCCTACAACCCAGAGACCATCTTCAAAAGGGATTCGGGCTCTTCGATGAACAAAGTCTGATCAAGCAATGTAAGTAACGAAATAGAATCGTTGTTTGTGTCAGAGGTCGATAGCATCATCCGTGCAAACAAATGGTGTACTCGACTTGAACTTGTCCACAACCTACGACCTACCTACCACCACTCCGATGAAAGCCGGGGTCTGGGATTTCTGTAATCACTGGATGCACAGGGCTCTCATCCGACGTCTTGTCTTGCCAAGGTTCCTGCCTCATGCCGATGAGGCGATTCGCATCGCATATCTTGTCTGCGGGCTCGGTGCACCCATTGTCTCTCGGTAGCGAGTTTCTACACATACATGGAAACCCCTATACAACTCATATAACACGTCAAACTGTTGAACGGTCGCCACGATGCCACACACCTGGATCGACGTCAATCGACTGCGACATCGACTCAAGCTAGGTGTCTGCGCTCTGGTCAAGGGGAGTATTGGATACAGACCTTTGCGATTGCAGACCATAGGAAACAGGAGGGGGAGGAAGTTGGTTATACAAGGAAGTTGCACGATTTGTACGAAGTAAATCAACCTCGCTGCCAAGTCGACATCCAATGCGTTCTCATGGTTCCCCGTTTGTCCATCTCTGCAAGTACTAACGGGAACGTCTGAGAACCCAGTCGCCTTCGGATCTGTTTAAACTGAACCTCCGTCAGGATGCCATGCGACCATACGACACATCGTGCCTTTCTGTATCTTCGTCGTTCTCCGCCCTCTCGAAACGCGAAATGGTAGGGTTATACCCGACATCGACCTCATCATCAATTTATCATTGGGTATGTTCTCATCCTCCTTTTGCACCCATCTCTGCAGTACTAACGAGCGCTTTGTAGCAGCCAGTCGCCTTCAGATGCTACACAGCTCCACGACCCGTCGCCGCTTTTCAGTATCTTCGTCATTTTCCGCTCTCTTATATCTCGAAACGCGAAACGGTGCAGCCGCGAAGATCGACATATTCGACGGCTCCACTTTTGCGTTGCGGATGCAGATCCATCTTTCCGGCTACATAGTCGGATGCCATGCCCACTTACCAGCTAGTCGTGCAGTCGCCGCTTGTCGCGCAGCCGTCCGCCATCCAATAACGTGGCTGCACCAGTCACTCTCTCACTTTCCGTGACCCGTCCCCTTTGATTTCCCTTGCCCTACACTCTACGCTGAACCCGTTGATCACATAAAGTGGCTGACACGCCTGGGGCGACTTTGGTAAGCTCTGTCTCTTGCTCATTGACTTTGGTCAATACTAACGACCGTCTCTAAGCCACGATTACTCGTATACATCACGACACACGGTACAAACTCACGCGGTTTATCGCCTCAAAAGGAGATCCTGCAACCTTGAATACATCCGCATGCCGTTCATCTTTGATCTGTTCCGGGGACATCGTGCTGGAGGACGATGCGGTGTACAGTACTAGATCTGATGCATGTGTTGAGTGAAGACCGATCGGCTGCATAGGCAAAGCGCAGGTACGGGACCAGGCAGGGCGGGTGGAACAGAAGAGTGAGTACGTGGCTTCCTTGTTAGTTTTAACGTCTAAACGATTGGGTTAGATATTTTATTCGTGCTGTGTCCGCCGGATGAGCGCAAGGCCGGCGACGTCTGAATGTCTGTTTTTCGACCTACCATTCAAGTCCCTCATTCGAATCTCGCACAGTTTCATTTATATGGTGCCCTAAGCCAAAACGTTGTTGTTCTGTACGACTATCCCTCAAGCTACGCGAGAGCCGGGGCAAAGAATGGAGGAGAGGATAGTGAAGGCTAGGATTCGCATTGCTGGCGACAGTGACTTTTGGTTGGTTGGGCCTTGGGGGTCTGTGCGTCGCCTAAAATGCGTCCAGGTTACCTGTACGTATTTGATTTGACTTCATCAAGGGTTTTGTGCTCATGTACGCCCTCGCTCGCCTGTTAGTATTCTAGGTGCTCCCACCACACCTTAAGGAATCGAATCTGTAGCTCAAAACGCGGACGACCGTGCTATCAGTGAGTCATTTATAACCATGATAGAATATATAGTTGAGTAACAACCTTTACAGACGCACGGCGACGAGCCCTTGGCTAGTACTTTGCTGTTCCATTCGCCATCCAATCCCGTGGCTTCCCCAGAGATGTGAAACGGGCGCTCTGCCTTTGTGCAAACTCTCGGCTGAGATGACTCCTTGACGGCTTCCCCCTCTCCTGCACGTTCACGCTTTGTTCCCAACCGGTTTCAGGCTCAGACTAGCAGTGGTATGGTGACAGACATCTAGATACCAACCTTCACCTCATCTCATGCTCTACGTGTATCCGTCATATTTAGCTCCCTGTGCGCTCTAATAGCTTAGCGCTGATCGTCAAACGTCCTCTCGCCACGCTTTCGCCTCACCTCCGGCCCCGTCGAATTAGGTCTTGCCTTGAAACTCCTCATTCACACTGAAACTTGTTATTTGACTCATCCAAGGTGTCTTCAACTGAATCCACAAGTCTCGGGATGGTAGTAAAGAGAGCCATGACGAAGATCTTGATCATGATTTGTTGATCATTCTATTTCTCGTTGTGCTTCCACTTTCAGCAATTCCCTTCCCTTCTATTGTGATCCATCTCAGTACAATGGTTGCGGCCCGCAGGATGGTGCATTATCTTTGGCCATTCTTTTAGGCACGTTTGTAATCCGAGATGTTCGGTCGGAAGAAAGGGCTGAAACAGGACTCCCAGCCTTGGCAGTGCCCACATCATGCCGCAGCCCTTGTACTTTCCATAGAACAGTAGTTTTTATACTTGCTATCTCCGAGTATTGAGCAGGCATTGTATATGCTTCATCTGTGATAGTAGGACCATAAATAAGAGCCGGTATCATCGCCCGTCCTTTGCATGCTTACTCTTGCCATCATCTGAAACATAGTGCTGCAGTACAGTTGAGATGAGAACCCTACTCCTTTGGTAGATTATTAATATATGGATATTCTTGTCTCAGATTATGATGTGTGTTAAAGTAATATAAAAGCTCAGGACCCATGAGTTAACTGGTGACAACTTCCCAGATACTCACCATGGCAAGACAAATCACAAAGGAACAAGTGATTGCCTATGGTCACACCTTTGCTTCAGCCGCATATGCTAACTTTGTTTTAACCTTCATTGATGCTGGTATGGTACTGACCTTTCTTATCATCCTACTCTGATATGAAATGCATTCTAATTTCCAGGGGTTCAATCCTTCATCTGCTTTTACATCCTTCTTCTCTTCCTGGAGACTCCCAGCCAAATGAAAAAGGGACATATGCTCTATGTGGTTGTCAGCCTTCTCATATGGGCAACCTCTGCTGTACCAGCAGCACTGGATAGCTATTTGATATTCTCAACCTTGGGTCAAAGCTCAGATTGGATATCTTTTGTGCTCATCCTTTCAAAAGAGGACATTAGCCATAGTAGTTATAGGGCTATGAGACTAGCTGGTAATTCCTTCAAGATAATCTCAGTAGCACTTGGAGATGGCTTACTGGTAAGATATGTTCTTTATACCTAAAGAGCTGTCTCCTTATTGACTGATGCTGGCATAATTTATTAGCTTTATCGTTGCTTCATTATATGTTATGACTATTCCTTTATAGTCATCATTCCAGGACTCTGCTATCTAGCAACCATAGGTAAGCATTCATAACTCTCAACTATAATCCATAGTATTGTTATCAAATCTTTTCCTTCAACTTATGTGTATCCTCCACGGTACTTAGCTACAAATGTAGCATTCAATGCTATTAAGCCCCAGCCAGAGAACCAAGCACCATACTCAACCTTTACAAGGCTAGCAATAGCAAATATCATTCTTACTGTTGGAACCAATGTCATCCTCACCTCCCTCATATCCTTTCATCTCATACATGCTCACAAGAATCTTGCAAAAGTCCTTCCTGGCCAAACACTCACACTTTACATGGGTATTGTAACCATCCTTGTTGAATCTGCAGCTCCATCAGCAATATTGGGGATTATCACTGCCTGCCTTTATGGTTACAACAACATATCAAGCAATCTGACAATAGAAGTCTACCAGAAGCTTGAAGCAGCTACTATAGTTGCACAAGGTCTCTTTTCATCATCTTTGGTAAGTCATAATGTTTATAGTCTACCAATTGACTCTCTGAATAGAGTTGTTTACTATATTTCAGGTACTTGGAGCTCAAGTAATTATTCTCAGAGTAGCAACTGGAAGGTCATGGGCAAGAAGATCAGATGCAACAGGAGAAGCATTGAGCCATTCACTCATCTTTGCTTCCAACAATCATTACAGCTCAGTTGATGAAGAATCCACTGGTGAGGAACACAATAGTTTTTTCAAAGATGAGGAACCATCAACAAATGAAGAAGATGGTGGTCCAGAGCTTGCAGAGGAGAGAAGCTTGCATGGAGGCAACAGCTCCATTGGAACTAGGCCTACACTAATTTAGAAGTCTAGTGTAGGGATATATGTAAGGAGCAATGGCAGATGGCAGATAGGGCAGTTGAAATGTGTTAGATTGATATTTATGTCAACTTGTACTTATCTCAGTATATATATATGATACAGTAGCCAACAAAACTGTTCGCATGTTTTGCACTTTTGCAATGAATGCCTTGTAGCATGACAAATAAATTAGGTAAAATTCTAAAAATAATATGTGATGGATTAGTATTTGATCTAAGG
>FTPT01000466.1:0-51111 GCA_900156845.1 Coprinopsis strossmayeri
AATAGGCGGTTCACGACAGTATCCATGACAAAAAATATCCCAAAATTGAAAAAAAAGAAGGAATTCAGTTCCACAAATCCACTGATCTAAACCCCCTCCAAGGTAGCTGCTACAACTTCATACTAGTACCACTACCTTCCTCTTCCATCTTTATCTTGACCTCCACAATAATACATACATGTGATACATCCCCAACCTACATGCACTAATCTGGTGGATGCTTAGATACATCTTCTAACACTAAAGTTACGGAACAACTCATTTCATCATGCACTCTTGAAAGCAGCGTTTCTGAAAAATTTAATCTCATAGATACCATAGATACGCATGCAGGCTCGACCTTAGTTTTTAAAGCAAGGTCGGGGTAGGCGTGCCCTTTCATCCATCAGCCATATTCGCAAAACAATCACATCAGCAAATTGGCGGCAACGCAGACGAGAAAGTCGACCCAGCGCAAGATTCAACAAAAAAGTCAAGACTCCAACCAAACGAGGCCATACTCCCACACTTATTTACCGCACACACGAAAAACGAAACCCGGGATTCAATTTCAATTTCAACTCCACGCCTGTGACACCCATCTACCGTGACATCTACGCAATCTTGACCGTCTACAAAAAAGATCTGCATCAGCAACCGTTCTTCTAAAATTGAATATAAAACCTCGAGAGATAAAACCTCAAGAGAGAGAGAGAGAGAAACCAAGAGAAAGAGAGAAAGAGAAAGAGAAAACGGACCTTGGCATACAACGACTGCACGACCTTTCCGACTTCTTCAAGCGTCTCGATCGCCGGTTCGTACATGTTCTGTTTTTGTTGTTTGTATTGTTCGGTATATGGATGTGTGGTGCGTTCGACGGGCGGGGGTGTCAGCGCCAGCCAAAACAAAAAAAGAGAGGGGAAGACGCACATCAAGTTCTTGTGGATCAAACACCAAGAGACATCCACGTCCCTGATCGAGGACGCCATGGAACACCTTGTCGAGTATCATTTGTGAGAGTCTATGTAATAGATATCGTTAGCATTTCCAAATCACGAAATCACGAATCATAAAACAACGTCTCTCAAAAACGTCTCTCAAAAACGAATCACGTCTCTCTCAAAAAAAAAAAACACGACAAAAAACGAATTATCAGATAGAAGAAACTCACTTTGCCTCAACAGCCTGCCGATCCTGCCCAACCAGCTCCGCCACATGCCCAATCTCAACGACCGAGAAGGGTTCGACGATCCTCAAGAGGTTTTGTTGGAGGAGGGTGTCGTACAGTGCGGCGAGGTGCGAGCGGATCGTTGGGTCCGATGAGAGTTCTGTGTGGGTAGATGTAAGCGAATCGTTTCAGATGGCGAAAGGGAAAGGGATGATAAGGGGGGTGGTAAGAGGGAGGGGAAAGGAAAAGGGAACGCACCCAGTTTATACTCCCTCAACGCACCCTCGAATTCAGCCAAATTCCGCGCCTGGTGCGCACGCGCGACGGCGCGCATGCTTTCTACGTCCCGTAGCTGTGCGTATTTCGTTGCGAGTTTGATGGTTAGAAGAGAGTTGACGTCTTCCGGCTGTCATGTCGAACAAAGGGCGTCCGGGCGGGCGCGAGAGAGAGAGGGAGAGGGAGAAAATCAGACCCAAACAACGAAGAACATAATGAAAGAGAACACGACGCACCAAATTCAACATGATCTTGCATAACAGCATGTACTTTAAGCTCTTCAACGCGCCTTCTTCTTCGCCTTGTCCGCTAAGGTTTTCAAAGGATTCGTAGAAATAAGAGTAGCCTGTGGTGTAGTCTTTGTCTTCGGCGTGGAGGATGCCTGAGTGGGTGCGAGGTTGTCAGATTGAAAAGGTGGTTCGCAGGGAAGGTATGTGAGGAGAGGACAGGAAGCTCACCGGATTGCAGATCGAGAGCGGCTTGTAGAACGGGCGGGCAATAAATCGAGTTGGCGGCTGTTCGCGCGGACGTGAGCGAGGCCTGCGTGTTGGCCGTTTAGCAGCTATCCTAATCAAATTCATCCAGACTCGAAACACTTACCTTGGCTTTAGCCAGATTCCCAATCCCACGATAGATCTTGCTCTCGAGGAGGTGCACTTCTGTTAGGATCATCTTGTCGTCGAGACGTTTGAGCTCGGTTAGGAGGGTGTCGACGAGGGAGAGGGCGAGTTTGTATTGCGCGTTGTCGAGGTATCTGTGAAGGCGGGGGTTAGCGGGAGATTAGGATGCAAAGCCTGTGTAGGAGAATAGGAGACGAGGACGCACAGACTGGCTAACCGCGTTTCGAGACTGTGTTTGAGGAAGATCCGTTTCTCGGATTTGGCCCATGCGATGTTGTCGAGCAAAGTTTGTTTTTGGGTTTCTTGGCTTGATGAGATTGAGGAGAAGAAGTCGAGGAGGGTTCGGACTAGGCGAGTACGAGTATTAGCATTAGTATAAAGAGACGAAGATAAGCTACGAACTGAGTTTGGCCGTCTTGGCTTTGGCAGTTGAAGACATGAACGCACGGGATTGGGTTATGACTTTGGAAAGCGCCTCTGCGTTCCTGTTCAAATCCGTCGTATCAACATATAGTCTCGTTCCAACAGAAAACGAGAGAGGAAGAGCGAAATACGCACCCCTGGTCTCTGTACAGCTCGCCCAGTTTGACTAGCGCTGTTTCTTGGTCGCGCAAGATCTGGGATTGGAACGAAGAGTCTGTGTTGCTCGACGAGGCTAGATGATGTATATAACCATAAGCATCCTGTTTAGAGAAAAGAAAAGAGATAAAACGCACCATTTGAAGCGCTTAGAACTTGTTGGTACAGCTTCTCAGCTTGTTTGGGGTTCGAGGCGGCTTGAGAGATGAGTTCTGAGGTTGTCGACATTGTCCTGTCTGTACGATCTTGCTTCTTTCTTTCTTTCTGTGTTTGCCCTGATATTTCTGCTGCCGTTGTTTGGAAAAGTACGAGGTATAGGTTGGAGATGGTACAGAGAACGACGAGGATGGAGGAACCCAAAGAGACGCAGGTACGGATTGATCGCAACGACGCGTCACCCGTGGGAACATCTCGATGACGCGTCTGGCTGTCTGATCGCTCGCTTTGCTTATTCTCGTCGCCGTATTCGTTATTTGCTCTTGACGTCTATCTGAATAACAGAAATGTCAGAAGAAACCGTCCTCCCAATCCCAAATCTGCAGGTCCCGCAGAACCTGTTCGTGCTTTCCAATCCCAAACTCGTGCACCTCCACGACAAAGCCAGGAAAGATCTCTTGGACGGTATCGCAGCAGATGGTCCGTCTATCTCCTTCTCTACTCGCCCAGAAATATCTATATAACAATTCCACGTAGAAATGGGACCTTATTACCGCAACATAACCTCCGTCGCCTCCTCGTCCTCCTCACCTTCCTCGCCTTCAACTTCAACCGGGCCTTCGTCTCTCTCAACACCAATCCCACCAGCAACAACGTCCGCAGCAACCTTGTCTTTCCCGCTCGATCCCGCCCTCCAAGCCTCGCTCGACGACAAGAACAACGCGGAACTCGCGAGGCTTGATGAGAGGCTCGAGGAGGCGAAGAAGACCGAGGGCGAAACTGAGATTTCAGAGGCTCTGAAAGCGCGTGCTAATTATTTGACTAGGATCGGGGACAAGGTGTGTGCGCGTCCCCGCTTTGAACCAACGACTCTGCTAACATCCTACACTACAACTCGCAGGACAAAGCCCTCGAAGCTCAACTCCTCGCGCTCGAGAAAACACCAGGACTGGGATCACGCATCGACATCGTCCTCACAATCGCCAGAATCGGGTTTTTCTTTGGCGATACATCGCTCGTCACGACGTACATGCAAAAGGCCGAAAAGTGCGTAGCATCATTTCCCTCTCTCTTTACCTGCCTACCCAACTTCCGAGCTCGGACTGACGTCCTCGCACAGACTGATAGACGAAGGAGGCGACTGGGACCGCCGCAACCGCCTCAAAGTCTACACCGCCCTCCACCTCATCTCCATCCGCCAATTCAAACGCGCCGCTGACCTCTTCCTCGACGCCCTCTCCACCTTTACCGCCACTGAACTCTTGAGCTTCAACGAGTTTGTGAGCATGGGCGTGGTTAGTGGGGTTCTGGGACTTGGGCGGGTCGAGTTGAAGAAGAGGGTGCGTTGTCGGTGTTTCATTTTTTCTTTCTTTATTGACGCACACACCCTGTTTTCATTTAGGTCATTTCGGCACCTGAAGTGAACCAAGTCATACCTGACCTCCCCGTTCTCGGCGAGCTCGTCAAGAATCTGTACGAGAGCCACTACGATAAATTCTTTGTTGCGTTGGGTAAGTTTTCAGTTTCTAGTCTTTGTCGTTGCCGTAACTGACTTCTCTTTCTTCGCTCTTAACCCCTCCTTCACCTCGCTCTTAACCTCTCGCTCGCTCACTACGTTCACTGCACACACTAACACACAAAAAGCAACCCTCGAACAAACCCTGCTCCTCCCCTCGCGTCTCCTCTCGCCCCACGCCCGCTTCTACGTCCGCGAAATGCGCATCCTGGCCTACACTCAGCTCCTCGAGAGCTACAAGAGCCTTACGTTGCCTAGTCTTGCGAGGGCGTTTGGAGTCGGTGTGGAGTTTGTTGACGGGTGAGTGGTCTGATAGGTTTCCCTTCGTTCTCCTTTTATCGTTCTCCTTACCTTTCTAAGAGCTAACGCCTCTCTCTCTTTCACAGCGACCTATCCCGTTTCATCGCCTCAGGCCGCCTCCACGCGCGTATAGATAAAGTAAACGGGATAGTGGAGACGACGCGGCCTAGCAAGAAGACGAGCAGCTATGAGGTTGTGGTTAAGAAGGGGGATGTGTTGTTGAATGAGATGCAGAGGTTGAGCAAGGTTTTGCATTAACGTGTGGGTGCTGGTTGGCTAGGAGGGAGGGAGGTTTGGGGTGTGGGGGGTGGGGGTAGTATTGTAGGGAGGAAGAGAAGAATGAATTGTTTTCTGGTTTCGAATTTCATTTGTTTCGGACTCGTTAGAGAAGGGAAAAAATGTGAGGCTTTGGTTCTGGATATGTTGCAGTGGTCGGAGGGCCGGACCCATTTAAGCGCCCCAAGGGCCAAGGTATTGGAAGGGTATGCTGGTATGCTGGTACTGCCAATACAACTTGCTATACTATGCTTAACCTTATACGCCGCGGCCTACTACCCCCCTCATAATTCATTACTACCATCGGCTACCGTCGACCGTTGACCGTCCCTCCCCTCCAATCTCCCAGATCCCTGTGCTACTGGAAAGAAAAAACAAACGGCTGTCCAGTGTCGCCCGTCATCATCATCATCAAGCTTCAAACTGGGCAAGCTGTTGTACATGTACAGGAGACCGGCAAGGTGGGTTCGTCTTCTGAGTCATTTCCTCTCTGTTGCTGTCGGCTCCTTTCTAGATTAAGTGTAAAGGGTGTAGAAGGTGTATGGATGCGCTGTGTTGATGCTGGTATACCGGCTTAAGATATAGGAACGCGTAATCGGAGGGGGTATTGCCGAAAGCCATGGCCATAGGCTATAGCCAATGGACCCGGCGCGGCACGTCCATGTGTAGGCTTTGATAAGCGCCCAAGGGAGAGCAGGGCGCAAGCTATTTCGAGTGGGTCAGGTCCAGGCGCGAGGGTCGCGGCAGCTCAGGGAGGAACCTGAATCGGAATCCGTCCCGTTCAGTGTGATACCATTAGCCTAAAGAGAATTGTCCCCCCAAGTCAAATAAAATTTAAAAAAAAGACTCTTAAACAGGTATCTTGAGGGAAGAAGACGACGAACCGCTGCGCTGTAACGAAAGCCTCGGCCCAGAGTCTGATCATTCCCGAAGCCGATATTGAATTTTGCCAATTGTCATCATATTCAGTAGCTACTGGTGAAGATGGCATGGCACCTACGCGGCCTCCTTGTCGGGGTCATGAAACCAGAATGTTTCTGTTTAGGAGTTTTTCAAAGGTTTTAGGTTTATAGGAATTCAAGGCGATTTTTTTCGAGGCTGGGTTGGATAAATAGATGGACGGGTAAATGGGTAGGAGACCAAACTGTCACTACCTAGCCGCTACCTACACCAGGACAGTTGAACAAAGCACCTGAGGGTACAAACCCCCCTTGAAGGATTCAAAGGTAAGGCCACTCATGCCGATACGGCCTCCCGACATCGCTGTGTTGATGCTGATATATGTGTGCTGGCTTGATGGGAACTCGCACTCACTCGGAAGGGCACTGTCGAAAGTCATTGCTCAATGGAGCTGGTACGCGCATCCATGTGTCTTTGATAAGCGCCCAAGGGAGGGCGCAAGTTATCTCAAGTGATCAGGTCCGGGCGCGAGGGGGCCGAGGCAGCTACAAGTCTTTCATTTTTTTTTTTTACAACTGAATCTGATCGTATCGCCTAGTATTATACAAGATGTGCTCAGAATATTGAAGACAACGCTCCGACCGCTGTCCACCCAACCACCGTCCATGCTGCAACGCGAGAAACCTCCCGAGTCGTCGAACAGGAGGAACCTGAATCGGAATCCGTCCCGTTCAGCCTGATAGCATTAGCCTAAAAAAGAAAAAAAACTGTCCCTCCGAAGTCAACAATGAAAAAGGATCGGGTGACGAACCACGAAAGCCTCGATAGTCTGATTGTTCCTAAACCTGTCGTATCCTATGAAGATGGCGCCTACGCCTCCTTGTCCGCATGTCTCGGGGTCATGAAACCATAAAGTGCTGTTTAGGTTCTTTAGGTCTACACGGAAGCCCACTTTTTCTTGACCTGGTTTCAAGGAGGTGTTTTCTGGGATTTTGAAGTTGAGCCCGTTTTGGAGTGGGATGCAGGGTTCGGAGAAACTGTGAGATTGGAGGGCTGAGTGGGTTCCGTTCAGGACTGTAGTAGGTGTTTGGTTGGATATGAATATGTGAGAATATTTCCAAGACATACTTACAATGAAATTCGAAAAACTCGTGTTTCTGTGCTACAACTGCTTGGGGGGTGAACACTCTTCGTGCGCTGTTCTTGGTGCCCGGGCTAGGATCGGAGACTTGGATTATGTGGACTAGTTGGGATGCGACGAGGGTGGCCCAGTGTACTAGGAGGAAGAGAAGGAGAGGCAGGAGTGTGAGATGCATGCGAACAATTTATCGTGATTCAACTAGATTCGTGCTAGTAGATTGTTGGACCTTGGCTGGGATATAGCCTTCCTGGGATATATAGGATATTTTGGTGACACAGATGGCCGGGGAAGGATCAAAGAGTCGATGCTGCACGCGAGCGCTGTAAAGTCAAGTACCAAGGTCTACAGTAGTAGCTTCTTTCTGTCAACAATAACGGAAGGATAAAACACATGATCAGGCATTCAAGGTGCTCTATGATACACGCCTGACAGGTTGACGTCCCGAACTTCCCTTTATCTCCCACTACTTACACCTGAGAGCTAGACAACCCGTGATCTGGAGACTATATACTTACTGCTATTCGAGCAGCATGAGACCACTTCTCGCGATATTATCGGTGGTGATGGGTTATCGATCATGCCATTTAACCGTCCCCGTGAAACCCGTACGGGTTCAGGTATATAGCTTCGTGGGCGCTAAAAGTAAAGGGTGGACTCTGTACTCGTCTTGGCAAGTTTGACCACGAGGGGATTAGATGAGGAACGCATGTTTAGCTTTGGACGTTTAAATGTTTATCCTGGATGTATGTATTAACTGAAGTTTCGGAACTTGGAAGGAAACGTTAATAGTAACTGGCAAAGCCGCCGAAACTTGGCCACGGATTTTAGATAATGGTAGTGCTCATATTCATAGACCTCTACGTAGTAGGCTAGAACAACGAAGAGAATACTGAGATTCCTACCATTCCAATAACCCATCGCGCAGCTTTGATATCCCGAGTGCCAGTGACGCCGGACCCCGTGTCCTCGTCCTCGTCCTCATCCCCATCCGATCCCGTTCCATTCAATCGAATAGCGTTGGCCTATAAACAAAATAGCAGGCAAATCTTATTACTCACAGTTCTAAGCCATATGTCAAAAGTACGACGACGTACCACGAACGCTTCTAGCTCTAGTGTGCGATTATCTGAAACGATGGGGCCAGAACCGATGAAGATGGCCCCGACACCGCCCTGTCCACACGTATTTGGATCGTAGAACCAGATCGTGTCATTTGTGTTGGTATCGTTCAAGTCTGGCCACACCCCGAGCTTTACGTCTTCAAACTCGGGGGGGTTGTTTGGGTCGTAAATAATGTTGTTCCAGCCAAAGTTCCAACCACCATCGAGTGGAACGCAGGGCGCGTCGAAGCTTTGGGATTGCAGGACGGAGTGGTTGCCTTTGACAACTGGGTGCGAGAATGTGTTTAGGAGTAAACAGTAAGTATGTAATAAGGAGGAGTGAATGATAAGTAAGGAGTGAAAGAAGAGACGACGCACAGTCAAAAACGATCCGGTCGCGTTTTTGCGCTACCACAGATTGAGGCTGGAACACCGTCCGTCCGTCGTTCTTGCTGACAGGATTTGACACGACGATGGTGTGGATGATAAACTGGCATGCGACCAGGGTTGATAAAGGTAAGATGGACGTTAGACGAGATAGGGGATGCATTATTTGGGAAGGAAAGACCGATACTTCGCCGGTCAACTTCGCGGCGCCATTTATAAGTATGCATGTAACGTACCCATGGAAGAGATGGATCACTCGTGTGATGACGTGATCCTTTTGGTGTGTATTCACTTACTTAGACAGCTGGGAAAGCCTTTGTCTCTTTGTTATTGAGTGTGCCGCTGTTATATCATTTGATCAGGATTAGTAGCGTTCTCATCGGAGTATATGGCTGGAAGTGGTTGTCCCAATATCGACGGCATAGGACAGACAAGAGTCCAGACTTCTATTCTAACCATACAAATTCCTGTAGGTACATGACAGAGCCAAATATAGCGAGTACCACGAGGAAGCTCTAGGATGGGCGCTTAAGCGCTTAGGCGCAGGGCTTTGCCAATCTCGTCTGGGACTTGGCGTTGGATCACCAATAGACAATATGTAGGGTACCCTTGATTTTGTACACGTCTACATTCTGCATATGATCAACACGAACTAGCAACGATTGGTGGCGCTTTGAAACCAAGCTTGGCGCTGGTCCAAGGCCCCTAATCGACAGGGCCCTGTTGTGACAATGCCCTATCAAATGTGTGTTTATGTAATCGACATTGGCTCCTCAGGGAGGACAATGAGCTTTGAACGAACTTCGACAATAACATCAGTGTCTCGTTCAGACATTTATGACCAACTAGGCCTACCGACTCGCGTACTTCCTTGGTTACAGCCTCGTGCCTCAGCTTCTTTCTCTCGCTAACCCAGCACTGGTTGCAGCGCTTTGACCAGTGTGCCCGGAAGTCCAAACAAAGATTTGGTTAACTATAAAAGAAGCGGTGGAAAATTCAAGAGAGCCTTTCAAATCTTTCTTCTTCTTGCTCCCGTATTCCGGCCCTCCCCGCTTCTTCTAATAGTGCGACTCTTGGCGATATCAACTTCCACCATGATAAAACTGTCCTACCTGTCTTCTTTCCTCGCGAAGATTCGCTCACTCTTGACATTCCACAAGGAACTAGTTCGACCTACTGTCAAGGATTCTTTCGTGTCTAGCTTGCATCCCACCCCATCTCAGGCTGCGCAAACGGGTGTTCTGTCTTATGTTCCGCAAGAATATTATGATCATACGAACAGTGGCATCTGGTCCGACTGTTCAGACGACTACGAGAGCGAAAGCGAAAGCGACTATGATTCCTCCGACTCCGATGACGACAATGAGCCCTCCTTCGAGCCTCGCGCCAGCGGCTACTGGGTCACAATCTCATACAAACGTTGTCTCATCCGCTTTCAACGATTCTTATGCAAGGCCAAGATAGGTTACCGTCGTCGTATTGGCTTCAGCTGTGTCCCCGTGGTTCCTCAAATCGGGCAATACCTCGTTCCTTTCGTCAATGGAGAACAATGGCTTGCCGTTATAGATAAAGTCTTGGACGAAGAAGATCCATCTAAGTAAGTTATTCTTTTTTTTTTCTTCCGTGAAATTGTTAGATGTCTGAGACTTTTATCCAGAACTCTATATGTCCGGTTCAGTATGAACTGGGTTGGTACACGCTATATCCTTCAGAATGGCGACCAACAAATCCTGGCCAAGATTCAGGGTATTTCTAAAAACGGGCCACGGATAATCCGGCAGGATCGCACCTTCTTCGTTCGAGATGGCACTATGTCTTTCCTGCCGCCTATTCACGCGGCCTATGTCAGGGAAGGAATCCTCTGCCGGACCCATAATCAATGGTTTCACCTTACAATCAAGGAAATTATGCCCGGTAACCTCGATTCTTCTTTTGTGGCTGAGACTCGGTCAGGCAACTTGGCTTCCGGCTCGGACCCTGCTCATGTCACTGTCAGTTCTGGACGTGCTCCTAGAAAGTCTTACTCTACCCTGGATGGACCGAACCTTAGACATACCAGGCGCAATGCATGTGCGAAAGGGAAAGCAGATACCAAGAAATGTACTTTTAGGAACGACGATCTGGCTACAGCATACAAGAGTCTCCTTTCTGCTGCTCCCAACCTCGGTGTTGATACTAAACCGAAAGCGATCTCAGTGCCCAAAACTAGTTCTCAAGGGCATCACTGGACTGGGGATGACCAATTTATTTCGATGGACGAAGATCCCAATAGGCTAAATTCGGAGCGATATAAGGGACTTAGAAGACTAGTGTTCTAGCTCTCCCCCGCCAGACCTTCAACTTTAGATAATTTGTACATTTTTTCTATCTCTATCTGTTTCTCTATTTTCCCCTTCTTTCTTTTTATTTTGGAAGTACTATTACCCCGGCGATTCGCAAAACACTCTGGACTACTCAACAAACGAAATCTACTCAATTCTATTTTAATAAGCCCTCTTTGGTACATGATATAGCTTTTAGGATTCGCTTGTGCCTCAGACTATTCTGGTATTCTCATCATATCTCCTTTTCGCATATTCTCCTATTCTCCTATTTTTGTCTCGATCAATCTCCGTATCTTTATTCTGCAGTAGATAACCACAAAAAAAGAATAGATATATTTCTCTCGATGAGTCGCCGTTGAACTGGAGCAATCGTGTATTTAGTCCTAGATTTATCCATCATTGAGGTTTTCTCAGCCAGGGCGCTTGCCAGTACATCGTACTTGACTTGCAGTCGAGAGCTTCACAAACCTTGTCATAATAGGTTTTCCTTGGAAAAGCCCTACCAAGTACAAAACGAATCTCTCTCACCCTAGTTCTGTACTACAGTAGTAGTGGCTTAGGATAGGTACGACTTGGTACGACTCGGAAGGTACCCTATTTGACATTGTTTGCAATCGAGTCGGCAAAAGCCGTCAACGAGCATGGCCGCCCGACGCTCGTGCCAGCTTAACCAATACCAATCCATAGCGCCTCAAGGACAGCAACGAGTTCGTTTCTGCGTGCTAAATCGCCTCTAGGTACGAAAATTATCAATTGGCAGTAAATTTCATGGTTAACAGGCATTGCCCCAGGAAAATGACAATTAATGTTGATCCAGCGAGTCGCGTCGACGCGACACGTCGTAATGGCGAGCAAATGCCATCTGATATTACGCTTGTAGCACCTGAAAACCCACCAAATTTATCTTCAGGCGTAATTAGCTCCTCAAAGGCATCGGTTGATGCCAATACTGACGCGAATCCCGGACGGCGTGTATCCGAAGAGAATTAAGATCACGGCATGGAATGGTTCGGAGGCGGCAGCCAGGCTGAAACTACCGCCCAAGAAACGCGTGAAACCTCGGTACGACGACGAAAGCGACGACGGGAACGCAGCTCAATCGGTAAAACGCGGTAAACTACAGTTGCTGCCTTCTTTACCCCTGGACATTCCCTTGGAGGTGAGTAATCGCTGTGGTACAGGCTTGGAGTCGATCTCTGACGCTCTCGAACCCTGAAAGATATTTGGCCACCTTCTGCCATGCGACCTCCTCACCCTCTCACGCACTACGAAAGCTCTGCGACGCGTGGTTCTAAATCGTAACACGACTTCCGCTTGGAAGCAGTCGTTGTTCAACGTTTCCGACCTTCCTCCTTGTCCCTCCGATTTAGAATCACGCTTACCGGTATGGGCTAGTCTTCTCTTTGAGAAAGAATGTCAGGTATGTTGCAGTATCATGATCTGAGCGCTTCGTCCTCATATAGTCGGAATTTAGGGTTGCTGGATCAAGACTGTTAAGACTGTCGATTGGATGCTTCGCCGTCGGCTATGTGAGAAATGCGCTAAGGATATGTATGCTGGCCTGCTGTTCTCGAACTGCTTCAAGTATTGATGCTTGCTTCCCTAATACTCAGCATGCTATCACGTGCAAAGCTGGGTGAAACGAACGAGATTGATGTGGTGGTGGTCAAGTGTGTTCCCTTCCAGAAGCGAAGGAGTGGGTCTTTGTCTTTGATCACTACCAATACTCGACTTATTTTTTGGACAGTCTACAAACCAGGATTCTGGTGTACAATTGCTCAAAGGGACGCATTCGTGAAAGAGCTGGAAAACCTCGAGCGCGGTCGACGAGCCGAGTTTGTGGCTAAGCGCTTTGAAGAAATCAGGGAGATGACAGAGGTACGTGGTCCTAGTTTTCGGTGCCCTCGATGCTCTATCTCATTCCATGGTTTAGCACGCGAAGCTTTGCGAAGTTTGGGAGGCCCACCAAATACAAGCTCGTGAAAAATAACTGAGTGACGCGCAAACTGATCGAGAAATGTTGTATGTCGAGCTTTTATGCTTTACAGTGCGAACTTTCGATAACATCTCTTCCAAACTCGTTCAGTATCCGAAAGAAACTCGTCGGATTGGGGTACCACAAGGAGCTGGAATTTCTAGCTCTCTGTGAATCTCACGACTCTGACCTCCAACGTGGTCAACTCGTTTTACCACTCATTCCGGGCAAACTTGTCCCATTTTCGAACCATAGACACGTTCGTCAAACCCAGCCCATAGATGAACGAGGTAAATTTACTCGATCTATCGTCTTATGACACATGACGGGCTCTAATGCAAGATTTCGCTTATAGCATGGAAGAAACCTGTTAAACACGCTATGGAAGAATACATGCGCGCCGTGCGGGACCATAGGCAACTGAACAAGCGTAATCTCGTATACGCCCCGCGACGTCTAGTCTTGAGGTCTGGTTCGAATGGACGACAAATTCCGAATCTTTCCTCTCCCTGTTCAACCCGCCGCCCGACCAGAGGCAGGAATCCTTGATTCCTGGCGTCGCCGACTTCCTGGACGCCTACTTCACCAAGCTATTCATCAAGGAGAAGGACCGTCTCACTCATGACGACGCTCGCAGCTGGCTCCAGACCAATATAAACAAGACAGGCGAAATGGTAACCTTTCTAAGTCGATGGCAAAGTCAACAATTCATCACCCTACTCGAGTATATACCCATCCCTCGAACTGTCACCCACTTCCCTTGGTGGCACGCCCAACGCGCTTATGGACACCTCGAATTGGCTGTATGCGTCTTTTCCTGTGAAAATGCGCATTCGGCGCTCCATTATGTGCATTGGAGGGAAGTTGGAGACCCGGGGGTGACGGGTGTGACAGTGGACGAGTACTGTCGAAGGTCTAGCGAGACTGGGAAGAGGGATAAGCTGCATTATTCGTGCATGTGGTATCCGGAGTACCTTCATCATCCTTGCAACACCATCACTTCTCGATCTAGGGACGAAACTAGGCTGGATTGCGATTTGAATCTGGTGGTTAAACGACATGTGATGCCGGGGAGTGGATCGGTTTCGAAATTCAAGCGGCGGCCGTGGACGCACGAAACTCTGGTTTTTGATAGGAAAGCGGGGATTGTGGTAAACAATATCTGGATGGCGTGTGGGCTGGATTGGGAGACGACGAAAGTGGCAGATTTAGATAAGCTGGACCCGAGAGTCATTTGATTGAAGTGCACCTTTGGAGGGAGATATGACGGACATAGGTGGTGCACTGTCATGAATTGGAGAACCGCAGTGAGTGGTCCTCTTCCTTCGAATCTCTTCATATCCCCGATGTACTGATTATGCGACGGCAGGTTAAACACGTCTTCACGGCTCATTTAAGCCCGATGGAAGTCCAATGGGAGAGAATCTCGGATGAAGACGCTCGGAAGGCTCGAAAGCTCGAGAAGGAAGAAACCCGCTCATCGCCGCAATTATTCATGTGTCTGAAGTGTCATGGAACACCTGACGAATGTCCCACGATGAGAGAAGCAGACATGAAAGGCGATCTCCAAAGGTGAGTCTCTCATGATGGTGCTTTTACCTACTTGATCGATGGGTTCCGACTAAACCATGGTCATTTTAGCAATCATGGCATTATGCCAGAAGAAATCGTAGGGAAGGAGAATCTTTATTATTGTAAGGCACCAGGTATTCCACCGACATGGGTGTCACCGGTCAAGATTGTTCCAGCAGCTGTATCGAGGCCGTATCGAAACGACGCGTCGAAAAAGGTTCTGCCATGGGCGAACGCGTCAGATTGAATCTGGCCTAATTGTGTAGTTCGTACAGCCTGAGTCCTCGCTGGTAAGCTCGACATTAAGCCTTTATATGAATGCCAGCTGACCCGACTGAAGAATTAAATTTTTAGATACCTATCAATCCCAATCCCACTCGCGGATGTCCGACTTTTGTCTAATTATCATCCGAAAAACCTATAATTCCTTGCTTGTTTTTGGACGTAATATCGCATTAGTAGATAGTTGTATCGATGATACTTATCTTCTTTGCCAGGCCTTTTCAAGTATGTA
Organism: Coprinopsis strossmayeri; assembly: GCA_900156845.1. Classification (NCBI taxonomy): domain Eukaryota; kingdom Fungi; phylum Basidiomycota; class Agaricomycetes; order Agaricales; family Psathyrellaceae; genus Coprinopsis; species Coprinopsis strossmayeri. The sequence goes on from FTPT01000466.1 coordinate 14,784, forward strand.
TATGTATGAATGAATGTACTACGTATACTGCCGGTGTAATGGTATTGCGGACGCGATCGTTTTATGACATTGATGAATTATTCCCTCCTGGGCGATTGCTCAAGATGTTTCGCACTCTTAAAGATATAGAGCGGAACGTGAGATCTTGAGATGGCAAGCTAGATTTAAATCTTGCGCCCATCTAGTACCCGTCATCTGCATTTACTGGGGTGCTATATCGGCTCTAGCATAGGAATCCCGGAAACTACATAAGCGCATCCTTCTGCTATTGGACAAAGCTCAGGCCTCAGGCTTCAGGCAGCCTCATAGCTATGTCGTCTTCTACTACCAAAGAACGTAACAGCTTAGACACGATGGATACGAGACAAGGCGCTTGCTTCCCGAGGGGCCTCCTGGAGTCCTGCGAGGACCAAGTTGCTGGATGCCGACTGCGTAACAACCTCCCACTGTCTTGCTGACCTGACGGAATTCAGACGGAAGACTGGGAGTCTATTCTGGCGGCTAGTCAAATGAGTGGATATAGCGGGTCCGAACAGGCTCATTATCGACGCTGTCAGACGCTACATAGAATTTCGAGCGAGTCCTCAAAATTTCCATGCGGAGACGACCGAAAGCCCTCCCCCCAAGCGCTGTGGTGTTATATATTCTCAGGGCCGAGCTGGAAGGTGTAGATCTCCTTTGGTCTGAGATTAGCGAAGAGTCCGAGTCTCACTCCACAGACAAATACAATGAGGTTGCCAGGTTCTTCTCGCACCTGCTAGAGGGTCGTGTCCAAGTCACGACAAACGTTAGGTCTTAGGAGAGTGTATGGATGTTCAATGTATACCGCCATTGCATTTACATGGCATTGTGCCTGTGTCAAATGTTTCAATGCAGATCTGCGTTCAAAGTGAATCATCGAGAGGTGGTCGCAGTCACTTCACAGACAACTGAAAGGGTCTATCCTCGCGTCGCCTGTCCATCTTCTTGCTTTACCCACTGCCTACCTAGTACTAGACGGGGCGGAGTTGTATCCGGCTGCGCTTCCGCCACATTGGTGAATTTCGTGTCGATAAGCAACGTGTTTATTCGTACAATTCTCTCTTGAGCTCCGAAGGGAATGGTCGCCCTCGCAATTGGATACTGCTTCACCCGCAACTGAAAGTGGGTCCAGGGGTAGTGTAATAGTATGGCGATGGACTTCTCACATTTTGTGTGAAGGCGACGTTAAATAAGGAGAGGGTTTGGTATGTGAGTAAGCAGCGATCTCGTGTCAATAAAATGGAACTGCGGACCTATGCTCGGTGCATCAGCCTATGTAGACCAAGTTGAGAGCCGAGACAGCAATCAGGATAAAGGTGCTATACTTGGTCCTGAAATATGGATCCCTGTCCCATGTCCCGGCTGAGGAACCACGCTGGAATCAAGCCAGAACCACCGCTCGCTCGCCCGAGTTATGACATTCCTTCACTTGAAATCTCTACGCTTCTTTGTCACTGGGTTTGCCTCTTGCATCAACATCCTCCATATACAGCGTTAAAGCCTTAATTGTCTTTATCCACTACTATGACCATGTCGTACCTTCCCTAATATATATGCTCTCTCGAGCCCCATATATCCTCTTTCCCCCAGATCAACGCATGGTATACTAGTCGACTTATGACATTATTTATGCTTCCGTAACGAGAACACCGACCAATAGTCATAGACCGAGGTTGAGTTTTGGCTCCACGAAGGCATGGTTCTGTTATCCACTCCATTTCATTACTAAATTTTTTTTAGCAAATGTCGTCTCTGTTTCCCTGTTTCCCCGATCTTATATTCCCAAGTTGTTCCCCTGTCTTGAACGACAGTGCTAACTCTCTCAGTGAAGGTGTTCCGTCAGCATTTCGGTCGCTCTTTACGGCAAGGACCTCTTCACTGTCGATGCCGTTAAACATTTCATGGAATTTCGGGTATGTAGACCCTACATTGTACAATACCGGATTTATACTTTCGACATCCGATATGTCCTGTGACTTTGCCTTGACTGCGGACCGATAAATTCCATATGGTGGCTAATGGCAGACGTAAGTAGAAGGCACTGGAATGTCTTCGCTACTCGGGGAAAGACATTAATCTTCACTCCGAATATTTAATCCCATTTCTCCGGTTCATTGCAAGGTCTTCCATTCAAGATGTCGACTGGACTAGTGAAGCGCCGGAGAAAGATAACCCTTTCTATAAATCGAATGAAACTTACGTTTATCCGCCTTCCCGTGCACGTAAAGACTCAGGGATGTTCGTACACCTGCAGAAGGTCTATGTGGAAGGATCTTATTGAACTTCAAGATCTCACATCCGTGCCCAACGGCACCGCGCTCCACACCCCATTGCTATCCCACCGTTGTGATACAAGCCATACAATACCATGCCATGCACCACTACAGAGCACTGCTTACCAAGTCACACTTGTCCCCAGCCCCCGCACATTGGAAAACCACACTGAAGCGCTCACTGAGCGCTTACCCCAGCGCCAGCGCGGGAAATTTGATCGTGCGGCACGTGAGTTCCGTCACGGAACTCCGGTAAACTATTCCTCCTTTTCACTAGCTCTCTATTTGTGTACTACGGCGTGTGGATCCGTGGCGAACAAGGCTGTCAGACATACACCCGAGCAACCTTTCCTTATTTTTAGATCAGTCTATCGCCCTTGTCCAAAAAAGAGGAGATTTACGTTACATACCTGCACAGATCGTGTCATGACCGGGGGCTTCGGGACACTGATTACTATTGCTTCCAACATGATGCAAGCTTTAACCGGGTTTCTTCCCCTTCTATGTCCACTGGAACACTCTTTCCAAGAACCATGTTGCGGCAGAATGGAGAGGAAGCCTCGGTAAGTCTAAATTGATCATGGACTATGGATGTTGGCCTTCGAACTGAAACTGGAGACCATTTTCAAGGCGATGTCAACCGCTGGATGCAGCTCTAGCTATCTCAAAGGCGTTTCGCCCCAATCCGACGACCTAAATTCAGCCACGTCCCTTATCCATTCGTTCCCGCCGGAAATACTCCTCAAGATCTTCCGCGATCTCAAAGCCATGGAGAAATGGAGCGAGGAAGACGAGTTGGCGCTCAGACTGGTACCCGGCTCCATTTCCAATGTCTGCCTCTACTGGGACGCTGTGGCGGCGTTGGCGCAAGAATTCTGGTGCATTCCTGGGCGCTATCCCATTATGTACGTGGGGCTGACGGCGCCTAACCCCGCATCGTGGCTTCAGCGTCGTCTGGAGCGATACACAAGCCAAGAAGGGCGTGGGGTTAAAGTTACGATTTGCAGCTCACCCAGCCAGCTAACCTCCAATGGACCAGCTGACGTGGCCTTGCATGCGTTCGGTTCTCGGGATTGGGAACACATCGAACGGCGAAGAGTGGCAGAGTGTATACGACTAATCCTACCGCACGTATCTCTATTGGGAAGCCTCAGCATCATTGCGGTGTTTATAGAGTCGTTGCCCGAGCTGTATGATCTCGTCCAAACAGACGACAGTGCCGCATGGGAACAGCTCAGGCATTTGGCGATCCTCGGAACCATTCGCCGCGGTCACCAGGTCAAGAACCACGACACTAGCCCAGCGCTTGCACTTTTACGATCGGTGGCCAAGAAGACATTCCCCGAGTTGGAGAATTTGACACTCTCCGGGAGAGCATTTGTCTCATTCTGTAGGAGCACCCTCCAGAGAAGATTCAAACTCCAACGAACCTTCAACCTTACCGTGAGCCATGTGGTGGCACAAGACGGAGGGCCGACCCCCTTCTGCCTCGAAGAGCTGGTCCAATTCTTCAATTCACTGTGCAGTTCACATGCTCCTCTAAAGTCATGTTCACTTACAGACGTTGGCGTACTTCCATCCGGACCACGGACGGTATGGCATAGCTGTACATGTCAACCCGCTTCTCTCTCCGACTCACGCGTCGACAGTCGCTTCGTGGTCAAAAGGGTCGCCGTCGGTGTCATCACCGCCATGGTGTGGGCCATATCATGTCACTACCACAACGTCCATGCCAGCCCTAAATTTTCGCTCATCATCGACGACTGCACTGCCGGCGACGACATTGACATCACCGACTCTACGCCTCCTCTCGTCCCATATCTCACTGTGAAAAACATAAGGGGCAGTTCTGCTTCCCTTTCCGCTCTTCTCCGCTGCTTCGAACCCAGATTAGTCCGCTTTGTGGATTGCCCGGCCATCTCGGACGACTTCTTCCTCGACCTTGGAGATTTGAGACGACCGGACGGGAGTTTGATATGGCATTCAGTGACCATGATGTGCATTGAAAATCAGCATCAAGTCACCATTGACACCATAAGACGTCTTATGGAATCTCGGATAGACCCTCAGATTCGCTACACCGATCACAGAGGCTCCCCTCCCCCAGGGCGCGCGAGACCCATTGAAGCGTTTCAAACTATCACGTCCGGGAAGCGTGGGGCGATTACAGAGGATGGGACTTGGGAATACATGGGTATTCCGAGGTTGTTTGAGTGGTGGTTGAGAGAGGATCCACCCTCTTTCTCAATCGCAATAAATATGCCCGAGATCGGTGAAGAGTATGGCGACATCTAGGCAAGCAGTCTACGATATAGTTGCACTAACTTTGGGATTGCGGACAATTCTTCTTCGTTGCATACCCTCGCTTTATTTAACACATCACTATGCACATGGCTTTACTATGTACTGTATGTATTCTTGCTCGTCTCCGTTTATATAAACCTGAGCTTTGCTGTTGTCCATGGTGTAGTCGCTAATTCCTTCAGGAAGCTGGTCATCCGTAATCGGTAAACCTGTCCTCCTGTGGCGTCGCCACTGTTTGCATTCCTCGTTGCGCTGAGGGGTGCACGAGGTTGATGTCAGATCCGTTCCCCACACCGAGGGGCGAGTAGAGTACACGAGGTTTAATCTTTTGATTATTGCGCCCATTGCCGGCGCCTATCCGACAAGACCGTGAAGTTTCACCCCTGTTCCAGACTTACGGGATCTATCAGTGGCCATCAAACCATTTTGACCTCAGCACACTCACTGCCATCAGCCCACTATTCAAGAAGCTTTGTGGTTCATCTAGCGCTGTATCGCCAAAGGTGCCTCTTCAGATCCACTACCCGTATAATGGTTGAGTTTTAAGTAGCTGAAATCCACTTCCAGATGCCCCTGACTGTCGAGCCCGACGGTAGCCAGGCTACATTCGCCTCGTTGCTAGGAGGCAAGCGTCCAGAATTTCCATCAGCACAATCGCTCATCCACTCCTTCCCACCCGAGCTACTGCTCAAGATCTTTCGCTATGTCAAAGCCTTTCAAAGTGGAGACCCAAGCAACGACATACGATTGACGCTGGCACCCAACTCCATAGCGAATGTTTGCGTCTACTGGGACGAGGTGGCAGCTTTGCAACCACATCTATGGCAAATCCAGCCAATTCGTATCCCATTGAAAATGCATAACCCGGCATCGTGGCTGCGAAGGCGTTTAGAGCGCTATACGAGACTGGAGATGATCCAAATTGATATCTCCAGCCCGTCCGCTACTAGTTCGGGCGACGGAGACGGGAAACTTGATTCACCTGTTGCTTGGGCGCGCATGGAGAGGCGCAGGATAGTGGAATGTGTTCGTGTGCTGCGATTGCACCTGGGTCGAGTGAAGGGACTTGGAGTCGAGGTGCTGTCTCTATCCTCTTTCGACGAGATTTATGCACTCTTTCAAGGAGATGATGATAGTGGCGAGACGCACAACCGCATCGAACGTCTTGCAGCTTGGGGAAGACGGGAGTCCCAAGTCTTAGACATGCGCATTACTGATACCAGCGTGAAACTACCGACTCCTCGGCGGATAACGAGCATGACACTCCCATGGTTGGCTAATCTCGCACTATCCGGCGCTGGATTCGTGTCGTTCTGCAGGAACGCTATTCAGGCTAGGTTCAAACCACAGCGATCCGTCGATCTTAGGATTATGGATGTTGTACAAGAAGATGGAGGATTGGAGGAGGAATTCAAGCTTGAAGAGTTGCTTGAATTCTTCGTTTTGCTGTGCGGTTCGATCTCGAGGACGCGCTTTAAAGACGTATACCTCCATCCGTCCGGTCCACAGGGTCTGTGGCCAAGATGTACATGTCAGTCCGAGGTCCACGTCCGGCCTGTGGGTGGGATCTATTTCGAAAGGACGGGCAGCCAGGTTATATCAGGCGTTGTTTGGGCCGTATCAAGACACTTCCGCGCTAACACTTCCGATGCTAGACACTCAATTACCATCGTCGACTGTAAAGTTGAAGACGACGGCACAAGGAACACGAACACCTATCCTCTTTTCATCCCTATCCTTGCTACGGAAAACATCTTCATCCCCAACCTCACTGTGCGCCGCATCCTCGACGATTTCTCCCTTCGCGCCTTTCTTCTGGGCTTCGAAGCAAGATCAATATCTATCGAGACATGTCCTACCCTCTCAGACGCCTTCTTTCTCAACCTCATAAACTCCAAAAGGGAGGATGGGAACTTATTATGGCGGGCTGTGAAAAACGTTTACCTTCAAATTCGGGACGAGCGGGAGCCTGGCGATCTCACTATCGACGTTATCAAACGGTTCATGGAATTTCGTGTGAATCCTGAAATTCGGTATGTGGGTTCCGAGGATCCTGAGAGTCCTCTGCCACCTGGACGTGCAAGAGTCGTTGAGTATGTTCACTTGCCTTGTGTTTATGATCCTGCGCCGGCGTGCCAGGGACAGCCTGGAAGAAGGGTGTACAGTGGATCTTGGGAGTACTTGGGCGTTCCTGAAATGTTTCAGTGGAATTGGTCGTTTTTGGATGACCGCACCATTTTTTTGAAGACGAACATGGCGGCGATTGGTGGTCCAAATTTGAATGGGACATAATGTCACTTTGGCGACATTTCTTTTGAATACACAATTGGAAGCGCGTTTCTAGTCGGCTCGACATGGATCCGGACAATCAACTCTTGATTGGGTGCCGTCATGATGGAGGTCTATACTATCGTGGCTGAGCACTGAGCTTGAGGGTAGTATGCATGGTCACTGCATATACACGAGGAAGGCTGGTGGGTCTTCAACAACTCCTATCCAGCGCGTCCTGGTGGAAAACTCAACTTAGCCGTTCATCCGGAGACGAACATGGACATTGGGGACAGCGCTATTGAAGGATACTCGATGTAGAGGTAATCTTAACCGACTTGCAACGAAATCGGGTGTCTCCTACATACCCGGTTTTTAGTCTCAACTATCAAGTAACTTGAACAAGACCGGAAATTTAGTACTTCCTGATGCGAGGATGGATTCTGAAGCCTGCGAAGCGGTAGAAAACACGTTATTGAAGACGTCATACCCCTGTCAGCAACATCTCGGCAGTACAGCCTTCGGCCCGAGGTATGTATGTAAGCATATGCTTCCTTAGTGTGATTACGTACGCCGAGCCGGCGGCTGAGGGACACGCGCCAAGCCTGATCGTCTTTCAACCAGTTTTTGCAAGTGATCGTCTCTGCATGTTCCATGATCGTCTCCCTTGGATGGGACCATCGTATGCTTGTCGTACGCGCCAAGCCCACTTCAGCGTTTTGATGTCTGTGGAGTATGGAAGCGCTGAGGTTCTTCTATGTAGGATGAGCCTGGAACCAGTATAACAAAGAACGAAGGAAGGAAGAGGAAGGTATGTATTCTAGATACTGATTTGACAGACAGACAGGCAGACAGGCGGGCGGATGTGATCAGAGAGTCGACACCGAAGGAAGCAAAAAGCTTGATTTCTCTTGGAACAGCACCGCCTTTAAGTATGTCCATAAAGCAAAATGGCGTTTGGCTTGGTTCCTTGGAGGGCGGGGTTTGCAGGCCGTAAGCTTTATGATGCGAGTGTGCTCGGTGCTGCGCAGCGCAAAAGAGTCTTGTGACTTGCATTGTATTGTTTGCGGTCGTCCTTCACCATTCCTTGAGTCGTGTTCCTACTTACTTAGACTCTTTCCTCAACCATTGAACTTGTGGACTGTCTGGAGTGAGTTCAACTAAAGGTGCGTGGTACATAAACGTTATTAAAATGATTAAAAGACCCGACGCTTAAGCGAATCTCTCGTCATCAATCACATCACCACTGACCAGTTCTTCCGAACGGCGAAACGTGGAAGGGAATCCAGAGCTCCAAGGCTTCGTCACCGAGCACCGAGGTTTATACTCACGTCGGACCTCGTTTGGTTCTAGTTCTTCTTGCTCTTCTTGAGCTTTCTTGTGCTTTTAGTCAAGCTTTAAAAACGCCACCGCCTGCGGACCATTCGAACTTGGGATTGGAAGGCGTCGCCATCGTATAAAATCCACACGAAGCTAAGTAGCGCTTAAGTTTCCCCCCTAACGACGAGGGCACCATACCAAGTGGGCTTGGTATTACATACGGATATTCGTACAGAGTACGTGGAGCGTCCTACTTGCCCATTCGTAATAACCCTGTTACTGACTTGCTTAATTCATTTGAATCGACCTATTCTAGGCAAGCCCAGTGTTTCAAGACGTGACAGAGAGGTGTACAGTAAGTATATCATATCATCAAGTACATATGTAAGCAGCTTCTTCTTGATTTTTCTTGGTCGTCCTTGCTTCTTTGTTCTTTTCCTTTCTTCTTTCCATCCCCATCGTCGTAGCCTGCGTACAACGCTGCAAACTGCGGAGCGGAGAGACTGTACTCGATCACAACGACCACACATTCCTTTGGATACTTGGCTTCTCTGTCTTTACCCGCTCTCTTACCCGAGATTAACTTGTTGGCCTTGCCGTCCGTAGACCCAAGAGCAAGAAAGGCTCCACATACCAGTGCATATCAGTACTGCGTACATAGCCGCACACGAACATCACCGGCATCCCCTGGACAAACGTCAACACTCACCTCATCAACCAGCGGGTGTTAGTCAGGCTTGGCTTGAAGATTTCATTACCGGCGCTCGTCAACGTATTATTCCCATTCATTCCTCCTTTCACATCTCTTCCATACCCTACGACCACCGGCCAACCACCTTCAACTAGCATCTGCAACCTTTTCGTATAACCAAGTCCGCCTACCTGGACTGTCTGGATTGAAGAGAGTGACTGGAGACGGAAAGGATATTGGATTGGGGGGATTTGTTGTTGTTAGGTGTGTAATTTTCTTTTCCCGTTACTACTTTCTTTTGCCTTCTTTCTTGATTTTGGGTTTGCGTTGCGGTCATGCGTGGTCTATGTATATTCCGCCGGTATACATCCGTGTTCCCGGCTAGCAGAGGCTAGCTGGACGGTTCCTCGGCGTCACTCGGTCGTCGGTTGAGGGCAATCATCCTCGCAGTTGTACTATTGGCGTTTCAATCCTGACTGGCTGGCTGTTTCCTGTTCTACGACCCTTCGCTTTTGTATTCCTTTATTCCTGCGACATTATGATCCTTGGATGGGAGCACAGGCGGGGGTTGTCGTTGCTGATTGACCCGGGTTGCTGAAGGGTGTGCTTCGCATTCCCTCATTCCCACCACTGCCTCGTTGCCTCGTCCCACCCCCTGGCTTAACCCCTGCCTTGCCTTGAGCTATTTGGGGCTTAGCGCCTATCTTACAAGGCACTGTGCCAGGCAGGAAGCACGTTGGTGATCAGCCTAATCCCTGTTCTCTTGGCGTCCTTTCCTGTTTGGTGCTTGGGTTTGGCTCTGCGCTAGTGCCTAGCCCCCTGGCGTCGTTGCTACTGGGGGTGGTGGCCGTTGTGCCGCTTGGTGTATCGTTGGCCGTTTGGTGTTGCCGTGCATGGCTATCCTGTGATCATGAGATATCATCGAATGGCGTGGTTGGATGGCCTACCATCTCTTCCATCTCTTCCTTCCTTCCTTCCATTCGTTCGCTCTTTGGCTTTCGACACTAGCCTTTTGCAGTCGCTCTAAGAGCCTGGACTGCGTTTTCACCCTACTCTTTGCTTCTTTGCTTTCCCTATATACTCCGTGTCGTGCAGTAACAGGTTACTGATACGAATTTCTCATCTAGCTAACCGCTTAACAGGCAGCATACATACACCACGAGGGTTCTATACCACAAACACCATCGAAGCAAGTTTTTAATATACCAGACACCTTATATCAAGCTCAAGAGAGGAAACCCACCTGTCGCCTCAATAAATACTTAGAAGATGGCGAAATCAACGAGAACGACGGGACCTAGAAGAACGCCGGCAAAGATGCTGCTTGCGCGTACGGCTATAGCTTTGGCTGTTGGAGCGAGCGTGACGGGGGTGAACGGGCTGGGTGCGTGGCAGCCTCACAAGGGAAGCGGAGACGTTGGCGTTATGATTTCGAAGAGGGGTCCTACAGAAGGGTGCGTTTTTCTTCTGTTGGGTTTATTTGGGGAGGCTTTTTTTTTTTTTCGAGAGTTCGAATTTCCCTGCTCGTTTCGTTTTCTTCTTTTCCTGTTACCACTATCATCCCCTTTCTCAGTTCGTTCGTTCGACCTCGACGATGAGCTCGTGTCTTCGTTCCTGTTCCTCATTCCTAGCGACCTATGGTCCCAGGACGAGGGAATACGTGCGCCGCTGGCGAGGATCAGGCGCATATATCCAGCTCTCCTCGAGGATCCATATGGCTGCTGCTGCGAATCATCCCGCATCGCGCGCATACATGGAGGCTAGTCGAGCGATGAGGATCTTGATGTCGTCAAGGATCACTTGGCATCGTCAGGGATGCATGGTACCTGACTGGTGCCGCCGAGGATCCTTTGCCAGTGATTGACAGCCGTGCCAGCGTCGTGTACCCCCCATACACGCAGCCTTGACGCCGCTAGGCGAGGGTCTACCGATGTTGGCGTTATGCGAGATCTTTGATCTTGCCTTGTCGACAGCGGATAGGAGAAACGGACATTGTGCCTGGTGCGTTGTCCGTAATTGGGTATATGCGGATGGAATGGGTTATATGAGAATCGGAGATGGATGTATGCGTGGTCTATGTTGTTTTGGGTTGCCTTTTTTACCACCTTTATATTCCAACATCCTGTCTGTCGCGGTTAACTAAACTAACCGCTTCCTCTTGCACAGACCTGCCACACATCAGCTGTCGAAACGAGAATTCACGCTGATCACGCGGGACGACCTGCTCAAGTCGTACGATTACGTGGTTGTAGGCGGTGGCCTTGCGGGGCTCGTTATTGCTTCGAGGTTGAGTGAGGATAAGGATAGGAGTGTTCTTGTTCTTGAAGCTGGCAAGAGCGGGGATGAGGTCAAAGAAGATATCGGTGAGCCGTTTTATTACATGCGCTCGAGTCGAAACTGACCATAGCATATAGATGCCCCCGCCGGAGCGTATTATAACTCGATTGTTGGGACAGACTATGACTGGAAGTACTTGACAACCAACCAGCCGAGGTTGAACAATAGGGCTATTTACTGGCCTCGCGGAAAAGTATGTTCGATGTGATACATTATCGTCGTTGCAAACGCGTGACTGACTGGTTTTATTATAGATCCTCGGCGGATCGACAGCGATGAACGCCATGTACCTCGTCCGACCATCCCAAATCGAGCTCGACACCTGGTCTTCGCTCCTCGCATCCGACTCGTCCACTTCCTCCGGCGCCGACCTCTGGAACTGGGAGAACATGTACGCCGCGATGAAAAAGTCTGAAAACTTCTCCGCTCCGCTCACCGAGCCCTGGGAGATCGCGAACCAGTTCCCTTTGAGTGCGGAGAACCATGGAAGCGGCGGTCCGATGCAGCTTGGGTACCCAGGCGTGATGTTTACGGCGGTGGGCAACTGGACGGAGGCGTGTGATCGTGCTGGGGTGGGTGTGCAGGAAGAGCCGAATGGGGGTATCACGATGGGAGGGTTTATCACCCCCTCTTCGTTGAACCAGGCGAACTGGACGAGGAGTTACTCGAGGTCTGCTTACATCGACTCTTTGCCTCCTCGTTCCAACTTGCATATCCTCCCTGAAGCTACCGTTACGAAGCTTGGGTTCTCGGACAAGGCGCGGGCGAGTTTTCAGGGTGAGAGGGATCAGTTGATTGCGAATACGGTGGAGTTTGGGAGTGAGTTTAGGGCGGAGGGTGAGGAGGATGTGAGGTATGTGGTTGGCGTTAATAGGGAGGTGATTTTGAGTGGGGGTCCAATGGGGAGTCCGAAGGTTTTGATGCATTCGGGTGTTGGACCAAGGGATGTTCTTGAGCAGATCGGGCTCGATGTTAAGCACGCACTCCCTGGTGTTGGGCAGCATATGCAAGATCATCTGGTGAGTCTTTCACTTTTGTTGATTGTCGACGAATGGAGTGCTTACGGGGTGTTGCTTTTGGGTAGACTGCTGGTGTTGTTTACGAAGCTAGAGTCGAGACTGCAGGTGATCTTCGAGCGACTGGAAGCGATTTCTCGGTAAGCGGTCGCCATTCTCTCGTCTTAGCTATCAACGTATTGACCCCTGATATGCTACAGCGCTCGACAGAGTTCTTGTCGTTCATCAATGATGCGGTCGCTTTTGCCAACATCACCCGTCTCTTTGGTAACAACAGCCAGAGCCTGCAAGAGGAAATCAACCAAATCCTCACCAACGTTTCTACCTCTGATTCGACCACCACCCCTGATGGTGTCGAGCTGTCGCTCTCGTCCCTCGTCCCTGAAGGTTCAGCTGAAGTCATTGAGGGTTACAAAGTGACCTACAATCTTACAGCCAACGCCTTTTTCGAGGATACAGCCCAAGTCGAGCTCCTGATGTCGCTCATCTCTCCTGGAGTCATCAACATTCAAAGTGCGTTGCAACGCCCTTTGAGCCGGGGTCGTGTGTACATCAACAGCACGAACGAGCTGGACCCGATCATCATCGAGCCAAACTACTTTTCGCACCCTGTGGATCGGGTGATCATGCGCCAGGGTGTGAGGCTTGTGCGGGATATTTTTGCGGCGTTGAGAGAGATGGAGGTTGTGGGAGAGGAGACTCAACCTGGGCCGAATGTGCAGTCGGATGAGGAGCTTGATAGGTGGTTGACGGATGGAGGCGCGAGCACGCAGTACCATGTTATGGGCAGCTGTCCCATGTTGCCTCTGAAGTATGGAGGATGTGTTAATTCGAAGCTCAAGGTTTATGGATTGGGTGCGTGTCTCTTTTCTATACCTCCTTTCCCTGAATTTAATACTGATTTGAATACAATAAATCATATCATATAGCCAACGTCCGAGTGGCAGACTCTTCGGTCTACCCGTACGAATTTGCGGCCCATTTGGCGTCTGTGACGTTTGGGTTGGGCGAGACTGCTTCTGAGATTGTCAAGGGAGAGGCGTATACTGTGCCTAACAATGCGAAGGTCAATGAGAACAGTCTTGGGAAGCAGGAGCCGACTGGGGAGGGGACGATTGGTGGAGCTGTGCGAAGTGGAAATGTTGGATGGGGGTTGATGGTTTGGGCGGGCGTTGTGGGTGCGGTAAGCGTTTGGATTGGGATGTGAGCGCGGTGGAGTGTGAGTGTGCCAAGGCTGTGTTTGACTGGTCTGAGGTCATTTTTGCTTGGGAAGAGAATCCATGGACGACTGAACGATGGACGACCGGATTCGATTCGTTATTATTAAAACCACTGTTAAACTAACTACTACGTACATTGCCTTGCATTTGATGTTTCGATTCGAGACACTGTTTTTTTTTGTTTTTTGTTGTTTGACCCGTTGTTATTCGTTTTTTTAGTTTATGGTATTGGATTTGGATGACTTTTTTTACTAGTGTTTGCATTTTAAATAAACGCTTAGATAGTTTAATTAAGAACCTTTGGCTGGAGGAAGAATTGGAGGATATAATCTCTCTGTTTGTGAGGCAGCTGCGACGCAACCTCGATTATCTACGAGGAGTCAGCAAGGAATACATCTCCCGAGGTCTATGAACGAAACGAGGATCTCCGTTGTAGTTTGTAACATTGTGAGGCTGTAAACAGAAGGGTACACAGACTTTTATACGCTGCGGTGTTCAGTGCTCCATTCATATACTTGACTCGGCACTGACGTTTGTTGTGACTTGGGCACGACCCTTCTACCAAGTGGGAGAAGGCCTGGCAACCTCATGGTCTGAGGACTTGGACCTTTAAGCCCCATGACCAAGGATTGTTATTCTCAGTCGGCATGAGACGTATGCCCTCTATCTCTGCTGTGAACATCTGCAACACCACACTGAGCGCGCTCGAGAGGAAGACCGTCGGTCGTGTCCATATGAGGGGCTTGCTTGGAATTCCATGTAGGCGTCGATAGCGAGTCTATTCGTATCCGTTATGTTCACCCAGATGACTAGGCTACAGAATACACCGCCGTCTTTAAGTCTGGATTCCGTCAGGCAGTTGATGAACCTGATTGATTGACCTAGGTTCGAGGGAAAGGGAGAGTGTCCTGGCATGAGAAACCCAGCATTGCACGACCAACTTCCCCTTTTCGCAGCGCCATCAGTCCGCTTTTTTTGTCCTTTCGTTCTTTTCATATACCCAGGTCTCGATGGTGCCAGTGGGCAACATGCGCATCGCACAAAATGGAGCGAACGAGGTAGGCTACGCCTTCATTTTCCGCGTCAACTCTTTCGGGTAATTTAGTTGAATCATAATCGAGCTCGTAATATCGTCTGAGTCTGAGTCTGAGTCGGGATGAATCTCAGATAGATGTATGTCATTAGCCCAGGCTGAGATGGACTGAAACCGGGCATTCTGTCCGGCGCATGCAAGGCTGTATTTATATTCATAGTCCCAGTGAAAATGCAACGATATTCGTCGCGAATCAGGGTCTGGAGCGAGACATGAGCAAGTTGAAAAGAATAAGGGGACAAGTATGTGCTTGCACGTTCTCGGAGTGTCTTGGTGGTTGTCAACGGAGGCGACAGAAGGTGGCTCGGACCATTTACTGCTTCTTTAAAGGAACGCCTGGGACTCTATATTGTCGATGCAGAAGGTGTTAGCCCTTTAGGATTGTGGAGTGCACCAGGGAGAGGGGGCATTAGATTCGACTGCACTGTTGCAACGAATATCAATACTGACACAAACCTGGGTCATCCCAAAGACATACAAAATGGGCAAGCTCGACTAGCAGCTCTGGGGTGCAATGTCTAATCTTTTGTGCCAGCATGTACGTCTATGCCACGACCCGTGTTTATGACATAGGGATTCCATAATCTCTCGTGTAAAAATACCACGACCTTCATCGTTAGGAGCGAGACGCAAGGCATGACCCAGAACTCGAGCAACGGCCTCAGGGGCCGAGTCGTTCATAATGGCTTCGGAGAAATCCTTTCCGAGGTTGTCTTTGAACACCCTCCAAAAGAAGGCATTCCTCATATGCATGGTGAGTAAACGTGTCTGGTACGAACGTGTTGGGAAGCAGAGGTTGAGGATGTGGTTTACCTGCCAGTGGCATTGTTGAATGAAAGAAACTTGACCGTCGGCACGTTGGTCGTGACTTCCGGGCCTTCACTTTAACTTTTAATTATGTAATCAATTAATTATTCGATCCCGCCCCTCTCCTAACCGGCATAGCGTGTGAATTATACCCCGTCGGGCGGGTTGCTTTGTCACGAGGGTAAAGACAAATGTGGAGGCAAGTTTAGCACTGTATCCCCAACGTATCCCGAGGATGTTACTGCAAGAGGGGAACCCTGTGACAGAGAAGCGTGGAGATTTCAAATGAAGGAATGCCATGAGTCTGGTGAGGGGGTGATGGTTCTGGCTTGATCCCAGTGTGGTCCCCCATCGAGACCGAGATCAATGTACCGCGCTTCGCGTCTAGGAGTCTCATTTCAGGACCAACTTCAAGTATAAGTACTTGTGTCACATTCTTCATCCTGGAAGTCTCTGCTCTCGAGGTTGACTTAAGCTGATCCGAGCCAGATCTGCATTTGAGGACTGTAAATAGGGGAATATAGGTAGTACAAGGGCGCGTGAATGCAACGATGGTATATATTCTCATGCAGCCTCCTCGAACCTAACATTTGTCGTGACTTGGATACGACCTTCTTCCGCGTGAGACTCGGAGAAAAACCTGGCAACCCCATTGCCTGTGGACTTGGACTCGTACTCATTGCTACTCTCGGACTGAAGGAGATGTACACCTTCCAGCTCTGCCCTGAAAATCTGCAACACCATAGCACGCTCGGGGGGAAGACTGTCGAACATTTCCAGATGGCAAATTTGAGGACTCGCTCGAAATTCTATGTAGCGTCTGACAGCGTCGATAGTGAGCCTGTTAGGACCCGTTATATAAACCCATTTGACTAGGCGCCAGAATGGACTCCCGTTCTTCCGCCTAGATTCCATCAGGTCAGCGAGAAGAGAGTCGGAGGTTGCTATGCAGTTGAAGATCTTGATTGACCTAGGTTCGAGGGAAAGAAGAATGGAGGAGAGCGTGAAGTTGTCCGTGATATTCTGAAGAGTGAGGCTCAAGATGGAGATGAAGGGAAGATCTTCCCCGTCGTCCTCCATGGTGCAATCGTCTACAATAATATGAAACCCGGTTTGTTTTTTGGAGTCGAAGTGCACGGTACTTGCTATAGCGTGAAGCAAGGCCTTTATGACTGGGCGCGCCACGCGTTTGAGCAACAATCTCCTTGCCCTTGTGGCATGATGAGAACTGGGAATTTGAGAGGTAGCAGGGGTGCATTTGGGCGATAAAGGATTTGGGGATGAGAGGAGATTAACATCCCATATCAAGATCTGCGACATTGAACCACATGTTGCAGCAAAAAATGAAAAAAAATCTTCGAGCGTAAAAGGTTGTTCGGAACCGCCGTCATGGGATTCCACGTTGTGCATTGCGAAGACGAGGGATCGCTCGGTCTTGAACCCCCCCCGGAGAGCACTCCTGCAGAAGGAGACACATGCGCTTCCGGAGAGGATCAGATTGACTAGTGCTGGGAATGATATGGTAGCAATTTGTCGGGGAGGGTCCAGGTTCGCACTGTTCTGATGGCTCTCGAACTGTTGGTTGCGGAAGTCTGAGCTGAACATTAACGATTTCAATCGTTCGTACCCCGTATTTCCCTTATGAAGGAGTCCGTAAAGCTCAGGCAACGAGCTTACGAACACCGTGGACACGTCGAGCTGCTCCATTCGAGATATGTAAGGAGCGAGTACGCGGACACAGTCCGCGATTCTTCGCCGCTCGATGTTCTCCCATTCGGGATCTGAGACGGTGAGCTCGGCCCCTACGCTCTTCTGAATGCTTGACGAGCCGTAGATGCGAACCTTGACGCTATTCATTCCCATCCGCCTTTCAAGTTGTCGTCGTAGCCATGATCCTGGATTGGGAATCCTCAATCCAATGTAGATGGTACTGTGCTGCCACACATCTGGTACCAATGCCGCTACAGCGTCCCAGTAGGTGCATACGTTGGCGATGGAGCCAGGTGGGACTCTGAGGGCCATGATATCATCTGCATTCCATGGCAGGCTTGTGGCGGCAAGAGCACGAAAGATCTTGAGGAGTATTTCCGGAGGAAATGAGTGGATAAGGGATTGTTTTGGAACTTCTGTCTCCTCAATAAGGAGTGGGGCGCTCATTGTATGACTGGCCTCTACGGTCGAAGACACCTTGCACAAAACATCTAGTCAGTAGAGTTACTCCGAAAAACCGCAGGCACCATCGAGGTTAAGGCGCTCACAGCTTGTGGTATCTCTTGTATCAGTGGCATTCTTTCAGCTAATAGGGGTATCGAAGACCTAAAGGCAACAGGTGTGCACTGAACGAGCAAGAGTTACGACCGCCCCTGTCTTTCACGGCCATCATCTAAATCACTGATTGTCCCCACGACCCCTGGTATTCCTATTTTGTTAACTTCTATGGGTCTATGAGGGGGGAGAGCGCGCTCTACCAGGTGAGACGGCCAACTTGGCACCCTGATGCACAAATTTCTCGATGCTCATGAAGAAGAGTTGGTTACAAGGGACCGTGTTGTGCCAGACGATTGAGCGCTTAAGCATCGGTACATGGCAGTTCTTTCTATTTCCTCCGTATTGAAAATCCCTAGATTCTCTCACAGCACTTTTATGCCACTCATATCATACGATCCAAATATTCCTTGTGCAGGTTCTCTCTTCTCCCTCTATGTATGCATACTGTACTCCGCTTTAAACGCGTACTTACTCGTGACCTGTCTTGTTACGCACGTGGTCAGCTATGATAATAGCGCGACGAATATTACCGCCACTCTTAGCCCTTGAGCCTTTCATCCACGATATCGAGAACCATGGACCTTTTTTCTGACCTCCTCGGTCCTCACCTTCCTCTCGTAGTAAAGCCATATGCGAAGTTACACCTTATTCACCACTTCTCGTCGCTCTCCTCAGTTCGAATCTTGGCCACTGTTCGCTCTTTTCCATGTTGTCTTTGAGAAATCCATGACAAATTAATTATAAGTAGGTCATTAACCCAGCAAAACGCGGCGATGCGCAGGGAATTTCATTTCTTATCGGTCTTATTCAAACACCGCAAGGCGTTGACTACATCATAACGGCACTGGACATCTATATTTCGCACCTCGAAAGCCCCTCCTCGGGACAATCGCCGAAAGACGTGGGGTTACTATCCCTCTTTGGTGTCCCGAAACTCATGCGTCAGGTATACATAATGGCTATGGGGCGGTCAGATCCCCAATCCAAGCGACTTCTACGACTGGTTGTTTTAAGGCTTGCCACCCAGTGGGACATCATCGGACGTTGGATGCTATTGAGCCTGGGGAAATCGACCTCATTGTCCTCTTCTCGTAATTTTGTCAGATACGTCAAGTCAGCGACCATGCTCATCGAGGTCGCCCTCCACATCCCGGCCCTGTGTGCACAGATACAATCTAGCGAAGCCCTGCTTGACGTAATCATCCACCTGTGGCTCATGAAGAATAAAGACGTCGACTGCAGCGAGATATGCAAGGATGCGAGCAGGCAGCCGTACAAGGCTTATCCCGACGACTACTTCATAACTCCATATGCTGACTACCTGGGTGCCTCAGCCTCTACGGATCCAATCGCCCAAGAAGGATGTTCGATGCTGGTTATATTCAAGAGTGCACTGATCCAGAAACAGATGCGCGAGAAACTCATATCGAGGTGGATCGCGTATTTCAGCGAACTTACTGTGCACGGGCGTGCGATTGACCCATATGTCTTCTTTGCCAAAACTGTTCTGGCAAGAGTAGGGCAGGTACACTTGGCTAGCCAAGCTCGCTCGTGGGGAACAGTATTCGCGTTGAATAATATAGCATCTCTCGCCACAATTGTCAAACTGTTTATCAACCATCCCGAGGTGGCATTCATCGCAGAAGGAGGCAACGAGGATCACAAGACGGGCTTCGGGCTTGATCCTTGGTCGTACAAGTTTTATCTCGCCTTGTACAAAGCGGGATTTGCTCTGGAGTTTACTAAAGCAATTCGTGCTGTCGGTGAGCAAGGGTGTGTCGAAGAAGTCTCTTGCAAATTTTCTGAGAAGCCTCCTGGTCAGTATGCCATCCCACTAATCGCTATGACCCTCCAACGATCTCTGCTCTTTCAACACATCTACTCATCCTACCACCATTTCGCTGATAAATGTCGCGCAATGATCAAAGGCGGCCTATTTCAGATAGTGTTATATGCAGCACTCACATTGGGACACTACAGCGAGGAGTACAGAGCTTCTATAAGCACAGTGGAGGATTGGGCCGCTACGACTGCACAGTCTTTGGGCGTGCTGTCAATCCATAGTACTGTATTCCCGGGCATTGCTTCTTCCGCTCATTCTGCTATCAAAACACTATCCCTCGAAGAATGGGAGGCGATCGAATGGGTGAGCAATACTTCGTTTGGCCCTCTGATACATCCCGGGCTAGCGTCGAGCTCTTGGACGAAGGAGTTCAAGAATTGCTGGGGTGAATTAGATCGGCACTCCAAGACGTTTAGAAAGAGATGGTCCCATATAATATGCGACAGCGCGAGAGTATGTAGACGTCATGTTCTTATCCTTGATCCTAGCTAATTACTAACTGCGCAATCTCACAGCACCACACGTCAGGACAACAGTCATCCGGGCAGGAAAAGAACGTTCGAGCTTGTTCAGGATGCTTATTCAATGTTTATTGTTCCTCCGAATGCCAGAAAGACGACTGGGATCGACATAGGGGAGAATGTAAGGGAATACGGACCAAGCTAATGCCAGGTACGCATTCTCTACTACCTCGCACTCCTATCTGCACTCACTTCATTCCTGCGTCTTGAACTCAGGTCCCGAGGACAATGCTACCTTCTATCGACCTCTTGACCGTGCTTGGCATATTCATCTGATCCGAGCTTCGTACATTAGCTCAGGGAGCATCTCGACGCGCCTCCCTCAACTATGGCTCGTCTTCGCACTGTCCGGTTTCCACTTCAGTGGGTCTTCTTCCAAGCGGCGGACTATAAACCGTTAGAAATGTCTCTTGTTGATGGGTTAGACAATCGATTGAAGATAGAGTTCATCGAGTGGGCGAATCAGCGTCCAAGATTCGAGAGAGCCGGTGTCCTAGGTCCCAAGTCGGTTAGTATGATGCGGGTTATAGAAGGGGTTTTCCCATATGGAGAGAGGGTCGTGATCCTGTCTTTGAAAGTGTGGATCATCTCCTCTGGAACAGATGCGGAGAACAGTGACGTCGATGTAATAGTGCTGGATACTATAACGAGGGTCGGGTAAGTTAATGTTCATTCTCTGAGCTGCAATTCGACGCTTATATTTGATTCGTTAGCAACGCCGAAGATCTCGGTCTTTCAAAAGTTCACCCCCAGGATATAATTTAGCTGTCTAGTGTTAGCGCGCCGAGCAATCCTTTATTTTGTAAATGATAGGATACATATATGTATCTTCAATCCTGTCTACTCATATTATTCTTGGAATCTATTCTAACTTTTGAATCCTTGCATGTTTTGTTCACATTCCAGATTACTTTGCGAAAGATCTTGAGCAGTATATCGGTGGGAATGAAAGGATGGGCGACGAGGTTGCTTCTGTGCTCTTGCTAAATTGCACAGGGACAGTCCCAGCCCCGTTTTTATACTTGCACCTTGCGCTGATATACGGGACTCCTGTTACTTAGTGGGTGTCAGGGTATATAGAGATAGGGGCTAGTGGCTGTGTTCCGATTGGCTCGGATCGTATGGTGACGCTGCGGAGGACGCGCAAAGTTGTGGCGTAAAGGCTTGTCTTCTACCACCATGGCGCTAGCCATTTTGTGGATTTTCTGGCTCTTTTTAGAGCTATGCACAGCGCAGAAACCAGAACACTCTGTATCGACCTTTAAAAATCTCCCTGCCCGCTTATTCTTCTTCGATGACACCACGGTATGTATCTCATTTATAGGACTTCATTTAACTAGCTTCTGACGATGTTTAGGCAGTTATATATCACGATGCGATAGAGGGAAATGTATACGTTAGCCAGGATGAAGGAAAGGGTTGGAAACGAGCGGACAGCCTTCCAGAGAGGAAGATTAGTGTGGTCGTCGAGCACCCGTTCGATACACGATATGTGGGTAGTTTGGAATTGATATTGGCCTAATCTTACCGTTTATAGGCCTTTGCTTTGACGGATGGGACGACTCATTATCGCACAGAGGACAGGGGAAAGTCCTGGCGGTCGTTCGAGGTGCCAGCTCCTCCGGCGCTTGTTCCCAAACCGCTGTCTTTCCACTCGGACCCCAAGGAGTACGGTTACATTCTCTACCAGGGCTCCAAATGCGACGGAATGGGGTGGGGAGCCATCTGCCACGATGTTACATACTACACAAAGGAGGCCTTCAGCGATGACGCCAAAGAACTGTTATCCGAGACCGGCAGGTGCCAATTCGCGCACAGCAGCAAGGATTTCAAACACGACGCCCATCCAGACCTCGTGTATTGCGTGGCATTTGACGAAAAGACGACGACAGGCGCTCACCACCTGCACTCGAGCCGTCTGTTCTCGAGCACGGATTTCTTCAACAAAGAGAAGAGAGTAGAAGATTTCGGCATCAAGAGGGATGCGAGGGGTATCGTGGCTTTTGCGATCGTGTCCAAATATGCTGTGGTCGCCATGAAGGATATGACTACGTCGAACGGCGAGATGCGTCTCTACGTTTCTGAGGATTCGAAGACCTGGGCCAGGGCGCACTTCCCTCATGCCTCGAGCGCCCGGCTGAGAGAGAACGCCTATACGATTGTGGAATCAACGACACATTCGTTGGGCGTTGACGTTGTTCTTCATGACAAGAGTACGATCGGCACCCTCTTCCTCAGCAACTCCAACGGCACCTATTTCGTCGAAAGTCTCAAGGATACTAATCGCAATGAGCTTGGATTCGTCGACTACGAACGCGTCTACGGTGTAGACGGTGTTGGGCTGGCAAATATCGTCGCCAATGCTCAAGAGGTTGAAGGACGGGGGGCTTCCAAGAAGATCAGGTCTCTGCTTACATTCGACGATGGTACGCATCTGCATTGTTTACTGGTCTCAATCTAACCTTTTCTAGGCCGGACGTGGACACCACTTCGAGCACCAGTTCGGGACGATGAAGGCAATCGCATTGGCTGCAACCCCGAAGATACCGACAGCTGCGGTCTGCATCTCCACTCCGTGACGACACCCCACAACTACGGTCGTGTCTTCTCGTCCCCAGCCCCTGGCGTGGTCATGGGCGTTGGTACGGTCGGTGAGGCGCTGGTGAACTACGACGATAGCGACACGTTCCTCAGCATTGATGCTGGTATTTCGTGGAAGATGGTTGCGAAGGGAGCGCACAAGTTTAAATTTGGAGATCAGGGCAGTATCTTGGTCATCGTCGATGACGAAGAGTTCACCAGTTCCGTCAAGTACTCGCTGAACATGGGCAAAACGTGGCAAACCTACAATTTCGGAGTCAAGCTACGTGCCAAAGCGCTCACCGGCCTACCCGACTCGACGTCTCAAAAGTTCCTCGTTCTCGGTCTACTGGCTCGGGAATCCCAAAAAGGTAACGACAAAGTCGCTGTTGTGTACCTGGACTTTGCAAAGACGCGGAAAACCCAGTGCGTGGAGGGTGATTTCGAGAAGTGGTATGCCAGGCCACCCGGCAAGCGGGAGTGCTTGATGGGACACAAGCAGTGGTATAAGCGCAGAAAGTCTGACGCCGACTGTTTCGTTGGTGATAAGTTCCACGATCCTGAGGAGAATCAAGACAACTGCAACTGTACCAAGGAGGACTACGAATGGTATGGAGTCACCTTCTCTCCCAGTTTCCACGAATTCACGATCGTACAGTGACTACAACTTTGTGCGGAATGGCGATAAATGTGATCCCGTCGGACCAGAGTCGATTCCGTCTGGTATATGTCTCGGAAACAATCCAACTGAGAAATACTTGGGTTCTTCGGGGTACAGGAAGATTCCTGGAAACACCTGCATCAACGGTGACCAGTTGGACAAGAAGGTCGAGAAATCCTGTTCAAAGGGTAAGGCAGATAGTCCATTTCAGGCTGACAAGTCCTAACCGATTGCTCTAGCTCGGCCTCCTGAAGGCAGCGTTGTGCATCGAACGGTAGGCTCGCTGTTCGATCACTATCTCTCAGTCTACAACTGATTTCTTACAGCACCCATTTAAGAGCCAGGTGGTGCAGTTCGCCTACTTCGCCGACTCAGGAGTACGTCACTCACGCATTACTTATCTGCCGCAACCCTATCTCATGCCTTCCTAGACTGTCCTCGTTCGATTACACGACCACACGATCTGGCAATCTGCGAACGAGGGTTACACGTGGAGTCAGATTCACCCCGAATCAACCTTCGTGGGTTTCTATCACCACAAGTATTCCAATGAACGTGCCTACCTCCTCACCAATACACGAACGGTCTGGTACACCAGCGATACGGGCCGATCCTGGCACAAGTTTGACGCCCCAACCCCTCCCAACACGTTCGACGGGCGAGTTTTGCACTTCAGTCCGACGAACACCGATTACATCATTTGGACGGGCAACAAGGACTGCGACCTTTCCAGCACGAAATGTCACGCCGAAGCACACTTTTCGCGGAACAATGGACGGGGGTGGTCTTTCGTCGAAAAATACGTCCGGAATTGCGCCTTTGCGGAGGATGCGCAGTTGAGTGCGGACCCCACTGAGATTATCTGCGAATCTGTGAAGGACAAGAAGGGAGCTCAGGAGCTTGGGGATCCGATGGAACTGGTGGCCGGCTCAAATTATCTTGCAAACAAGAAGAAGTTGTTTGATACTGTCGTCGGCTTTGCGAAGTTTTCTGAGTTTTTGGTTGTTGCTGAGGTGGGTTTTGTCCTACTTATATGGGATGCAATCTTCTCTGACAAGTGATTTGCAGGTCCTTCCTGATAAGATGCTGGATCTCCAGGTCTCGCTCGATGGTATTCACTTTGCGCCTGCGCAGTTCCCGCCTAGCATGAACCCTGGAACTCACGTAAGCCGACTCATTTGTATTCATACACCTTCGTATTGATCTAGGACAAGGCTTACACTGTTCTCGAATCGTCGACTAAAGCTCTGTTCATCCACATGACCATGACCCAAGCTCCTCCACCTTCTCCTCAATGGGGCAACCTCCTCAAGTCCAATTCCAACGGCACCTACTTTAATTCGATGCTTGAGAACGTGAACCGAAACGAACGTGGCTACGTCGACTTCGAGAAGTTGATTGGTCTGGATGGGATAGCGGTTGTGAACATCGTGGCAAATCCCAAGGATGCCCTGCTCAGTGGTCAGAAGAAGCTGCAGACGCGTATCACGCATAATGATGGTGGTACGTGGAGGCCTGTTACTCCACCTACGAAGGACTCGTTGGGTAACGAGTTTGAGTGTCGGGACACCGTAAGTGGTTTCATGCCATCGTAGATCTATGCTATCGTGGCTGACGTATTGCTCGGCAGAAATGCTCTCTTCATTTCCATGGGTATACTGCCCGACGCGACCCCCGAGCGACGTTTAGTAGTCCCGCAGCTGTGGGTGTGATGATGGCCGTAGGCAACGTTGGCGAATCG
This sequence comes from Coprinopsis strossmayeri, assembly GCA_900156845.1. Lineage (NCBI taxonomy): Eukaryota > Fungi > Basidiomycota > Agaricomycetes > Agaricales > Psathyrellaceae > Coprinopsis > Coprinopsis strossmayeri. The sequence continues at coordinate 39,748 of FTPT01000466.1, forward strand.
CTGGCTCCCTACAAAGATAGCGACACTTTCCTCAGCCGTGACGGTGGGTTTACCTGGGAAGAAGTTCACAAGGACGCCCATATGTGGGAGTATGGCGATTCAGGATCTATCATTATCATCGTTAATGACGAGGAGCCTACCGAGCATTTGTTGTTCACAACCGACGAAGGCCTTACCTGGAGAGAGTACAGGTTCTCGGATGAGAAGATACGGGTTACGGCTGTCACGAATGTGCCTTCGGATACGAGCAGGAGGTTCTTGTTGATCGGCATGCCTACGAAACATAATGCGGGGTCTGTGGCGATTCAGGTTGATTTCAGCTCCTTGACGAGCAGACAGTGTATGTTTTTTATTTGTTTCGAGAGTGTGCTTGGGGCTTACCAATGTGTTGTGTAGGTCTCCTTGACCCCGAAAAACCAGCGAACGATGACTTTGAACTGTGGAGTCCTAGTGAAGATCGCAACGAGCAATGTCTGTTCGGTCGACAGGTATGTGCCAGACTGATCATGTTCAGTGAATGGAACCTGAAACAGAACGGCCACGGCCAGACGCTCTATCACAGACGAATACGGGATGTGCAGTGCTATGTTGGCAATCAACCCAAGATAGATGCGAAGATTGAAAAAAATTGCACTTGTACTCCGGTCGATTTCGAGTGGTGCGTGATTCTATCGATTCCCTTCCTTCATTTGAAAGCTAACGCTATTCTTTGACAGTGAATTCAATTATGTGAGAAACAACAAGGACGAATGTGTGCTGGTTGAAGGAACGCGACCTCTCCCAAACGACGACTCCTGTAAGAATGGGGATGGGTTCTGGTATGAAAGGACGGCGTACAGACGTATCCCTTATTCGACCTGTGAGGGCGGGACCCGGCTAGACCGAGGGAAGCAGCATACATGTCCGGGATTAAAGTCCAAGAGTGGATGGTTCTGGCTGTTCGTACTGATCATTCCATTCGCATTCACTGCGCTCGTTGGTTACTATTACTATCGAAGAAGCGGGTTTGCTCGAGGGTGCGTCCATTGTTACCAATTAAAGCGCTGTTCAATGCTCATACTTCTATTGCTTCAATTGCAGGAATATCCGACTCCCTGGTGGAGATAATCGGGCACCTCTGGGTTCAGGGTCTGATTGGCTGGATACGCTCGCCTCTGTACCTTGGTATCTCGTTGGGCTGGCCGGTATTGCGGTGGAGTGGGTCTCTTCGCGGTTCGAGACCCAATCAGACTCGTGGAGAGCGCGGAGGGGATATAGAAATGTTCCTATCGATGAGGATGCCCAAATCTTAAGATTTGAAGACGAGGATTGAGAGTGGATATTACATATTACCCGAGCGCGACAGCACGGAGCAGAGACTTGCAGGCGGCAGAGATCGGACTTGACATGGCTTGTTTATAAATTATAGTAGCTACTGTACTCTATTTGATTTTCGATAGTTTAGAGAGTTCATCGACATCTTTTTGCTTTGCATAACACTATTCCTGCATTCTGTTACATATACAGTTCCTATTTGTCTAAAACTCATCCTAAGGCTCGAAGCTTGAAGCAATCGAATATGATAGCCTTCAGGCGCATGTTGCGTGAAAGCCGACGTTGCTGCGTGATTGGCTCTCCGTAGTCAAATGAGATTGCCTTCCAACGAGTATTTATTATTCATAACGGTGATGGGTCGTGAGCCAGCACGACCGGACCTCCGATACTACACTACATGTGCAATAAACGACGTCCAGCGTCGCTACCACAATCCCAATTCCTGTGTAACCGAACCTTCCCAGTGAACGACCAGGCGCGGGCGCAGAGTAGCCCACAAGATCCCAGAGCGTCGTCGGCCAGGGTGAGCTACAATGAGCACCAGTCATATCGTCGACTATCGGGCACTCATGACTTGGCGCATTTGAACGGCCTCGATCCTCGCAGACGAGGTGCGGAAGACAGCTGAGGGATATAGCGAAAGATCAGGGAAACGACAATACATTCCAATATCGTGAACGACCCACCAAAGCAGGATCCAAACAAAGCAGCGCAAAAAGACCTTTGAATGATGCCCTTGCTCTTCCCATTATTTGCGTCGTCGCCATCGGGCTGCGAGTACCTGCTCGATGCACTACTCGCCGGACTCCTCGGAGTCAACGGAAGAGTGCTCGTAGGAGATAAATTCTCCTGAGACATGGACCCTTGACGAATCTGCATAGGAGGCTGCCTTTGCATCTGCTCTTGCTGTTTCTGCGCCTTCTGCTCTTCCAGCTCTTTCCATGCTCGTCGTTGCTTCTCCAACGGGTACCTCGGGACCTTAGTACCATTTCTAGGAGAATCGATGGCAAAAGCACTTAAAGAGAATGGCTGGAAGTTCGAAGAAGAGTTCCCTAGGGAGAGACTAGGTGCCATTGGGGGTAGAGAAAGAGGGCTGGGTCTTCGAGGGATATAGTGTCGATGATCCCTCGGCGAGGAGGGTGGACTGAGCATTTGGGGCATGTTGTAGGATTATCGAATGGTTGTTGAAGTTTCTTTGGATTCGAGGTCGGTATATCACCAGGATATTGTCACCAGGACTGTGTATTGGAAGGCAAAAGATTCACAAGATTCACAACCGCGCCCTTTTATGTCTTTTCGGGCTGTGCTTGATGCATCATGGGCGCAACCGGCGGCTGTGTTTGTCTTCACCGTCCGCAACAAGTCCCTGTGCGAGCGAGTCGGAGTGTTCACCCTCGCAAAGGCTCGCGAGGGTATCCTCGAGATTCTGCCTAATAGGTACTCGTAGGAGACTTCACTTCTTTAGATACTATATTTTTACCGGCAGGCCTCACCGCAAGATGGTGGCATAAATAGGGGCTCAGTGGCTATCCCGGTGATGCCACGTGGATAGATCCCAGACGACGGTCATTGGCGCCGCGGCTGCAAACTCTGATTCTCATCAATGCCAACAATTTGAATGTCCCTGCCTGACCCCGTCGGAAGAACAGGATTGTTATCGCTTCCTATATCCCAAGAGAATTTGCTGAATCTGAGATATTTACCAGTACCAGGAGGGTGATGCCCCTGGAAACCGTTGGTTCAAGCACCGTACGGGAAATGTAGCCATGTTTTCTCAGAACTCGACTAAAGGGACAGCTTCCACATACCTGTGAGCGCAGAGAGTAATAACAACAAACCCAAATAGTAGTACAAAGAGCACATTACACATTCAATCTTCAGAAACCCCAATTTGAACTGAAGGAAACCAAAACATTCGGGTGAATTGAAGCCAATACCTTACATCATGATGTATCCATTCCCAAAATGCCACAATCCCTCATAAACGCAATCCACCCAGCATCGAGCTTCGACTCGCCGGACAATCCAAGTTCAACCGCCCCAGGATTAAACATCGCACTTGGGTTACCAAAAACGTCTCCTCCTGCGAATCCCGGGGCCGTGACTATGCTATTCCCCACTGCCCCGGTAGTACTTCCACTTCCACCCTGGAAAAACATGGTTCCAAATCCATTTGCAGTTCCCGTCGAAGTGGTATTTGCCGGGGTGGACAATATATATGCATCACTGGCAGTCATTCCGTTTGCAATGGCCGATCCTGTAGAGTTACCCATAGTATGATCCATGAACATCGACGACAAAAGACCGGCATTTTCCTGCAGATCATATTGACTTGCTTGAGGGTATTCGTTAGACATCGTTGAATCTGAGCCGAATTGAATTGTTTGAGGTGCAGAGTTGAGATTTTGGAGTGAGAAGAAAGAGGCAGGTACGGTGTTGGTATTAGCGCTAGGGGGGATGTTCATGCTTATATCCACCGTGTTGCCGCTTAGAGGAGGGATTAGTATTGGCAGAGAAGCTGAATGAAGCTGGGTGTATGGGTTCGCGTTGGGAGTTTGATTGAAGTGAGAACCAGAAGCCATCGACGCCGACTGAGAGCCCGTCAACCACTCCCTTCTAGGCGCCAACGGGGAGAAAGGACTAGTACCGTTACTGTTTATGCTAGCCAAGGAACCAAAGTCCCAACCTGAGGTCCAATCGTTTCCCTGGGGATTCGAATCGGAATTTGGCATCGGTGGAATAGTACCGGTCTGAGGATTAGATCTCGGAGCCCCTAGCTGAGGGGGTTGGGTACGCAAAGAAGACCCAAAGAACTTTGAGAAGTCTGAAAATGGATCGTAACTCATCTGCGAGGTCGATATGGTCAAATCCTGGTGATCTGTGTCTCCCCCTCTTGTGGAAGTGCTCGTGAAGAAAGATTCGGATGTGGACGATCCGTGGTGGCCCAATCCGAACGGAGACGAGAGTGTCGGGGAGAGAGAACTGGATTGAATCTCGAGTCCAGTCGATATAGGGGCGATCCCCTGCAATGTGTTTGTACTAGACCCTGAATTACCCGTTCCAGATGTAGAAGCTTCAGGGGACGAAGCGGAAGATGGAGAAGAATGGTCGTTCTGCATCATGTCTCCGCTCTTCGACCTCGATCTTGCCCTATCCCTCGACTTTGTTTTTTTCGTTACGACTCTAATTTGGCCTCCAAATATCGCCAATTCATCGTCTTCGCTCACGTTCCCCTGGTCGTCCGAGACAAACCTAATTGAAGACTCGCTTGTGCTGCTTTGAGCGGTAGCACCCGGTTGAGTTGCAGAGATTCCCAATTCAATGGACTTGGATTTGTACGAACGTTGAGCTTTTTCTTGTAGACGTTTGAGAACCGTCTGAAAGGGATTCTGTAAGCTGAGGAAAGTTAGGAGTGGGAAGGACCATACCAACGCAATCCGAGCTCGGTGAGACTGATCAGACGCTTGTTCGAATAAGCTGATAGCCACATTCAGGTCCTTCATCGCATTATGCGCCATGCTCGAATTTGGAGACCTCGTCACAATCGTCCCTGCAATCACCTATCAATTATTCGCCGTTCATTAACTCGTCATGGGGACAAACATTCAAGGGCATACCGCAGCAGAGAATGTATGATACAACAAGAACCAGATTCTCTTCGCCATCGACGCACACCTATCAAATTGGTGGACTGAAGCTTTGATTATAATTGAAGCGCAACGGTAGGCAGTTAAGAATGACGGTCCGAAAGGGCTCATCAGGGGATTCGTGGGATGATCCAAGACTGCCTGAGCGAAGAAACTTCGGTGGAGATAGATCATCGCTGAGGTTGCAACATGCCGTTAACTCGCAATAGATGGAATATAACTTGGAATACACTTACTCACAGTCCGATACTGACTGACATAAAAGTCCCTCAGACTAAGAGAACTGCTAAAGTAGACGTCTTCCCCATCAATCTCTTTCGAAGCATATGGCTTCGAGACGGACTGGTACGACAATTCCCGGACTTTGCGGTCGAGGTCGAGGACAGTTTCGTAGTTGGGCGTTTGAGCTGTTAACATCGCTTCTGCCACAGAATAGAAGATATGTTTGGCGTAGTGATGTTTTAAGGCCCAGACTACGTAGTGAGGTCGTCTGGTTAGTACGAACACAAAGGAGGACGGGAGTGGGAAGCCTACATCCGCTTTGTTTCTCACCAGCTTCATTGGTAGTCCCTTCCTCATCCTCCGGGAATTCACAGTCGACATAGGAGAGATGGATGGCCGGCGGTCTTCCCAATGCAAGGCTCTGCTCCCAAGATCACCGTTATCATGAGAACCCATTACGTTACAAGGAACGAAGTAGACAGAAATGCACCAGGTAAGGGATAGAAAGAGACGAAACTCACATGAGAAACATCCGAAGCAAACACCTCCCAGAACAGATTTCGCCGTTTCTGGACGGTCTTAGCATCCAAGTTCCATCGAGCGCTGTCTCTATCTAAGTCCAAAAAAAGAGTCAACAGAGCGGATTAGTTGATCTTTTTTGGCAGATACTGGCTGGTAGACCTACGGAGTCCGAACTGTTTCGACACAGGGCGTTGTTAGTTTTTGGGAGAGGTAACGAACCGAGCTTGAGAAGAAAGTTCGAAAACATGAATCAGAAAGGATGGCACTCACGCTTTGAGCTAGTTTGGCTGTTAAACTCATAATGCACCACTGGCGGCCGATTGAATCAAAACATAAGCACCTCAAATCTAAGTGAGTTAGGAGACTCGAACGTACCGCACTATCCCTAGAGTACCGTTTTCCCGCCAAGTTATGGTATGTCGCCATCAGCCCAACAGCTTGCACTGTTTCCAAGCTTGGAGAGCCAATGACCGGCCGGAGGGAAAGGGCAGCTCGGCCTAGATGGTAGTAGTGCTCCGCAAGGGGGTTGTAAGGTGCTAGGTCCACGTCGAGAAGGGCGCCGAGGGAAAAAATGAAGAAGAGAGTGGCGGTGGCATGGGGGTTTGTTTGAAGCTCTTCTTTTTGAGGGGTTGTCGTGCCATTTGTATCGGGATCCGTGCGCGTACTCTCGTTCCCACTTCCACTGGTACTTGGGTCACTCGCACCGAACATCAAATCGGCATCCCAACCAGAATCAGACCCAGACCTCTTCAAGGCAGCTCTATAGACAGACGGCACCAAACTCCCGTACAATTCATCCCTCTTCACAGGCCTGAAGAAAAACGCACCATGGCTCAGGTACACATCGCACAAGCTCATTGCTTTCTCGCGTGGGGGTAGGTGCGCATCTAGCTGTCGTAAGATTTGCGGAGTTGGTTCGCGGTGCGAGAGCAGCGGAACCGTACTCTCGAGGTGTTGGAGCTCGGGGGAGAGATTTAGATTGTTGTGGGCGTTGGAGTTGCAGGAGGATGGGTGAGAGGAGGATGAGTGAGAGCAAGAGGAGTGGGTGAAAGGAAGGTCTGAAGAGAAGTAGTTGAGAGATTCAGAACCGTTTATTTGACCTTCGCCCTCGGTGTCAGAGGCTTCGGAGCCGTCTTCTGCCTTGTATTATCGGAGATTAGTGGATACCTGGAAGAGTTATTAGGGCATTACCATCATTAGTGTCTACGTGGAATGTGAGCTGGGTACCGCCGAATACGGAGGAGGCTGCTAGACGTACCTCAGACCCAGCAGACCTTCCAAAGTACTTCATTTCTCCACTTTCTCCAAGCGTAAGCGTCCCGAGTGCATCGATAACATGTTTCGCATTCTCTTCATCGTCATCCTCTTCTTCTACAACTTCTCCTTCGCCTTCTCCCATTGGGCCATCCTCTACATCCTTTCCACCACTGGTTCCATTTCCACTTCCGCTCGCACTCGTCCCTCCACTTGTCGACACCGTCTTCTTCTTCGCCTTCTTCTTGTTAAAATCCTTCGGATCGAGAGCCTCCGAACCAAACTTCACCTTAAGGTGATCGTCACTCAGAAGGGGATGACGTTCGTCCGAGACTGTCGATTGAAGGATTGCGAGAGCATCTTCGAGCTGGCGGATTCGGTTCGACATTTCGGCAATTTTGCGGTGGAGCTGCTCCGTGTCTGCAAGGATAAATCTGGATAAGGTACGTAGCTTTTATAGATGAGCCTAGAAAAGAATAGAGCTAGGCAAACCTGGTTCCTTGACCTGCCGACAGGATGCCTGGATAATTGAGCGGTGAGCGTGAGGCTTGAATTCTGGTGTTTCCCGAGCCCCTAGAGAGATATGGAGCTCGCGGGGGTGAGTGAGTGGATTGACTCACCTAATGGGCAAATACTTTCGCATCCTCGCCGGACGCACGATCCGCAGGGCACTTTCTTATCACATCGTAGCTTCAAGCGCCGGCATTCCGCACATGAGAGTTCACCTGTTTAAATCGGGGGGTTATAGTGGTCAGCACCGGACTTCAGCATTCATAACGATGCGGATGTGCATGAATATCAGCAAGAGTACGTTTGGAGCACAATGAAGAGGGGATAGGGGTCCTGAACTATACATCCCCGGCTGATTGCTAGTAATAGAAATGACTACCTCGACGTAAAAACGTACCTCGTAATCGCTTAAGCTCAATTTCCTTAAGCTCCTCTTCTGATATCTGCTTCTGGGTCCGCCTAGTACTGATAACCCGTGTCGTGTCCACCGGCATCGTTTCACCTCCAGTCCCCTATCGTAATGTACCCTTTGTCACCCGGATCCTAGTAAACGTGTAAGCAAAGCAACAGGACCGACGAGTATCGAAGCCCAGGTTCCAAGGGATCGAAAGCGTCGGACACCAGATAACGCGTGCGAGTGGTAAAGGAAAGAGAAAGCGGATGGACGCTTCGAAGTCTTCTGACCCCAGTGGTATCACCGTCCATAATACCGTAAAGCTTCTCCGGAACTGAAACTTTCCGAATCGTATATAGTCAGTTGCTCCGGTAGCATCGATATCCCCACGAATAGACAAGAATAGACACAGATAAATAGACACGACGTGCGTGTGCAGGCTCAGAGGCGTCATGCTGGCTTGGCCTCACAATTCCTTGTCAATACCCCTCAATACCCCTCAATACCCCACCCCACACGATCACGGCAAATAGGCAAGCAGTGTGGAGAATCGGACGAATCAGGGTCAGAGATCGTTGAATCGGGGGATGATGCTGGACAAGGACTCAGGAGACCATATGATCAAGCACGGTTTAACTTGAACTTTTGAAGAACAACTGCCCCCCCTATACGCGCCAACCAATTGGATGAAGGTGGATACAAAAGAGCCTTACGGTATTGGCTGAATTGAGGGCGCATGGCTACATACTTAGACATCGGGTGACACGGCCAAGTGGGACCGTCAAGGGTGGGAAAACTGAGACAAGGCAAAGTCACGGTCATGATCTTGAAGATCAAAAATAGTTGTTGGAGCCGGTCGATACGTACTTGGATTGCACTCTGTTGAACTCCAGAAACCAGTAATGTCTGGTAGCTCGTGGTTCATCGTATCGTAGAGTGCTGTCCCTCTCGCCCATTACAGCAGCAACGGGATGAATCTAGGGGCAATTGGTATGATACCATTCCCCACACAGTGGTAAGGAAGCGTTGAAATGAACAAAAGGCCCTTACTTTACATAGTGCGAGGAAACGGACGGCGTCACGACAAACCAAGTGCTAGCCGTTACTGAGTCATTGACAGTATTCACTGCGGACGATCGCATAAAGAACTCGTAAGTAGTATTATATTATCGTATATGATCGATATGACGGAGAATAGGAGAAAGCCGGTAGAGATCCCTAGACTTCGTAAGACTAATACGTTGTTCCCTGAGGGCGAAGTAAATAAGCGAAGGGAAATCAAGTCAAAGTACTAAGCTGATGATGGAGACTGCAAAACGGACATTTGTCCGTCTCCCGGTGTGAGAGCAGCGAGGATTGTAATCGAGCTTAGTATCAGGTTAATAGACTAGTCGTAACTGTAAGGAGATTATACACCCAGTAAGCATTAGAGGAGAAGCATGTTGGCTACGCACCTTCTTTAGTCATGAGCACAACGAAAAGCAGATAACAGACTCGGACTCGGACCCAGGCGTCCCAAATCGTCTTAAATGTTGCTAGTCATCGGAGATTAGCATATCACTGTCAGCATCATAAGCAAATCGCAAGAAGGAATCATTGTTCAAGTAGTCCCCCAAGGATGGAAAACGAAGGCGAGAGTCGATGTAGCAAATCACGCCGGTCGGCAGCTGCCGACCAGCCCTTCAGGCCCAGGCTTCGAGCTTTTCTAGTAGCTAGTCGAATTTCATTCCAGTACTAATCATTCGCCATGACATCTTATACTACTACGAGTCCATATACCGACAAAGCAAGCTAAATACATATGATTGTATATATGCGTCCCTGTAATATGAATTCACACAGAATTCGGACTTTCAAGTCTCCCAGCTACACCTGCTTCAAAGTCGTCGTTAGGATGGTTGGTGGAATCCCTCTCCAAATCACTATCACCCCGCCCTTTGTTGCTAGACGAGACCTGAGATTCCTCGCTTCTCTCCAAAGACTCGTTGTCACTTGTTTCTGCGTGATTGGACGCAAATATTAAAGGGCCACTGAAGGTGGCCCGAGTTGCTTCAGACCGGCCAGCCCACGACCTTCCGGCTGCGACTTTAAAGATGATCATTTGTGGAGCAAGGGCCTATTGGGAAAGATGAGGAAGGAGCATGAAGGACGCAACAATGCAGATAATAAGTATGGTAAATAAATCAATCAGCTAGTAAAAACACTGACCAAGGAGGCGTAAAATAATCCTTTTGATATGATCACCAGGGCATTCAACAGACAAGATTTTTTCAACAGCAGCTTGTCTGTAGTGCCAATATAAGTAACCAAAAACGTATTTGAAACGCCATAAAGTATTCCTGTTACCAATAATGGAGTTGCTGATTCAATTAAAATTACGACTACCCTGTTATATGGGAAGAACATTTCTTGAGGGAGTACTTTGCTGAGATCTCGACGTGCCATGATTAGCCTGAAAAGGAGCAGGGAAGTGACTATGATATTGGTAGAAACTGCAAGAAAATTGCGGGTGTGAGTTGCCCAGGTCACCTAAGAGGCAGAAGGGTTGATCATAAGCAATATTGCCAGTCCTATGAACTAATATTCAGTGGCCCTGCCATGCCAGAGACTGTGAATAGGAATGTTAAACTTTGGACTCACCATTTGTTAGTAGATTTATACAGATGAGGTTAGCTGAAAAACTCAATTGGGCATACCACACACTCACCAAAATTCCATCCCCGAGTGCAATATACAATACAATAGCACACTCAGCCATAATGGCCAAGATTGAACGTTGATCACTCTTGGTACCTAGAGCTAAGGAAGCATCTCTCCAATAGGTGGTGGACTGCACGAGGATGTGATGGGCAGGATGAGAGAGACTACTGAAAATTAACCACCCATTCCGAGCAGTTGTGAAGGAACGGAGGAGGAATATGGCGAAGCTGACGAAAATGTAAGGTTTTTGACCTCTGCGCTTCTCGACGGGTGCCCCGAGGAAAGAGAAAAGAATGTGAAACGACATAAAACAATGTACACCTGTATGAGATTTATATATAAAGTATGGCACTGGTGAGCATAGAGTAACATGATCGAAGGTACACACCAATTTCGACAAATGACAACATAGAATTGGCATATAGCGCCGATATAAGGGTGTAACTGAGTCGTTCAGCAAGCTCTAGTGTGGAGGTGGTCATCTTGTGGTGAGAAAAGAGCTGCGAAATTGTTGAGACGAGACTGAAGATGAGTATGTTATATGGCAAAAATCAAAGGGCGATGGAAGAACGCACTATCCTCCTTATCTTCAGGTCAAATTTCATTCTGTGACCTGTCTACTGTCCGCTTAGTATGATGACAGTAGGACTCGCCCTGTGTAATAGCCAGAGGATTCTAGCTCCTTCCTTCAGCATTCACGATTATTATCTGACGCAGGATGATAGTGTTTATCCTGCAGGATGCACATAGCATTCCAATGAGCATCAGAAGGAAGTACCACCACTGGCAGGGGGGGATAGA
>FTPT01000462.1:0-23688 GCA_900156845.1 Coprinopsis strossmayeri
CGTAAAACAGTACTCTACATGGTATATATAGCCTTTTGTGGCTGCAGCAAAAGGTAGAGTAAGGTGAATGTTCATTGGAGTCTGACGTGGGGCTGAGGGCGGCATTGCATCATGGTACTTAATATGGACGCTTATGCAACACAAGGGCGCAGTATCTAAAAAGTTGAAAAGGGACTAGAATTTTGCCGTTAGCTGTAAGTTCAACAAGAATAAGTAACGTATGGTGGGGACGAAACGCCGCCAGAGAAGAACACGTAAACCGTTTGATATCATCGCTTGGAAGAATGGATACTATTGCGGAGAAAGGTTTGTCATGGGGCACACGACGGCCACACGCTGCCGCCCTTATGCCAAATTTGAAGAAATACAATAACTTACCTTATTGTGGACTATTATTCCACTGCGTCTTGAGCACATAGTCTAGGCGCCACATTATCGCCAACGATGTTGGCGTATTTATATGGAAGTCTGAGGTTTGAGGGCGCCTTTGTCACAATACATAGCTTGTTCTACAATCTCCAGCCGAATAGTAGCAGCAACCGACCCATTCAAAACATCCCGATTCGGATTTGTGCAAAGGGCGCCTAGCTTGCCCCTATCGATCGCTATCATCCAGACAACGGGACAATAATGCTATTAGTGCAATTGGCTTGCCACACGATCCCCTAGGGGTCCACTTCTTGAAGGTATACAAAGAGTCGCATTTCGCCGGCTTTTGTTAGAATCTCCATCCCCGCAAAACCAGTTATCCATCGAGCACACCATCGAACACATCATATTAGAGATTTCGACGTCGACTTCTAATGTCTGCAACGCCATGATCATCCACTCATATCACCGCACTTTGACGCTGGTGAGCGAGTTTTCGGTTCATTTTAATTCCGCATGGTTGAATCAGTAATCGCACCTGTGTTGCACGCCGTTAATTAAGGGCGATTTCCTACGGTTTAACATTCATCTCGTGTGCATTCTTGCCAGTCTCGTCAGTGAATTTCTAACCAGCAATCATCCTATTTCCAGTCCAAGAAACGATTACTTGACCTCAGAATTGTCCTACCGAGTTGAATGCTGCAGGGCACAATTGGTCGCTCACACTGGTTCATCTTCGCAGACACGATTTTTGAAACTGGGACAGCAGCAGCGCAGCGCAAGTCAACGGTAACAACCACAGGGTACGACGACGTACATTCACACCACATCATCAAGCTTAAGGCAACCATCTTATTCGAAAACCTCACATGGGGTATATGCACAAGTTCACCGTTATCTCGAGGGCGGGCAGGATTGCATATCGTTTGTATAATGCATACAGGGCGTGAGGCAAAAGTCATGGCATAGACATATATTCCGGCAAAGCCACAACAAAGGACCAACGATGGATAGCGTAGAACAGTTGTGATTGGCATCGTTTGAAAGTTGATGCGACGTTCCAAGACAGAAAGTGGCTTATACCTTGAAGCCACGGGACTTTCGGCGACCACGAGCACGCTCGAACTGGGGAAAATGTGAGAAAGAGCGTTTGGGTGGAGACAAATGACAGGCGTACCTTGCGACCCTTGGAGGTGGTGTAGGGCTTCTTGTTTTTGTGGGGGCCTAGATCGAGGAAAAGTAAGAGACGGGTCAGGATGTACAGGACAATTTGACGTACCCATGCCAAAGTGCTTGTAAGCTTCCCGAGCGGTCTTAACTCCCCGCAGCAAAACGGTGTTTGAACCGGTAGGTGCTCTCAGAGCAAGCTGATCGAGGGTGATGGCCTCACCGCCAGCGGCGATGATTCGCTCCTTGGCAGCACGGGTGAATCGAAGAGCAGCGATGGAAAGTTTGGGGATCTCAGTGACCCGGGTGTCGTCGGTGACGGTGCCGACTTGCACGATGACTTTTGACTCACGGTCGGGGGTGTTGCCGGTTTCCTTGAGGATTCGGGAGAGGGAAAGAGGGGGTCGGTTGTTCTTGGAGAGGAAGAGGCGGTGGAGGACGACCTGAAATTGAACTAAGTCTAACTTGTCCAGTTTTCGAGATTTTTAAGCGAACCTTGTTGAACTTGGAGTCAGTTCGGCGGGCGAGGAATCGGTAGAGCTATCAACACAGATTAAACCCAAATTCGCGCTTGTAGAAGCTCAGGATGCAGACCTTCACGAGGAGAAGCAGATATGGGTCCTCGCTCTTGGGGGCGGTGCGCTGGCCCTTTTTGACATGGTGCCTCTGAATGTCGATACCCTATCGAACCGCACGGTCAGCATTTCAGTCGTCTCGCCACCGAGCGCAACGACGAGCTCACCATCTTGGATGCTTGCCGGAATGAGCGTTTTGCGCTTACTGATGTGCCAGTGCGGAGGCTTGATGAGCTGTGCAGTTCCACAATTTAAGTTCAAGCTCCGCTTCAAATTGGATCCGTCCCCCCTGTCCTCCTCACCGTCCCTGTGCAAATTTGGTCTCAAAATGCTGCAATTGTTGAGGAGATATGGCTTATGTCCATTTATGACGCTAGTCTGCACCAGAAAAGTGCGTTTCTGAGGACATTACGGTGGGTGCTTTAAGCGCCCTGCCGCACGGAAAGTACATCAAGAGAGATTCAGTAAACAAGCGCAAATAACTCCTGAACTTGAACCACCATGGTGAGTCAGCTGCTCCGCTGGCAGTGCATCGCAGAATTTCGACTAATTCTCTGCTAGTACGCTGAAAACAACGGCAGCCAGACTGTAGACCCTTACTCCGACGCGTATACCGCACCTGCGCCCGCCGCCGCCTCTGACGCCCCCGCAACACGTGGCAGGTCTCGCTCCCGCAGCCCTCCCCGCAGCCCTTCTGGCGCGAACGGAAGCTCAAGGGAGAAGGACAGTGGGCGCGAGCGCGACAGGGAGAGGGACTTCCGAAGTCCCCCTCCTTTCCGTCGTCGTTCGCCCCAGCCCAAGCGTACCCCCGTTGTAAGTTCATTTATGACCTTTTCGGAGCCCCTTGTTGAAGGGGCTTGTAGGCCCCCAACCCCTCTAGTGTTTTAGGTGTCTTCGGCTTGAGTATCAGGACCCGCGAACGTGATTTGGACGACGAATTCAGCCGATTTGGTCGCGTCGAAAACGTCACCATCGTATACGATCAAAGGGTCGGTTCAGTTGGTCCTCCCCCACATGAACGGGTCTAATTCTAGTTAGCAGTCCGATAGGTCCCGCGGGTTCGGATTCATCCGCATGTCAACTGTTGAGGAAGCCACTCGTTGCGTTCAGGAATTGAACGGCATTGTGAGTAACCTAGTGTTCATCCGTTTTGTTCTCGCCTCTGACATGACCCAGGAACTTAATGGACGTCGCATTCGTGTTGATTACTCTATCACCGATCGCCCCCATGCGCCCACTCCCGGTGAATACATGGGTCACCGTCGCCAACGCGACTCGTACAGAAGTGACCGGTACGACCGTGATTCTTATCGCGATTCTCACCGTGACAAGGATCATCGTCGCGGTGGCGATCGCGAGAAGGACCGTGATCCCTATGGCCGTGACAGCCGCGACAGGGACTGGCGCGACCGACGCAGCCCACCTCCCCGCCGGTACTCTCCCGAGTATCGTCGCCGAAGGAGCTACTCCAGGAGTCCGCCGCCTCGTAGCCCTCCTCCCCGTAGCAGGGACTTCGATGCTGCTCCTGCCTCTACCAATGGCAATGGTGAATCCTCCCGTTGGTAAGGGACAGTCTTGACGTTCTTGTTGTTGCCATTCCATTTCTTTTTATCTTCTGACCCTTTATTACCTTATGCTCTCCCTATTGGTGCGACCGTGTGGCTGTTCTTCGAGGACGATGACTCCATGTTGTCAAGCCCGGAAGAAGTTCAAGTTGATTGGCCAAGAGACGAAGAGTTTCTGCACATCAAGTTCTTCCAAACCCTTATTCGTCTACAAACCCCTGCTCTTTCAAACTGGATCCTCCACGTTTCAAGTAGCCACAAAATTTTCCAAGTTGTCAAGTTCTGTCTCGTGCTCGCTAGTTTTTCCCTGCCCTTCGCTATTCAAAGTAATTGTTGCAACGTATGTTCAAGAGCAAGCTCCAAGCTCCAAGCTGTCGTGAAAGGCAAAGAAAGAAAGTACCGAAAGTCCTCGCCACTGGCGCTTATCGATTGGGTGCGTTGTCTCTCGCAACAGAGACGGAAGTTGAACTTCGCAATCGAGTCATCGAACCAAGAATGGACACTTCCTTCCGTGATTGGACTTCCAATTACCTACAACACGCGCTTAGCAGCGGAGCGAAGACGGTCTACCGTTTCCACCAATGGAAGTCATTGATCGCGATGTTGGCATGTCGCCCTCAATTGCAATTCGCTTCGCTGGCTTTTTCCGTTCAAGAGCGCGTCAAATATTTAAGCTAGCGTGATGGGCGAAGACTTTCTCTCGTAATGCAAGGCAAATTGTCAAGGTTAAACAAGTCCTGTTTCCTCAAATCATGCTGATTCGTGAGTACTCCTTCCTTTGTTCTTTCGGTACCGACGTCCCTGTAAATATCGAATGATAATGATAAAATGTGGCCAATAAATCATTCCATATAACATATTGTTGCTTGTGAAACTTGGATTCTTCTATCCGGAAGTCGTAACAAACCAGAAAAGTTCCTGAGCCTCGGCCCTCGGGACACAGGAAAAGAAACTGAGGTAGGGGAGTATGTAGGAGTAGGAGGCAATTGCAGCCTTGCTGGGAAGATTCCCACGGTATTTATCGTCCCGTTTTGGCAAAGCCCAATGCCAGAATTTTGTTCTGCGACGCAACAGCGGCGACCAACTTTCACGACCTTGACGTCTTAAAATGCCTCGGATACGAAAGAGTATGGGAATCTGGACTCGTTTATTTGGTCCAAAGACTAATATCCTGTCCTATAATACTAGAAACCTCCAACAGGAGGAAACTCAAGGATCGAGTGAGCATCCAGAAGAAAGTCAAGGAAACTCGGAAGAAAAGGGCCAAAGCGGCGAAGAAGAATCCCCAGTGGAAGTCTAGTGCGTAAAAAATATCTATATATCTGGGAGTATGTGCTGATTTGAGGCTTAGAAACACCCAAGGACCCCGGTATTCCGAATGATTTCCCTTACAAGGACGAGATCTTAGCGGAGGTTGCTGAAGAACGTCGGCTTGTCAGTGCATCTGCTATGTCTACCAGTGTGCGACTGGACTCATTGTGTTTTCGTGATTTAGGCTGCAGAGGAGAAGGCGAAGAGGAAAGCTGAGAAGCAGCAGGCCAGGTTAGCGGCCAAGGGTGAAGCACATGATGAGGATGAAGCTATGGACGAAGACGCTCCAGAAGAACCCACCTCCGGCAAGAACAAACTCGATGTCGGAGCAGAGGCAATTGCCAGTCTCGCCGCGAAAACTGTCAAAGGACAGATGAAAACGTTCGAGCAAGAGCAGGTCGATGTATCTGAGAGTGAAGATGAAGAAGAGGAAGCGCCCATACTCATTAACCGAGATTTACCGACATTCCGATCGGTATTGGAGGCTGCCGACGTGATTCTGGAGGTATTGGATGCTAGGGACCCCCTTGAAACCCGAAGCGAGGCTATTGAAGAATATGCGAGTCAGCAGAGCAAAAAAGTGATGTTGGTTTTGAGTAAAATTGGTCCGTTGAATTCATTTGGTCGTATCTGGAAAACAAGGGGAGCTGATGGTATATATTGTATAGATACCTGTCCCAGAGAAGCCGTATCTATCTGGCTTTCGCATCTGCGAACCCAGCAACCTGCTACATTCCCATTCAAAGCTTCCTCGTCCTTCATCCCGTCACCCCCGACACAGGCACAGCCCAAAGGAAAAGGCAAGTTGAAAGAACCCGCAAACGACGTTCTCGGCGGTGGATCGATACTGGCTTGTCTCGGCCAATGGGCTCAGGAAAAGAAGGGAGATTCACCTTTAACCGTGGCTATCGTTGGAATCACCAACGTGGGGTCTATCATTCTTCCATATCAGTGGCAAAATTCTTATTAGGCTTAACAGGTTGGAAAGAGCGCATTAGTCAATTCATTGGTGAAGCGGTCAGCATTGCCAGTCTATACCCAATCGGCGGCGTCGAGAGGTCCTACGACCACGGAGTTGCCGCAAGAAGTTACTATCGAGGCTAACGGGAAATCCGTCCGATTTATCGACACCCCTGGCATTTCTTTCGCTCATGACGCGGACGAAGCAAACTCTGACCAATCGAGAGGACGGGATATTCTGCTTCGAAGCAGAGGGAGAATCGATAGGCTGAAAGACCCATCTCCGCCACGTATGTAGCCACTTGCTTGTTTACCCTTCTCCACGATCTTACCATGACGCATCCATTCAGTCGTGCATCTCGTTCCGAGGTGTAATCACGAGGACCTGATGCTCCTATACAATCTTCCGGCGTTCTCCAAGGGCGATGAGGTGGCCTTCCTTTCAGGTGTCGCTAGGGCGCATCAGTTGGTTAAGAAGGTTAGTCTAACAGCCATTCAATCAGCGATGGAAGCTGACGATGATATCACCATGGCCCCACAACAGAAGGGTGATCTGGATCTGGCCGGTGCCGCTCGGGTAGTGTTGCGTGATTGGAGTACTGGGAAGTTTGCCAGGTATGCCGTTCCGCCAGCAGCAGCCTCCTCTTCGACGGGACAGGACGCGTCAACGAAGGACTGGCTCAAGAAATTCTACGCTAATGACGAATTGATCTTCACGTCGCTTCCTCCACGAAAGGAGCTAAGGAAGTCTAGTGGGCTGGTTAGGCTTTCTGCTGGGTCTATTGATGGTCGGAAGATAAACTTGAACGAGACCTGGCCTGCCCTGGATGACAGCGAAGCTGAGGACAGTGACGGTGATGGGATGTCCTCAGGCATTGCCATAGAGGTTGGTGATGGTGCGGAGGAGGATGGAAGTGAAGACGAGTCAGAAGAAGACGATGATGATGAGGGGTTTGAGGAAGAATCTGACGAGGAAGAAAAAATCGAAGAACCCCCGGTTCCGAGCAAACGAAAGCGAGGTATCAGGTCACAGGTGGCCGCTCCGCCTGCGAAAAAGGTTGCGTTTGCAGCTAAAGCCATGGACCCCTCTTCCTCCAAATCGCGGCCTCGTGTTGCAAAAGAAGCTGCTGCGCCGCAACCTGCTCTGACAAGCGCGCTCAAGAAGGCTGCAAAACCTGTGCACCAAAAGACCACAAAGGTCGAACCCCCCAAAAAGGTCGCCAATAGAGCTGCATCGAAAGTGAAAGAACTTCAGGGTGGCGATGCATATGACTTTTCGAAGTTTTTCAGGTGAACTGTAAGGTTCCCGAGCTCAATTTCCGACGACATAGGTATCATTGGTGTAAATCACTATACTCCTCGTGTATAACCTTAATTCAACGCCAATACGCACAATTGACCTAATAGTGTGCTGTGTACAGAGCAGTGAGTTTGGGACAAAGAGAAATTTCCTCGTGTTGCAAATCAGCGCCGAATCTACACGACGCGCCTACATGTCCCTTAGGTATGCCAATGGTATGCCAGACGTCCATCAATAAGAACAAACCATCAGTCCTGTTGTTGCAGTGTTACTCGGATAACCAGGAGGACATTGGTAACGAAACAACGTGTCTTGTGTTCTACCCCGACACGAGTCGTGAATGGATACTGCCGCAAGGGATACAAGAGAAATCTTCTGTTGAAACGAGCTGTCGTGCTCAACGGTTGCGCACACACTTTCATTATTATTGAACTTGTTGTACCCCCGTTGCGCGCCATTGAACGCAAACCAGTCAGAGTCAAGAACCGCCATGATGTGCTCTTAATCTGACCTTCAGTGCTGTTGAGGCAGTGTTAAAATACTCTCCTGTTCACGATTGCGATTGTCTCGCTAGATCTCCTCTGACTCGAACAGGGCATATGGGATGGAAGAGACTAGAACATGAGGACGATCTGCCTTGTTTCAAGCACGAAGCTCGTCTAAAGCTGATGAGCGCTATGATGGACACCTTTCCTGGTTTGTGCATGTCTCTGATAGGACCACTGAGGAGAGCCTGAGCATATACGTACAGAGGAAATGATTATTTCTGGTACAGCCTGAGATCTCGTCATTCATCGGACTCCAAACGGAGCCACTAGCCTGAGAACCAGGATTTGAGTTCCACGAACCCAAAAGGTGCCGTGGGATTCTTGGAAGAACACAATGGGCCCTGGAAGTATAAATGACCGTGACATGGACAGCCGCCGCCTCGTCAGAGTGACCCACCAACCCCCAGCTTTATCCCCAACCTTCTTGATTGATAATCACGAGCTCGACGACTCGGACGAATCGTGTCTCCTTGAGTGGGATAATCAGAGTCACAATATAAGTAGAGGGGTCCTTAAAACCCGATTACATCCCTACTACCTATGCCCACTGCAGTTGCAACTAGAGTGGCCGCGACAATCATGCCGGTCACGGAGAATACCCCACGCATTGTTTCATCGAAGCACCCTTATGTCGTAAGGCGATCCTCGAGCAATTTCTACGTGAGTCCTGTCATTTCTCTTCTCTCTTTCGCATATACATCTGTCTAAATACAATGCTTCTGCGACAGCAACGTTCATCCATTTTCGACGGTCTACCGCTGGAGCTCCACGCTGAGATATTCAGCTACTGTCTGCCACCTTATCCTCAGATAAGCCATGATGGATCCCCCATGTACATCGCCCAAGTCTGTCGCGCTTGGCGAGCTCTGGCCAACTCCACGCCTCGGCTCTGGTCGTCGTTCGAGATCGAGGTGGAGGACGTGGGCCCAGAAGACGAGGATGCTACTCATGCCACTCGCATTCTCAGCCAAGTCAAGCTCTGGCTACAGTTATCCAAGAATCATCCACTATCACTCCGTTTGATCCACGCCCCAACGGGGCGTATCCCAAATACACTCTCCGCACGCCTGCTGGCCATGTTCGTCCTTCAGGCGAGGCGTTGGCGCCACGTCGCGTTCATCGTTCCGAGCATGACCTTGGCTAGCGTACAGCATCTACTACCCGAGGATTTTCCAACCCTAAAGTCCTTGACGCTGCACATGAACGGGGTCTGGAACTCGCTGCTGTTTGACTTCCATGCACTCAAGCTACGAGTCCCATGGAGCCAACTCACCGAGCTCGATCTACGACTGGATCGCCAGCACCTACTCAATCTTGACGAGGTTGCCGATCTGCTGTCCAGTGCCACCAGCCTGACAGCATGCAGAGTCAATGCTAGATGTACGTTAACATCACAGCCGGCAAAACGTGAACGGCTTGTGCTTCCATCCTTGAAGTCACTTCACCTCATTCTCCAGGGAGGAGCCGAGCTTGATAGCGTAAATCCCGTAAACCTGACAACTCCGCATTCATCAGCCGTAATCTCAGCCGAGTTATCGCTGACCTCCTTTCTCGGCCTCTTCGCAGGTTGTGACTTGACACATCTAGGCCTGAACTGGCTTGTTGACGGAGACAGGCCCAGCGTCCAACAGTGGGCGTCCATCCATTCGGAGTTTGTGTCCTTCCTTAAGGACTTATCTCCATCTCTTCATTCTCTAGAATTAACTTACCTTCCCCTCGGAGAAGACGGGCTGTTGCAGTGTCTGGCGCAGCTTCCTGGACTGAAGAGTTTGGATTTGCGTTTTTCGTTGGC
Organism: Coprinopsis strossmayeri; assembly: GCA_900156845.1. NCBI lineage: Eukaryota > Fungi > Basidiomycota > Agaricomycetes > Agaricales > Psathyrellaceae > Coprinopsis > Coprinopsis strossmayeri. Next base: position 9,588 of record FTPT01000462.1, read on the forward strand.
AGATCAGGTGAACGATCCTGTCACCGATAGGATTTTACAATCCTTGACATTGCCCGGTCCGCAGCACGTCGGCGGCGGAGGGATGCCCGAAGGAACTGGGAGGAAGGGGACGAACCTACCTCAGGCTGACCAACGACTCGTTCCCAAACTCGTCAGCCTCCATTTGCAATGCACGGGGGTCCACTGTACGGAAGCGGCATTGCTGAAATGCGTCCGTTCGAGGGGTCGCGACCTCCGAGATATGCATGCGCCCTCTGGCCTTCAGCACCTCCAATTCCACTCAATGCGGCAAGTGGTGGATAGACCTCACCGCCGTGTGGAGGAGCTGCTCGACTTGGGCCTGGACGCCACAATCGATAGCATGATTCTTCTCTAAATTCTTTCGCCTATATATTGCCTAGACTGTATCATTAGCTACGGACAAGTTTCACGACCGGATAACGACACTTCCTACGAACGAGCATCATCTATCTTATCGGTTTTTCTAGTAACTACTCAGATGGACTGTAGTATTCATCCCCACTGTGCATCATGTAGCTTAGTTTTTCAGGATAGTAATACCCGTATTCACATACGTTCTCCGAGTCAGGCGCGTTGCTGTATTGAAACGCGTAGTCACTCCGAATAAATCTCCGTGTCGCGGAAATTGCGAGGATGAGAGGTGTCATTTCGAAGAAAACAGTTCATTCTTTTGATACGACAGCAGCCACCAAAGCATCGCCATAGTCCCCTTGCAAAAGCCCTTTCACATCATCTTCCTGTTCCATTGTCCATGCATAAGCTTCTAATAAGAGCGTATCAGTCAGCGGAATGAAATGCGATGCGAATATCTGGATGATGTTGGCTACTCTGGCGATCGCTGCCCGAGTAGATGAGTCGATTTCCTGGGAGGGGAGTGTCATTAAGGAGGTTTCAGGCCGAATAGGACGGAATGGCACACATCATTTTGATTCGAGTACACGGCTTCAGCGTCAAAGCCTAGTTCCCCTTCTTGCTCACTTTCCTTGATATGCTTGCTGACCCAGATGTAGCCGTTTAGGCCCAAAATGATATCAACATTGCAAGGTAGAGTGAGGAAGTGAGATTTTAGCCGGCGAATTAACACCGAGGGGACGGTAACAAGCTGTCCGTTCCGCAGCTGTAGATTGATTATGAGAAGCTGTAGTCTATTAAGAGATCGAATGGAAGATAGCAATGCTTACTTTGCCGTACTTTAAGGAACGGGTATGCAAGGACATGGCTCCATCTGCGAAGAAAGCCTGTACTTCAGCCACCAATAAATCGCCTTCTTCAAAGAATGTTCGCATCTGAAGCTCGTCGCTTTCTAATTTCCGACGCTGCAATCATTTCCATTCATATCTATGAGTCGAGTATTGGGCAATCAGGGTCTAGAATGAGACGTACCTGTACACCTCCAGGTAAGTTGACAGAGGAGAGCATGAGGATGGCGTCTTGCCTCGAGTTGGCGTCAACCTTCCATCTCTTGGGCTGGACTTCAGTTATTCGCCCCACTACGAGGTCACCTACTTCGGGATTATACCTTGTATGCTTCATTCATTCGTTTCTATGATTGAGAAAGAGGAAAAGCAGCGACTCACCTGCTGTTTACTGGACGAACGGTTACGAGACGGTTTACTCGTTCGATGGTTCCTGTCACTGAAGCGATAACTTCATCGTTATCAACGTATGTTCCATGGCCTCTGGAGTCATACAAATGAGACATTCAGAATATTTTATATCGATCGCAGAGTCTGACCTCATATAATCATGAGCAGAGGTGAGAGTTTCCCCAGGACAGGTGAGTTTTGATGAGGACTGTCCATACTCGTCGTCTAGATCCATCAAAGCATCCTCGTCCTCATCGTCTTCATAGCGGCGCGTCGTTCGATAGGCATCGTCAGGTTGCGTCGGGAACGCCACAAAGGAAATCATGTTGACCAGAGGCAGCGGTAGAGACTCAGAAAATGCAATTTCTGCAAGTGGTCGCGTTCAGGGCCAACACGTGCCAGTATGTAATTTGGGAAATCTTCAGCGGCCCGGCTTGTCCTCCTACTACCACCAGCTACCACCACACCGCGAACTCCCAGTTTCCCTGGTCTGAGCAAGGAATATGCCTCGAGAAAACCGTAAAAGAGGCAAGAAGCATAAGAAGGCGAAGGAGCCGGAATATTCTACTCAGCCAGAGCCGGAAGTAGAGCAAAACTTCGAGGCCGAAGAGCCTGCACACGGAGGACCGTCTTGGATCCGGCCTGCAGGGAGGGAACAGGACGAGTTCAATCCAGAAGCACCGTTCGGATATGTGGACCAGGATGTGAAAGCATATTTCAGAACCGTCGATGTTCAGATACAGGATTGGCAGGACAATGAGGTCGTTCCGGAGGAGGGGAATGAAGATACAGATCCAAATGAAGGTATGTCCAGCTTCAATTTTGTATTGGCAATTGCTTGACTTATTTCTTGCAGAGAGGCGTCTGTTCTTCGTAGCAGCCTTGAACGAAATGCGAGAAAAAGAGAAACAGCTTGCGACGGATCCGGATTGCTCTGTTATCCTTGAGCGAATGGCCCACTCGATGGACGATTTTGTTCGACGCGTTTTCGTGGATAGTTTGGCTGGTTCGTGAGTTGTTCTCTTTGTCATTCGCATCCCTAGCCTAACATACTGTCTAGCTTCGAGATCCTGTCCAAACACCGATTTGCGTCCCATGTCATACAAACCCTGTTCGTGATTGCTCGAGAGACTGTCGCCAGAGAAGTAAGTGCACTTGATGGTTGGATTCATCTAAGCCCCATCAAACAACCTTCAGACCAGAGGGATCTTCCCATCTATGTCAGGCCAAGACGATAGCGGTGAACTCAGAACCCTTACGCAACTGGTTCTCGATATCTGCGAGGTATGCTCTAACTTCAATGCATGGTCTCGAGATGCTAAGCGTACCGTATAGGAACTGTTACCTAACCTCTCGTCTCTTGTCCTCGATCCTTTTGCCTCCCATGTTCTGCGTGCCCTCTTCTTGTTGCTCTCACCAAACACGGCATCGGACGAAGACACCATCCTTCGTTCAAAGAAGAGCTCGGCATGGAAAGCGAAGCAAGGAGCCATGAAAAACCTTTTCCAGGACAACAAAGGGAAGCAGCGGGAGGATAACAGGAAGGTTGTGCCACCGGAATTCACTGCTATGACTCGTCGGTTCGTCCAAGAGGTGAGAACTGGCTTGACTGGCAATGAAGTCAGAGCCATGGCTGCAAGCAAGGTAGCAAGCCCGACTCTCAAGGTACGGATCTTCCTGTGCCGCGTTCTGGCGTATACTCAATGATTTCCAGGTTCTGCTTGGAATAGAGGCAGACCTTGACCTGTCCGACCAACCTGGTTCGCTCCTGGATGACGTTACCATGGGTCTCATTGCGCATACCCGTAAGATCGTCTTCCTCACAATCCTTCACTTTCTCTAACCCATAGACCAGACTCCGGTTCAGCGACCCTCCCTGAGCAATCTGATTACGTAGGAACCCTGCTGAGAGACCCGACCTCCTCTCATCTATTGGAAACTATTGTATCTCGATGCCCACAGTCTTCCTTCGGTGCCCTATGGCAACTCTATTTCAAAGGAAGCCTCGCTCGACTAGCAGTACACCCTGTTGCTAATTTCGTGGTTGCGAAAGCCATTGAACGTGCTGCACCTGAACAGCTAGAGGACCTCGCAGGCGAGCTTGAATCAGTTTGGAGTAAAAGCATTCGTGAGTAGGACTTGGCAATATGCTGTTTATCATTCTGATTGTCTTGAAGGTACATCGCGAACGGGCGTTCTACGCGCCTTCGTCGAGCGTGCAGCAATCCTTAAAGCCAAGGGAGAAGAAGCTAAACAGGTTGGCGTCCCGTCTGGCTGTCCTTTGTAACATTCTCATATCTGTTTACAGGCTGTCCTGCACGCATTCGGCGTGGAAGACTCTGACCCGGTTCTTATCCATTGTATTCTGACCGTTCTTACGCTTGAGGTTCGTCTTCGTCTCCCCTAACAACACCTCCGTTTTACCTATTGGTTCTTTACATAGGACTATCAAGCGTACAAATCTGAAGTGGCCTCTAGACTGTCTCAAAATCAGAGTGACAAACATAAATCTCACAACCAAAGAAATAATCGTCAAGAAGCCGATCCCTTGAGTTTCAAGACGCAAGGTTCAATCCTACTCCAAGCTCTGTTGAAGCTCCCTGAACCTCACATCAACTTCGTTCTCGAAGAGTAGGTCTATTTATTTCGCTTTATTACCTCTCCATCCTGACCCGACTCTCTAAAAGCCTCCAAAAACTCCCTATAGAGGACAAAATCAAATTATCTCGCGACCCTTCCGCTTCTCGCGTATACGACGCCTTCCTGGACAGCTCCGATATCTCGTCCAAATCAAAGCGGCATTTCGTGATGGATTTCCTTGGACACTATCATGACCTTGTTGATGATAGGATCGGAAGTCGGGTTGGGGACCGCTGTTGGGCATTTTGTGATACGTATCTCAAAGTAAGCTTCACGTTCTTAGAAGACTATGTTTATTTTAACAGGAATGCCGATAACAGGAAAAGATCGCAAGATCGTTGATGCCACATGAACACAAACTCCTCAGCTCGTTCTACGGCAAATACTTTGTTAAGAATCTTAACCTGTTCCTGCTCCAACGCCGTCCAGAGGAATGGCGTAACATGCAATCTCAGAAAAAGGTACAAGCTGACCAAGCCCGCCAACCACAGAAACTTCTCGTCGTCGAACCTCCTGTTACGAGTACTACTACCGAGAATAATTCCAATGCTCCTTCGAAACCAGGTAAGCGGAAACGGGCCAAAGCCGACGAGATTGAAGAGTTATTTGGCACGACGTTGGGTAAGAAGATCAAGAAGGCTGCTCTTGGAGATGGTGTAGTTCCTGCTGCGCTAGCCAGACCAGCCGAGCACTCTGACAAGGCCGACAAAAAGTCAAAGAAGAAAGACAAGGAACCCACCGAGGATCCTTCGCTTGTTGCTGTCTTTGGAGCTATCCGTTCTGCGCCCAAGCACGAAGAGAAGGGGGGGAAGAAAAAGAAAAAGCGTACATAGAACACATTTTGGCCACATACCACACGACGTACATATATCTGAACTTTGGAAATAAATATATTCTAACATATACACCCCACTATTACTACGAAGGAATAAGGATAGAAGTAACGACAGATATTCAGGGAGGGGAGGATAAATAGCACCTGACAAGGCGACTTAGAACAAGGTAGCGGCCCTTTCCGCGAGGAGGTACACGGGTCCTTGGGTGTGTGCATTGGGGACAAAGGGCTGGAAATAAATCAGTCAGCGCAGTTCGAACAGAGCCAAGCAAAATGAACTCACCCAAACAGACGCATCAACAACTCGAAGACCGTGGGTACCCTTGACCCTCAACTGGGGATCAACAACACCCCACTTGGCATTCGCGGGCGACATTGAAGCAGTTCCAACCGGGTGGAATACGGTAGAGGACTCGGAACGAACGTGCGCATCGATATCGCTATCGAGGTCTGAAGCGAGTCTGGGGAAAGCCGGTTCGGTGATATAGCCGTTCCATGCGCTAGCAGAGACGAATCGTTTCACGGCTTTGACAGCTTCGCGCAGGCAGACCTTGTCGAACTCGGTGGTAACAAAATTGGGGTCGATCAAGGGAGCGTCGAAGGGATTTCGAGACCTTAATTTGACGGTTCCACCTAGTATGGATACAAATTAGTCTGAGAGTGCAATGAAAGATATAGATGAGCACTCACGGGAGGTAGGAGAGATCAAGGCGGAGATGATGGTGAAGAAGCTACCAGTGCTAGGCAAAGGTTTGGTAGGATGGAGCCAGAAGTTCTTGACAAACAAATTAGCTTCACAGGATAGAATGGATGGTAGAGAGAGGACATACAGCAGGGATTATCTCCCAGTGAGAAGCAGTAGGTCCACTGGCAGGATCAGGGATTCTGCTAAGGATAGAAGTGTTCTGGGGCAAGCGAAGGAAGCCGACCTGGTTGACGACTCCATTTGCGAGGACACCGGTCTTGCTGGTTTGCCATTCGTTGAGAGCATCACCGAATGCATTCCCATCACGCATCAAGCCGTCGAGGGATTCTGAGCCTGTGGCCTTGAAGACGTTCGGAAGAAGGACGTGGTCTGACAGATTCTTTCCAACGTCTGGGAGGTTGACGAGAGTTGGGATCAGATGGGGGGTAAGATCTTTCCGGTCACCAATGCCAGACAGTTGGAGGATCTGCGGGGTGCCGACAGCTCCAGCACTGAGGACGACTTCCTTGGTCGCGAATATGCAGCCAATATCAGCTAGTAGACGTCTGGTGAGAACCCACCGCTGTCGGAAAGAGGACAGATGACTACTTACATTGAGGTCCGCTCCCGAATTCCACGCCTCGGAAAGACAGCTTCCCTGATTCGATGCCAATCGGCAGGAGTTTCCTCACTTGGGCGTTGACAAGGACATCCAAATTGGGGCGATTAATTGCACTAGAGAGATAGGCGGATGCCGAACTAGCTCGGACGCCTCCACCAATGGATGATTGCACCCAGCCAATTCCGAGAACATCACCTCCACCCATATCTTGGTTGTAGGGGAATTCAGCAGAAAGTTCAGCAGTGGTTGCAATAACGCGAGCGTCAATGGTGTTGTTGTATCCCGGGAGGGATTTTGGGAGGATGCCAGTTGTGCTGTGCAGTGATGGTGTATATTGTCCAGTTGTGTCATGCCCGTCGATTGGAGGTACAAATCTCTCGTGCTGTCGTCTTAATCAGTATCTTTTGCAAAGCGACAGGTCATAAGAAGCGGCGTACCTTCTGGATAAACTGCTTAATGTTATTCCAAGCCCAACCGGAATCACCAGTCAACTGGGCAAGCTTATCGTAGTCTGCAGAGGAACCGTATTGATGAACCATGTAATCTAGGCGAGATTACTTAGAACATGATAAATCTAAGCTTGAGCTATACTTACTAACACTGCTCGAGCCGCCGAGCACGCGTCCACGGGGGAAGGCAAAGGTACGCCCGTCCAATCCAGCTTGAGGCGTGACGGTGTAATTCCAGTCTAGCGGACTGTCTATATATTGCAGTAGGTATTCGAGCGAGAATCGGAATGACGCAACACATACTGGGCGTCAGAGTTGGGCCTATGAAGGGGACTTCAATCCCTGTGATACCCTCATGGCTTGTTGGATGTCAGCACCCGAAAGGCATTGGTGCAAGATTCAGTGGCAAACATACCTTCCTCCGGCCTCGATAACAAGAACCTTGTTCTTCGAGTTCTCAGACAAACGAGCGGCGATGACATTCCCAGCAGTACCACCTTTATATGCTTCGCTGAGGTTCCGATCACACAGGATACAATGAAGGGAAACTGACCTCCTACAACGATATAATCGTATGTGAATCGCGGCAGTTGGGAGCGGCTGGTATAAATAGCGGCAAAGGAAGGTGCGACTAGCAACGATACCAGTAAGAATTTAAAGAAAGTAGACGAAGCCATAGCTGAAAGATGAAGAAGGGAAGGGTGTGGTTGTTCACCTGAGGGGGAAAGGTGATATCGTCTTCTGTTTAAATAAATCGCATCCATCGTTTCCGGTCAACGGACAGAGTCCTACAGACTAGGAACAAATTGTACCACAATGTGCCTATCGGCGGTTACCGCCCAAAGCTGAAGCTATCGGGCTGTCTCCATTCGGTGTTTGATGCATTTCAACAGATTTCAATGATCTGAAGTGTTAACCAGATATAGAAGAATTAAGGCCGCGAAGAGGGATTGCGTGTTAGAAACCAGGAGCCGATCGTTCCACCGCTACTAGTGCATAGACTTCTTTGGTTCGCGCAGGATTAGGATTGTTTAGGAACGTGCCACAACGGGTGTAGTTCTGGACTTTTCCAGCGAAGTCCGGATATTCCGGAGGGCCCTTCTGCGAATACGACACTGGCATCATCCAAGAACTACTGTCCGCTAGTTTTGTTGGGACAGAAACTGTCTTGTGTGAAGCCATTTCACACGGGAGATATTTGTCACGATGTCCCGACGTTAAGGTTAAGGGCGCGCGAGGGACGCATAAGTCCCATACTTACGTATACCTTAGCCGCCCTTGGCCCAAGCAAGAGAAGGCAAGAGACGCTGGTTCCATATTCGGGTCTCGAGGCACGGTTGCAGTTCCACAGTTTTCCACAGACATGTCAGTTCAGAACAGAAGATAGTTCCAGAAAATACGGAGATCGGCCGTTGATACGCCAGAAGCCATCGGCAAGAGGACGGAACCAGGAGAATAGCTTTGTTCATCAAAGAAGAACATCCTGAGAAAAACACGATATTCGAGGATATCCGGTACATACACTTTTGCAATAGGGACCAGTGTTACATGCATGATTAATCGAATATCTCTGTCCATGTGAGTGATGGCCCCAGGACCACAATGTGGCACTTACTTTCGAGTAGGGCACTATTGACACCTTGACCATACAGCAAGCGATAAGTAAGCCCAAGAAAACCTTAGCAAAGCTGCCGGCGTTTGAACCCATCAGAAATTCAGGTACTACTGTAGGGTTGTCGCCAGGCGCCCATGCAATTGAATTGAGTATCCCTGCGGCCAAGCAAGCCCCCTAGACCTTCGGATTGCAGTCCCCAGCGGAATCAGCCAGTCATTGACAGTAGGGAACCATGGTCATGGACGAAGCAAGGAGGACGGCGTCCAGGAGTCGCGGCGTCGTCAGTGTCACCAGTGTCACCGCAAAAGGCCGGTCGGAGTGGCTTTCGAAACAATCTCCGCTTGAAACTGCGCTTGCGACGGAAAGCCTGGCTTTTGCTCCGGGAACATGTTGTCCTCTCTCTTTGCTCGTCGCTCCCTCCCTTTGTGCACTCAGCGCGGTCAATTGCTCTTTAACAGGTCGATATGGACCTCCAACACGAGCACGTTAAAGTCCCGGTCGTGTACTCGGCGATTCAGTCCCCCTGGAAGGCAGCAACGTCGGAATTACTCCAATCACAAAGACCGGGCTACTGTTGGCGTATGTGGTTGCAGCATATTGAAATTTGAATGTCATTTCTGACATCTTAATCTCTAGGTCTTTACGCCCAAGTCGGCGGCCTTGTTCATTGCAACAGGAATTGGCCTCTTCTACTACTTCCGTTATGAGAAAGCCCGTCTGCTTGAGGAGCGAGGTATGTCATTCAAAGACGCGTTTCCACAACTACAGGCATAACATTCCTTCAAGAGAAAGAACGTGCGAGCAGGGCATATGGAAGGCCCAATCTCGGTGGCCCATTCACACTGACGACACACGAAGGGAAAATATTTACCGAGCAGAACATGAACGGCAAATGGTCCCTGGTTTACTTCGGTTTCACGAACTGCCCTGATATATGCCCTGCCGAGCTGGACAAGATGACCGAAGTATTGAACGCCGTCCGTATGTCACATCATGTTCTGTTCAGATACCACGTTTCTCACAGAACTCTTAGAGAAGGAACATGGGGAGATCTTCTTACCCATGTTCATAACTGTTGACCCTGCTCGAGATCTTCCTCACCGCATAGCACGCTACCTACAAGATTTCCACCCTTCCTTTGTTGGCTTATACGGCGATTATGATGCCACCAAAGCCGTGTGCAAGAAATACCGGGTCTACTTCTCAACTCCTCCCAACGCCGACCCTAAAGGAGACTATTTGGTTGACCATTCGATTTTCGTGTACCTTATGGACCCAGATGGCAAGTTCGTGGAAGCCTTTGGCCAAGCTATTACTGGAGATGAAGTGGTAGAAAAGATTCGGACGGCCATTGGTGAATACCAACAAGAGACGGGCCGGAAAGCTTAACCACTTTTACTAGAAGAACATTGATCACTACATATTTCTGAATACACCCCGCTCATATACAGGCTTTGTCATGACGCCAGTTGCCGACTCGATACTCGTAACTGCCGCCTGCTGTAATCATCCTCCTAGGTCCCGACTTCGACACCGCAAACCATCCATACCCGGCCCTGCACACCTAGACTTCCTGTCGTGATTGACTGACCGGAGGATCTTCGTGGATACAGGTCGGCCGAATGATCATGGAAATATGCGTTCCTTTTTAGCGCTCTTCACTCTTCTTCACTGCTCTTCGTCGTATGAATTTGGGCTGGTAACCGCTGGTAACCGCTAGACATATGTAGTCGAGTCTCCGTCAACCGGAACGGAAATCTCGATTCAGAGAGCGCTGGCAGTAGCCGGGTCGACTTGTTTTCCCCTTGCAGCTACAAATGCACTACTGCCTATCAAACAAGTAAGTTTTTACACATCAGATTCTTTCGCTAATCATCCATCAGCACGCGAACCACGTTCTTCAAGACACTCAACAGCCTCGTACGGTTGCCCACTAGGGTCAGGTTCAAATTTGGCAGGCGGTAGTGATAGTCCGTGATGGCCGAGTGCCGGGGTCCTTGTCGGCACACCCACCTTACCTCTGCCTACTGCAAATCTCTTGGTATAATAGCCCTTCTGGAGGCGTCTCTGAGGTAGAATGACTGTAGAATGTGTAGGAGGCAAGTAATTCCCTGATAGGAGGTTTTATTCAAATCTAATCCTTCACGAAATCTACTGTAATTATAAGTAAATGACAATGTAGCTGCCCCTATTTAGTTACTGTTTAGTATGATTCNNACATAGTTTAACATCCTCTGTCCATGCATGGTCAATTAATGTTGATATTTTTTCTGGTTTTTGATGGACTTTGAAACTATGCACAATTGCATAGGTATTGACTTTGGTTCTCATGTGTAGCAGTTGGGGACTAAAACCCTGGCCTCGAATCACACAATGCAGTAAGCACAACCAGCTAATATGTTGGAACCATGTACTATGTTGATGAACACTGTGAGGTAGGATAAAGATAAGAAAGAGCCGACCACGGGCACCTCAATAGGAAGCATATTATTGACGTTCGCTGACTTTGATAAGCGTCTCAAGCAATCTAAGAGGTTCACTACCACTCTATACACTTTCAGCTTGTTAACACAATTTTCGCCCATAAGTGAGCAAATGCTTCGTTCCAGAGACTTGGACTATCTTCGGATACAATTATTTAGTGCTCCAAGAATAATCAAAGTAATAGATGGGACAGACTTGGATCGGATGGGTCTGGAGGATATTGAATGCATCCTTCAAAGACATTCAGACTGAGTAGCAACAAGGGGGAATTTGTCAGTCACCATCCAGATGTGACAAAACAGGTTATTACCAAGTTATATGCTAGCATCCATTTTGTGAAGTCATTAAAATTCGAATTCTACAATTTATCAACTCTAATTGACTAGTTTGGCGTGTAGTCTCTCCCTACTGGGCTCTTTTTGACCTTACAACTGGTACAGAGACTAACCACTTGTCACCTGCCAAGAAGGACCCCAGCACTCGGCCATCACGAAGTATCACCACCGCCTGCCAAATTTGAACCTGACCCTAGTGGGCAACCGTAGCCTCCACAAGACTTCACAAGACTCCACATTCCGTTTTTCTGGTTCTACATAGGCTATCCCCAGGTGCATCTCCATCAATCCGGAGCACGTCTAGTGCCCGAAAATACCCGGTCTTTCGTTATCGTGACGAACGACTCTGTGTCTGTACTACCACTGGATGCGGGTCAGAACGTAATACAACCACCGCCGACCCCTTCCCTCTTCTGACTTTGCTCTGTCCATCCACTTGAATAAACCCTCCTTCATCGTCGAGTCCTCATCCAAGTCATTGAGTCGACATGCCTTAACGACTCTCAACACACCTAAGCCGATACCAGCGACCAATTTACCCGACTCCTCGTCCAGCTCAGCCTTATACATATCAGATCCGTTGATCATTTCCCTCCCGTATGACGTAAAAAACTTGCGTTGGAATCTTCCGCTAGGTCCAGGCTGGTTCGAGGCGCCCTCACTCCAAAACCCATCCAACATAGCAGAAGCAAAATGCCCCAAGTGCTCCGCGCCCAACTCCGACGTTTTGGGTGCAATTGCGGAGATATGCATATGAGCGACTATATCAAAGTTCAGATTCAATGACCGGCACCGTTAGGCTACCCTCCGTGAACTCACTAAACATGCCCAATTCACTCCCTTCATCCGATCTTCCAAAGTATTCCCAATCGATTAACCCGCACTTCTTGGTGTCAGCTGAACCAATGAGAACGCTTCCAGGCCAGAAGTCCACCATTCCTAGACATGTCTTTGCCTCAGACATGTCTGCCTGGATTATGTCTGCTAGCTCATTTGCTTCCTCCGGCGTCCCTTTGGAATTACCTTTTCCTCTAGTCATTTCCTCCTCCCTGTCATCCGCATCCGAACCATACTTTACAAAGTGCGTCTTCAGTATTCCTTTCGTCATTTCTGACAACCCGATATGGACGTCTCCGGTGTACCCTTTGGACGACCGTTCCAGCTCCGAAATGAGACTGGTTGGAACGTCCTTCGAGGTCTCGTAAAACTCCTTCAAGAATCTCCCGAGTTCCTTCCCCACTTTCATAATCTCTTCCACTTGATCTTGTGTCCAGTTGTCATCTGAAGTAAGAAGTCTCGAAACAGGCTTAAGCGTGCGCCCTAAATCCGAAATCCAAAGTACATTCCTCTGCTTGTCGTGATGCAGTATCTTTGGGGCTTGAATCGTCGGAAAGCGGTCTATGAGGTCTTTAAACCCTGAGAACGTCTCTCTTCTCCTTTCCTCAGCATTGTCGACAGATATAGGCAATCCATCCAACAACACCAAAGCCTTTGCTTCTGTCGTCTGCCTTTCGACAGATAACGGCACCGAAGGATTCGTTGCAAGATGCGGCGGGGCATACTTGAGAATGACTGTGTCCGCTGCGAATGCCTCTCTGCTTTCGCAATCCTTTCTGTCGTCATTTTGGGAAGCACTGAATTGAAGGGTGATGGAGTGAGCGAATGAGACGCGGACTGTAACGTTTGTATACCCATCGGAGAGAGGTTCTACGTTGGGCGGGGATGTAGTCGTGATAGAGTGAGGGGGGAGAAACTCTGCCAGATAGCGCGTGAAGTCAAATTCTGGTGTCCCAATCCCCATCCTAAGTTATTGTTATTGCTGTAGTGCGGGTATTGACCTTGCTTTTAGCTAGTCCCTTCAGGAGCAATATTACATAATTATAAGGACTTTGCCATTAACAAACAAGCCACAACACGCCTTACCCTTTCGTTCCAAACAATCCCCCTATGTCATGCGACGCTTGTATTGCCAGGAAAATGAGGTGCTCTTGCCCTGTTACCACGATAATTATATAGCTACCACAGTTTGCAACTATTGCAATTGGAACGTGCGCTGCACCAACTGGGTGAGAAGGGGGAGCGAGCCATGCAATCAGATATTGGATTATTACGCTTGTCTTTGGCTTGTCTTCCGGTAAAACCAGCGTGTACACCGAATGAAGGATTAGATTCTTTACTTTCGTATCAGAGAACATTGATAGGAACAGTTCGTCTGGTTATTATTATATAAAGAATCAAATATCCTTTCTTTAAACGCTGAACCAAGGTCGGGTATAGACGAGTTCACACGACCCTTTCATGTAGATTGCAACGACCCATTTTTTATGTGCGGCGTCAATAGTTATTTATACCTCCCGGTTCGGAGATCAGAATAGTTAGACGAGGCTTATTACATCTCGGCTCACCGTCCATACAACAGTAGTACTAGCACAGCCTTGGTTGCATTAGGCGGTATTACATACTGCACCAATACTCCTAGTAGGCAATTCTAACATACTGAAATCGGCACCTTATCCTTGAGGATTGGGCCTGTTGATTATCCTGAGACGGTATATTGAGCAACGGTCACTTGTAACTTACGTTGAAACCCCCTTAGTCCCCTCGGCCCATCCACCATTACACTATTGTCGTGGACAAACTTCTACTGCGGGCCGCCGACTCGCGATTCCGTGAACCTCCAAACACGTCAATTGTGGCCATTATAGCGTTCAAGGGAAATCTTTCAGCAGCAAGCAAAGAAGCGTAGAAGTTCGATCAATCCCGTGGCTCTTATCTGGAGTGCTGACAATAGCTACATTCACCTGGGAAGAGTTCTGGGACAATGTGACC
>FTPT01000459.1:0-51396 GCA_900156845.1 Coprinopsis strossmayeri
ACGGCGAATGGATTGGAGTCTGGCGTTGCCCGCGACTTCGAGACCTTCGCTTTAGCTTCCTTGCACGGGGAACCAGCCGGAAGTCAAATATGTCTTCCTGTCAGAAGATTTCTTGAAAATATTTGGTACACGGGTCGCGTAGGGTCGAAATTGTTCAGAATGTAGTTTAGCATCTTCTCCATGTATCTCGCATCTAATCTTCATGTTGGAGAAGCTAATATCCATTCTCCAGCGATATAGAATTCCCAGAGGAGAGAGACCTAACGTTTGACAGGGATCAGGGATCAAGATATAAGTTATAGTTCGCTTACAGAGAAACGATTAGCATAGGATAAGCCTTCCGAGCCATATTGGGATGAGGGAATAGGTTTGAAACGCGCTCAGTAGTCCCGCTAATAGACTAATCTGTCCCCGATATTCCTCAAGGTCGGCATAAGGTCCGAAACCCTACTATCCATGGTGATTTATGTTAGTCACATATATACATAGCTTCCACGCACTAAATTCGTAAGCTAGCGGCTAGAATGGGGACGTACACTCGCCCTCTGTTACATACGCTTTATATTAAATGCGACAGGGCGCTATCAGCCCATCAGATTGCTGCTCGAAGTTATCTCCGAGCTTAATGTATCTGTCAATTGTCTCGCCGATACAACCCTGAACTCCTGTTGTGTCACAAGCTATGTACCACCAGTCCCTCGCACGCAGCCTCATGCATCCATGTGAAAGTATTTAGAGCCGCACCAGGAGAGGACAGAGGAGACGCCGAGTATGTAAATTCAGGGATGTGTTAACACATAGAACGTAGTGTCAGGGTCTGAAGATACTCAATTCGTAGGCGCATTGCGGGTGCAAGCGCGCCTCCCCGCATGGCTCCCAGATCTCCATTTGGCTTTAGGTTAAAATTAGTATGTAAGGGTTGGAAAGCTGTAAAATGTGCCCGCGTTAGTACTGCCCTGGGTGTGAGAAACCCCGAGCGCCTTTCGTTCCGAGCCGCTCGCCCTTGCACACGGTATCATGAGGATCCATTGATCGCGGAGTGGGGAAAGCGCTAACTAGGATTAAACTAGGATGTGGCGAGCCTGTTAAAAAGCCTGCGAGTCAAAGTCGAAATGGTACATAGCATCCTCATTCTTCCAATGTCTTCGGGCATTCCGGCCTGCTCTCCTATTAGCCCTCCACCGCACATTGCGTCGCGGGCATTCCTCCCTTACACCGTAAGGAGTACGGGAGACGAAGACATGAGCATGGCCACTAGTCCCGCAGGGACAACAAGCTTATTTGACCATGCTCATCACATGGTTTTCAATGGTTGTCAAGTTATCAATGTCGGGGGTGGATATCATCACACTGAACAGGGTACGGTGCTCCGAGTCATCTTTGTCGTCGCCCGCCTTTATCGCTGACAGGAAGATTCGTGTTTTAGCCAATATAGGGTCACCGGCTTTTGGGTCCAACAATACGGAGTCTCTTCGTCATTTCCACGAACGAATGCCAGGGTCATTTCCACAAGATTCCAATCCATGGCCTCCGACTTTCAGGTTCAACAACACAGAGTCTCGTGGTCATTTCGAGGAAGAAACGCCATTTTCCGATCTATGGTCGCCAACTCCCAGGTTCAACAACTCAGAGTCTCGTCGTCATTTAGGGGAAGGAATTCCGACGTCATTTCCACAAGACTTCAATCCACGGCTGCCGACTTTCAGGTCCAACAACACAGAGTCTCTTCGTCAATTAGAAGAAGGAATGCCGGCGTCGTTGCCACAAGACTCCTACATATCGAGACGTCGAATCTCTCTCGCATGTGGCTTAGTATCATGCATACTCCTGTTTCTTGCAGTTTCCTGAAGTTGGGAGAGTCCTTTCTGAATTTGTTTTGTGACGTATTAGAGTTGTATGGACACTGTACTTGGCTTTCCTGTATTGTAGAGATGGAAAAGTGCGCTGTGTTGGAATCGAACTCGCGACCTTGGATGCATTGAAGCGGCGCTTGAAAATTGGAGCTTCGACGGAAGACGAAAGTGCAGCTGCCCCGTGCACCCTTCCAAGCTCGAAATTCTCACACATGATTCATTTCGATATCCAGTCCTCAGCAAAAAACGAAAAAATAAAGTTGCGATGGGGGACTGAGAGCGTAGCAGGTAGCTGGAATAAAAGTGGTGAAGACAGACGAACGGTGGAGGAACGGGTGGTGGAGTTTTTGTTCAATAATGTTGTGTGCCTCCCGTCAAAGTTCGGACTTCCGAGTGACTTGATACGTATGCTAAGCCTAGCCTCAGTGAGAATTTTCATTCCTGAACCTTCCTTCGACGTGGAGCTTCCCCCCGTCGTCCCTCTCCTGCCCGTTTTCTGCCCAAATTTCTCTTTTATCCCCCAATTCCCCTCTAAACTGGGACAAACACCACGCACATCGTCCTCGACGACGCCGAACCCCCCTTCGGCATCGCCATCACCGTCGTCGTCGCTGTCCGCAACGACGAGCACAACGTCACCTTCTGCTGGCGTTTTCGGTGCGCTCATCACTTTTCTCATCCTCTCCTCGCCGCTCATCATGATACACAGATCACCTCGCTCGTTGCCATCAATATCGAGCTCATCATCAATAATAGCGGGCACACGCCGCCTTCCTGCCACATTTTGAGGACACAACCCGTCGTCATAGCACATTCACGGCCACCACCTATATAAACGGCCAACACATTTTATAAACGGTCAGCACCAACAGTCCGCCAACGACAAACTATATACAACCCCCATACCAACCTGCTCAGTGTCGCTGTTGCCAAGCAGCCACATCGAGCGACCACCCAACCGAACCCGCCCAAAACGAATTCAAACAAGCTGCACAAGTTCTTTCCGTCGCCTTCAACGTTTGGTTTCCAGCGTCTGAAGAAGCTTAGGGATATGGCGGAGGAGCGGGATACTGAGATGGGAGATGATACCCGGGGGTCTGGGGCCGCTTTTACGGAACTTAGGCGGGCGTCGGGCGTATCGACCGTGACGTCTGCGACTGCCCCGCCGTCGTCGGCGTCGTCACAGGGAACGGTATCTGGGTTCCCGCAGCAGCCGCCGCCTGGTAGTGCGAGCGCGAACACCTCGAGACGGTCGTCTCTTGCGAACCTTGTTCATGATATGGATGTCGGTTCAGGGCCAGGACTTGAATCCCAACCCGAGGTAATCGAGGTCGAGGCTGACGAAGAAGACGACGAAGTAGACGAAGAAGGTGAAGAAGGTGAAGGTGTAGAGGAAGAACACTATGCCGGAGAGGAAGGTGAAGGTGAGGAGGGTGAGGACGACGAGGACGAGGATGAAGATTCTGAAGACTCGGAGGACGACGAGGACGACGAAGCGTCTGAAGACGACACCGACGTCCCGACTGCCACGCCCACAGCATCGACATCCCGGCATGGCCGCGAATCGTCGAAACCGAATAACAGAAGCTCGCCGACGCCCGCTACCCTCAGCGCGCCGCCAGTGATGAGGCGGTCGATATCCATCACTGAGCTCACTGACAATGGTGTCGACGGTCCTCTACCTTCGAACCATCCAACGCCTGGCAGTGCTACGAGCGCAGAACAGTCACAACCACGAAAAGGCATCTCAATTCCTGTCCTTCTGCACCCCTCAAACGAACCTTCACCCAATGGTACCGGTGGATCATCGTCAGGTATAACTGTAACCGTCACCGATACATCCACGAACAACGCTACTTCAATTCCACCGAACTCTTCAACTTCAACCTTGACTGCGGCCCCCATATCACCTAACATTGTTCCATTGGATGACCCTTCGGCAGGTGCTTCGATGTCGATTTCGGCGCCTGTGTCGAAGAAGGGTGCGAAGCCTCGTTCAAAGGTTGGGAAGCAACGGACACCATCGCCTTCGCCGCCGCCTATGCCCCCACCACCGCCCATGCAGACGATCAGGCTTGACATTAAACTTGGGGGGCCTAGCAATTATGAGGTGGATGTTTCGTTGATGGCGAAAGAGACGGGCCAGAGACCTGCGACGCCTCCGCTTCCTGTTGTTTTGCCCGTGGAGAGTGAGGAAGAGAAGGAAGTAGAGGTAAGCTTGCCTGAAGGAAAGAAAAAGCGGAAGGTGTGTTTTTTTTGCTTCGGTTCGGTTCGGTTTGGTTTCTTCCCCCTCTTCGTTTTACCTCTATGCTTTGCCTATTGGGATTAACTTTGCTTGGTTCTTTTCTACAATGAGGCAAGATGCTGATACGAAATTTCTTACAGAAAAAGAATGCAGCGCAAGAATATTATGATACTTCAGATCCTTTCATCGATGATTCGGAATTGGCTGTTGACCAGCGCACCTATTTCGCCCAAACGAAGCAACAAGGATTCTACGTCTCTAGTGGAGAAGTGGCCCTACTGAAAGATACAAAGTAAGTCACCCTCCAATCTCTACTTCCCTGTTATCGCCCTTCATATCCCTTCGCCGCCATTCCTCCGTTTGGACCTTTGACACTCGATGCGGAGGCATGGACGGAGCCAATGCTGGCTCTTATCTTATCTGCAGGATCTCATCTTATCAGCGGCGCTTTACATGATCCGTTGGCCAAGAAGCCGGACTGCCTTTTGGGGCCCGCTTAATTTGGCCATTACGTTTGATCGATCGCGTCAGATCGTGTCTCGCTATTTTTGTCGTCGAGATCTCACGAATCTGAGATGAGCTGTGGGTGGTTGTGTAACCCTGTCCCTGGCAGATCCCTCTCCTTCGCGGGCGATCTATCTCGGACTGGTTCCTTCGGCCGATGATTTTCTGTTCCTTGTTCTTCTTATTGTTGTTCCCCCCTGCTGACTGTATCTTTGATATGTCTGAACGTGTCGCTCATTTTTTTTCACATCAGATCGCCGAAGAAACCAAAGTCGAAGAAACCTGGTCTGACAGCTGCTCTGCACTCTTCAGCGTCACAAGCTGTCTCGGCGGGTGTTCAGCTCAAGAAAGAAGGTTCGATTTCTATGGAAGGTGGTCAGCCGTCACCTCTTGGTTCTGAACACCAAGATCCGCTGGGGCTGAGCAATAACCTGAAGGGGATGGGCATTAATATTCCGAACGGCCAGAACCAGGATGCGAAAGGGAAGAAACCGGAGAATGGGGCTAATACGACTGGGTGGACGGCTGGGTTGCCGGATGAAGAGGGAGATGAAAAGACGGGTCAGAAGAGGAAGAGGTATATTACCGTTGTGGAGAACGGGAAGAAGAGGAAGATTGTTAATATCGTACGTCCTTTTTCTTTTCTGTTTATTCCTTGAACGGAGAAAGATACTGAATTGCGTTGGTGGTCGCTTTAGGGCTCGTTCAATGCCGAGTTGCAAGCTGCGATTGAAGACCTGAAAAAGCTGATCAATCAGGAGAATTGGGAGCAAAAGGGCAAGTTCCCTCCGTCTCTTAAACCCCCGCTTGCGCAGCTTGCATTGTTGGCGATTCGGCTTGACGAGTATGATGATCATTTTTTTAACCTTATGCCTACGCTTTTCCCCTATAACAAATTCACCATGACGGTACGTTCCTTTTCCAGTTCCACCTCGTATCTGACCTGACCGTTGAGTTGTACCCCGTATATATAGAAACTCATAAAACGTACTGTATACCCGGACCATGTTGCCTTGCTGCAAGAGCGGCAAGAAGAGCTTCTGAAGCAGCTGGAAGCGCTTGCGAAGGCTGGGTTCACGAAGGCGGAGGAGGAGTGGGAGAAAAATTTTGCTGCGTGGGATAAACGGCAGGAGAAAATGCGGTTGGAGGCTGCAAATGCTGGTGGGACGGCGAGTGGTGGGGACGGGAACGGGAGTGGGTCAAACTCTGCAGCGCCAACACGGCATCCGACGGAAGAAAAGGACGGGATGGATGTGGACAACCCTGGGAGTGTCAGTGCGCCGCCTGGGGCTGGCGGTGGTGGTGCGAATGCAAATGCGAATGCGGCGGCGCACCCGCCTGCTAAAAAGTACCGACTGACGGAGCAGATGAAGGCGATTATATGGGATTTGGTGTTGTTGAGCAACGAGTGTTGTCGGCTTGAGAATGAGAAGAATGGGTATGAGGGGAGTGCGATTCAGGTTAGTGAGCAAGGGTTGAGGAAGGTTTTGTATCAGAAAATTGTCGCGGCGTTTCCGGAGGGGTGGATGTCGAGCGGACAGATTTCGAGAGATGGTGGGTTTTGTTCTGTGTTGCATTTTTGTTTGTGGGTGGGATGAGGATTTTGACTGACTGGTGCGATTTCTCTTTTTGATAGTGAGTGCGATGAAGAAGAGGTTGGAGAAGGAGGCGATGGAGAATGAATAGTTGATGTGGTTGTGTTCCCCTCTTTTTTTTTTCGGACGATGTCTCGTCATTTTCTTTCTCAAAATTTACTTTTCCTTACTTTATTCGTATATGTTTGTGTTACTACTACGTTTATGGTGGTTGCTGTAAGTGCGGCTCACGACTCCTTTTGCCCTTGCGATATCTCGTTGTCGCTCTCCTAGTCTTTCCTTCCTTCCTTCCTTCCTTGTTCCCTCTTTCTGCCATCTCCTCTTATTAGTTCACGTTTGTCAATTGTAATCTGTGATGCGATGTCCGTCCCCTTTTTTTAGGTGCACCTGCAACGTAGTTATCGTCAGTCGTCGTCGTCGTCGTTAGTTAATAATTGAAGTAGCAACTTGTACTACTAGTGCTCGTTTTGTGTGTTTTTTTTGTAGTTTGCGTTTTGTGTTCTCTTTTTTTTATCGGTATATGAACGCGTGTTCGCTTAATGGTTAAGTAGTGATTGGTGCGATAATTGTATAACTCTTTTTTTGCTAAGTTGGCAATGGGGGTTGGACGGTATGGAGTTTTAAGCTGGTTTGGGATTGAGCGTTGATGGGTACTGTACATGCCAGCTCGTGATCGTGATGAAGTTTACGGTATATGGAAAATGGACTGTGGGTTATTAAACTAACTAACGAAACCGGTTGAAGCCATTTTTCTATTTGCGTCCCGTTAGTGACCTCAACATCATAACAGATATCTGATCGATAGAATAAAGAGCAGTAGTAGGATAATAGATATCAGCCCCGTATGATTTAAGCCGAATCGGACGAATTGGATCACTCGACGGAGGATCCGCAGTCTCGAGAAAGGACTGTGCCCACGGTGTTTGCCGTATTCTGCGTCGTGGTATGTGGAGTTGTTATAATAAATTGGATTTACTGGAGAAGTGATTTAAGTGTACGTCTAGCAAGAAGCCTTGGGTGGGAGATGCGCAGTGAGAGGTACCTTGCTCGTGCATATAATAGTCCCCTCCGACGTTTGTGAATTGACAGCCGTTGAATACCATGCTTTCGGCATTGTGGAATAGTGCTGTGTGCGAATGTATGACTGACTCGAGTTGAGGTGTGGTCATGTCTCGACCTAATTCTGACACTTGGGAGTATGGTGAAGAGGTAGACGATGGGGTATTGAACACTTCGAGATAGATAAGAGTGTGTTGGGTGCGAGTTGGGAGTGTATCGGAGAGCTAGAGTGTGTAGATCTCTTAGATAGTGCAGTCTCGGGTTAATATACCCGTAAATCTGCCTCGGGGAGGTCGGGTTATGTCCATCGAGAAGCCCGAATCCCCCGAATGTGCCGAGCTTAAGTCCAAGAAGGCGCAGTGGACTGACCGTTGCGCCCGAGCGCTGTGAGTTTACGTTGGATAACAGGGAAGCTTTAAATTTATAAGTTATCCATATTATTCAGGAGTGACTAAGTTCTAGTATCACCTTGTAAATTAGGACGTGGCGTCCAAGGGAAATAGTGCGGAATGACAGGTTCGCGCCTTGAAGCTGGCTACTCGGGACTTTTGAACCATGAAAAATGGAGTCTACAACGGTATGGGACAATCAGATTACAAAAGCCGCAGCGATCACTCGGACTGGTCACAACATATATAGATATGGTATAGGGTAATTTGGTACATGGAGGTCAGTAGTGGGTCAAGCTGTGAGATAGAAAAGGAGACGCTGTGCCACCCCTCCCCCTTGAACATCCCCATTCTAAATTCTGACATGACAAATATTAACTGATTGTATAAGTTATAAACCTCCCTGTCATTGAAATGTGAAGGTCTCGGACCAGTCAAG
Organism: Coprinopsis strossmayeri; assembly: GCA_900156845.1. Taxonomy (NCBI): domain Eukaryota; kingdom Fungi; phylum Basidiomycota; class Agaricomycetes; order Agaricales; family Psathyrellaceae; genus Coprinopsis; species Coprinopsis strossmayeri. The sequence goes on from FTPT01000459.1 coordinate 8,085, forward strand.
AAACTATAAGATAGAGAAGGAGACATGATGCTACCCCACATGCAAAAGCGATAGTATTGGATACAGGTCGCGAAGTGCGCGGAGTATGGGATGCGTGTGTCTCCGGCAGCTGGGCTTCTAATTGGCTTGGAGATCTGTGATTGATGCCAGGGGATGGCGGAGGCGGCAATAGACTGACTATAACAGCATTCAAAATAGGCGCCGTCAGCAGTGGCGGTAGTGAGGGCTGGCGAACCATGAGGTAATGAGATACCTTGTTCGCTGTGGTGATACCCGCCTCCGACATTGATTATGTTGCACCCGGTGAAAACCATCCTGCTAGCACCCTCGAAGGAATTTGCACCGGGTGGAGGGGTAATTGTCGTGCTTTCGTCCTGCGATTGGGCCCCTGAGGTACCGGTGGAGTCCTTCCTCAGGGATGGCGTGGGTAGTATAGGGTATGGCATAACTGGCTCTGAGGACACCAGGAGGGTGATAGAAGTTTGCAAGGTAGTTGACAAGCTTATATAGTAGGGATCATCAGTCCTATTGCCTTATAGAGCTTGCGTCAGTTCCCATCCAAGTCCGCTAACCTTAATTGGTGTCCCTGACCCATCCAACCAGTCCGCTAACCTTAATCGATGTCCCTGGCCTATCGAAATAGTCCGCTAACCTTAATCGGTATCCTTGTCCCATCCAAAGCAGTGCGTAAACCTTAATCAATGGCGTTATGCAAGTGCAGGCAAATGCGGGCGAACGCCTGGATTGCCGGTACCGTGGCGAGAAACTTACAGTATTATGGAATTGTACTAGACATAGGAGGCGCTTTTCCAAGATAAATGACAATGACATTTCTAATACGACGTAACTTATACAGAAGGTCTATACGCTATAACTTTGCAACTAATCTGCCTCGGGGCTCGTTTGGTGTAGTTACAGTGATTGGGATCTGCCAGCAGTGATTACTCATGAAAACTAGTCGGTTCGGCGACTTTCTTTCAAAACTAGTGGCCACAGGATTGCAGAGGGACCCTTGACAGCCAATCAATGATGGTGGGCACGAAAGAACTGAGCTGGTTTGCGAGGGGGATTAGCGCCCGTCTGGGCCCTGGCACTGCCTTTCGGCGTCTCACTATCCACGTGACTGTAACCTGATGCCAACTGGGAGCCTTGCGGGGATGGGCCGTTGTTGCTCTCTTACCGTGATATGCGAAATGGTGAGGTGGGCTAAGGGCTTCGAATATTCAGCTTAAAAACTGGATTTTTATGCTGGAATTTAGGTCAATTGGCATACTGACTGGAGCTTGGTGGTATAGGACGCCGGATGGATCTGGATTCCTGATGCAACGTGAGGACCACACGATTTGAGGTGATTATTCGTGAGTAGCTCGATTGGAAGGATTTTAAGGAACATATTGATGAACTAAATCAGTTTTCCAGGTATTGGACTGTATATAACCCCACGGAACCAGCGTTTGACGAGCCTCTTCTGAGATTCAGGGGCCCACGGACAGGATGCAGGCACAACGGCTGACCAGGCTCTCAACGACCCCTTACGCTTCCCCAAGCCTCTCCCGTGGTGACCACTCAATGGTATCCGGGCGCTTCGAAGAACGATTCAGCCTCGTTCTGTTTCGTAGCTTCAGTGAGGGAATGTCCAGTTAAACTGCTGGATGCGAGAGATGGCAGGGTAAGTGCTCTTTTGGGTGCGCTGGCACTGCATAGCTCCAATTTGACGTGATTCTCTAACTCAAAGCTTCATATTGCATCGTCGACCACCGTGAACGACAAATCGCACCCCACAGTCTTGTATTCAGCTTCGCCGATGATCGGTGAGTATGCCTTTCCGCAGAAACTCCATGTAAACTCATATCGACCTGTTACAGGCTATACTGTGGCTTTGAAGACGCTATCGAGATTTACGAAGTCAGTCGTCCAGGTGATCCAGGTACACGACTGCACACCACACGTTCGAAAAAAAGCAAACATGAACTGAAGAGCATTGTATCCATCCGCACTCGCAATCTCGAATGCTTATGGCGTCGGGGATCCGATATTCGCTGCGGCAACCCTCACAGCTATATCGGACAACATCGTGGCTTTCGTGGAATCGAATGGCGAAGCGCTGGTCATGGGCGTAGGGAGAGGTCCAGGGGCGAGAGTCGTTCAGGTATGTCTACCAAGTACCACCTTAGGCGGGATAACTGAAAAATAGGCTCTTTCAGTTGCGATTCAACTCGTATCGCCCGCACATCTGTACGCGGCATATAGGACAAGGCTATTGCCACGTGTAGGGACACGCCCGCGATTAGTCGGATACCCGCTGAGCTACATACACGACCAAACACCACCAACCCGCTTGCCTAACCACGTCCTACCGGTAGGACAGTCCCCTTTTGTGGAAAGCCCGCGAATTTAAATCTCGTAGTCCCAGTTGACCGCGACGTATAACACAGTAAAATGACCCCCGCCTGCCGGAATTTCCATGAACATGACATTGCCTGTCTGAATTAACAGCGATCCCTGATAGTTCCGGTGTTTTGGTCATCTGCGACTGTATGGTTGTGGGTGGTTGTCTAAATTGACTACGAATATTGGATTTTTCATTCTATTTAGGTAGAATATGCGGATAGCCGGCTTGTGTAAGGAACCCTCCTCAAGTTCCCGACGTAGACAATAATTACCGAAGCGTCGCATAAACCCGAGGAGTCCTCAGTCACATAAGCGCCCATTTACATCTGTTCTAACTCAGAGCGCTAATTTCCTTGTAGTTTACAAACCTAACCCTACATACGCGACCAACATAGACCTCCATAGTCGGATTTACTCAGACCTTGAGGAAGTTGGGGGCCGAGGCTGTACGGAAATGATCGGTCCGGGGCACTGCTGGGCGCGTTTCAAACTGAATCCTTCATTCTTTACACTATCGCGATATGACTCGGAAGGCTTATTCTAAGCTGATATTCTCTAAGCGGCTTCAAGAAGCCGATACTATACCACCAAGTGACTTTCCTGCCAGAATGTGGGACATCATCCGCTGTGAGTGAGCTTTCTATAAAAAGCTTGATCCAGGCGGCTGTCAATTCTAACTGGAACTGGCAACACAGGCCTCTTCTTCCTCTGGGAACTCGGGATCGCCGGTGAAATGGATATCAGCTTCTCCAACATCAAGGTTAAATGCGAAATGCATGGAGAAGATTGGCTCTACGCTGTTCTGAAAGATTTTGACCTGGCGGCAACCATGATGACGCCTGACAAAGCATCGGGTTGGAAGAAAGGATTTGAACACACGGGGACGAAACTATTCATGGCGATTGGCTTACTCAAAGTATCCAACAGAACGGTCCCCCGGTTGTGGCGTCACGACTTGGAGTCTGTTGCATGGTGCCTCGCGTGGTATTGCAAGAAGGAATGGGATTGGACGAGGTATACGTACTCCCGAGTTGCCAAAGAGAAGAGGGCTTGGATATTGGAATGTAATTGCTTTGAAACACAGCCCCCTCTGACTTACGGCCAGGCTCAGAAATCCTCTGGGGCCCCGTCACTCGGTTGTGGTGGGACTTTCTCACAACATGGCGGGAGAATGCGGATAAACCTGCACAACATTACCTGAATTCCTTCAATACGCACTTCCCTCAGCCTTCCGGCTTCCAAGCGCGGGATTGGATGGTCTTCGCAGTCCCTCATAAGATTAGGCCGCAAGATGTCGACGAGGGAGATGTCGAGGCTTCTTCTGCACCTGCAGCTGGGATGTCGACCGTGACCGCACAGGCTTGACAGGTCTTATTAGTACACCTTTGGTCATTGTACATTGTCATTAACTTTGGAAGTCTTGAGCAAGGATCGGTCCAAAGCAAGGATCCGACGAAACAAACCATGTTGCTTCGATGTTTCAAACATTATAATAATCGACGGATGCCCGTCGTGACTTGGAGTGTGGCTATGATGCTAAGCTTTAGCCTTGCCGGAGCGAACGGGCTACCTTTCCTCCTCTTCCATCCAATTTCCACCCTTCAAGATCCGGCAATTCCAATGTATCGGATTAACCTCTGCCATGGATGGGCCTTTGGAAAGCCCCCAACGGACTCCGCCATCCGTTCATTCCTCCCACTAAAGACAACTGGAGACACTTGTGTAGTAGAAGGGATTTTTGCATAGGCGAAACGGTGAGTTGGGCTTCGAATATTTAGCCTAAAAACTCAATTTTTATGCTAAAATTTGCGTCTATTGGCTTATTGACTGGTACTTGGTGGTATAGGGCATCAGATGGATTCGCATTTCTGACGCAGTTGCGAGGACCACATGACTCAAGTGTTGGATGGAGATCATTCGTGAGTAGCCTGATTGGAAGGATCCTAAGGAACGTATCGATGAACTAAATCAAATTTTCAGGTATTTCGGCTGCACAGAACCAGCTTTTGACGAGCCCTTTCTGAGATTCAGGGGCCCACGGACAGGATGCGGACGCAACAGCGAACCAGGCGCGCCAGCGATTCTGACGCTTGTCCAACCTTCTCCTGAGTCCTGCAGTGACCACTCAATGGTATCCGGGCGCTTCGAAGGACGATCCAGCCTTGTCCTGTCTCGTCACTGCAGTGAAGGAATGTCCAGTTTAACTATTGGACGCGCGAGATGGTAGGGCAAGTGCTATTTTAGATCTGCTGCATAGCTCTAGTGTGACATGAATTTCTAGGTTAAAGCTTCCTATCGTATCGTTAACAACAGATTGTACTGCGCAGTCTTACGTTCAGCTTCGCTGGCGATCGGTGAGTGCGCCTTTGGGCAGAATCTCAATGCGAACCCATGTATTCCCATCTCTCGATCCATTTCAGTTTATACTGCGGCTTCGAAAACGCTATCGAGATCTTCGACGTCGGTCGTCCAGGAGATCCAGGCACAGGACTAAGCACGATATGTTCGAAGAAAAGCTAAGATGGGCTGAAGGAGATGATACTGGTCGTTGGTTGCGAGCAGGATGCTATCCGAGGAGATCTTCCATTCAGTTAGAATATTCGCATAGCCGGCTTGTATAAGGAACCCTCTTCAAGTTCCCGATGTAGACAACAATCACGGCAGCGTCGCATAAACCGGAGTCTGCGGCCACGTAAGCGCCCATTCCCGTCCTGTTTCAATTCAGGGCGCTAATTTTCCTGGAGTTTACAAACCTAACCCTACATGCGCGACCAACATAGACCATCATAGTCGGGTTTATTCAGACCTTGAGGAAGTTGGGGGCCGAGGCTTTACGGAAATGATTGGTAGGCACTGCTGGGCGTATTTCAAACTGAATATTGAATCCTTCATTGTTCAACCACCTCGCACCACGCATTCGAAGATGGGCTGAAAGGGATCGTATGTGCACTAGCATTATCGAGTGCTTATATACGGTGTTTGCTCCAGAAACTCTCAGTCAAATCGAACGACATCCTGCTTTTCGTGGAATCGCAGGGCGAAGCGCCAGTCATGATCGTATGGGGAGGTGGACCATGGAAGAGCGGGAGTGGTTCCGGTGCGTCTATCAAATACCACCTTAGGCGGGATAACTGAATATTTGGCTCTTTCAGCTGTGATTCAATATTCAACCCGTATCGCCCCCACATCTTGTACGCAGCGTATAAGAGAGTCAGAACGAGCCAGATCTATAGATGGGCCATTCAATCGAATGTTGACGTACCATTGGGGACTTTTGATGCTAGACGAAAGGGTATTGAATGTTGCGATATCAGTTAGCGATCGGAAGGTGTTATTCGGGTGGATGTTGTTGGGCGGTACCTTGGAGTTGGAAATTGGGTTGGTTACATCTTTCCTGCCAACTCCATTTTATTTACGGCATCTTCAGGCTGGCGAGATCGCTGTGTTCAATCTGTAAAAGGCTGACGGCGGTATTGAGTCTGAACCCGATGCCATCCCACCTGAAGCGATTAGTTTGCTAGATTTCCGGTTCACGGTTCATCAAGGTACTTCATTTATTTCGGCGCCTTGACTTTGACTAACGATGCTCTATTCCACATAGATATCGTGGGTTCGGTATCCCTCCACCCCTTGAAGCCGCACCTGCTGTCTATTCCGGGTCATGGCACGGGATCGACAGGCAGTTGGACATAGAATTGACACCATGTGGCAGGGTGGTAGCGCCATCAGCGGGATATCTAATCGCCGACGCGAAAGACACGTCAGTAACCCGTTCAAAGATGCTTCGTAGCAATCTACACACCTTTGGGTTTCCAAGCGCTCATAATAATTCTCCTGTCCATTGGATTCATCTTGATCCTCTTGATATATTCGCATAGTTGGTCGACGCCCTGGCCAGAATAGCCGCGGTCATACTTAGGTTAACTAAGTACGACCGCTGCTGCATCAAATCTTAGAAGTTGATATCAAAGTAACAAATCCAGTATCGGAAGACCTACAACGAGTGATTTCTCCCATCCTGGTGGGACAATCGATTGGTTCTATGCATTCGGCATCTTCAAGCTGCTGAGGCAATATTAACATGGGATCAGCTTTTCGAGTGATAATGCAATGGCTGTTCCGAGTGGTAGACTAGCTAGGACAAAGGCGGGTTGGATGGTTAAGGGAAGTAAGCGTAAAACCCCATGCAACGAATAGGGCTTTAGTCCTTTTCCTTGCCTTCTATTATGGGGGTTTGGAAACGGTGCCCTAGTCGTCCAATAAAGTTGCGAGTTCGATTCTAGCACAGCGCACTTTTCGATCTCTACATCACAGAGACGACAACAAAAGCTACAATGTCCATGGAATAAATATGTTTATGATATACCGCAAAACAGCTTTACATAGCACTCTCCCAACTTCGGGAAACTGCAAGAAAAAGGAGTATGCATGATACTAAGCCACATGCGACAGAAATTAAACGTCTCGATATGTAGGAGTCTTGTGGAAATGACGCCAGTATTCCTTCCTCTAAATGACGAAGAGGCTCTGTGTTATTGAGCCCGAAAGTCGGCGGCCATAGATTGGAGTCTTGTGGAAATGACGCCGGCATTCCTTCCTCTAAATGACGAGGAGACTCTGTATCATTGAGCCCGAAAGTCGGTGGCCCAAGATTGGCTAAAAGATAAACCCTCCTGTCAGCAACGAAGTCAGGCAACGACAAAGGTGAGCATTGTACCCTGTTCAGTGTGATGATAACTACCCCCAACATTGATAACTTGACAATCATTGAAAACCATGCGATAAGCATGGTCAAATAAGCTTGTTGTCCCTGCGAGGCTAGTAGTAGCCGTGCTCACGTCTTCGTCATCCATTCTCCTTGGGGTGTTAGGGAGGGATGGCTGCGACGCAAGGGGCGATAGAGGGATACCAGGATAGCTGATTGAACGTCCAGGAGACATAGGAAGAATGAGAATGCTACCTTTTCGATTTTGACTCAAGAGCTTTATACCCAGGCTCGCCCCATCCTATAGAGCGTCTATGCGGATGTCCCGGATTGGTATTCCGCTTGGATCTTACGTATTTGATGGTTTCGGAGCCATGAGATCCGGGGGTGGTACTATGAGTATCAGTAGTTCGGACACCACTCAGTCGGACACTCTGAATTCAGACCTTTCTTGTATTCGGAGGCCTTGTAACTTCACAAATTGAGTTATTGCGACAATGTTCAGCTCTTTTTCTAAAAGGGGAATTAACGAGATGCGAGTGGGTGTAATACGACGGAATGTCAAGATCTCCCTTCGGATGACCAGAATTATTGATCGCCATCAATTGTGATAAACCTCTCAGAGCCTCTCAGCCAAAAAATTGATTTTTTGGCGCATAGAGGGCGTGACACCCCCTGCGACGTCCGACCGAGTGGCGTGTCCGAACTACTAGTTACTCATCGTACTCATGGCCCTGGATAGCCTTGAACAGCATTAGGAAATTAAGCGGGGGCAAATCAGCGACGGATCAATCATGATGGGACAAATATAAGGCCCTCTTCCTTAGTTTTGTTCCACCATGATCGATTTGTTCGTTCCTCATGGTACTACCACTTCCTCGGACACTCGAAGCGGGACGAACGGCTGGTTTACCAACCCGAGTTCCCATTAATTCTTTCCGTTATACCTAAGGCATCCCACTAGGATCCGGCGTCCGTGATCAGAGCGATGGCGGTTACTACATTTGATACTGATATGCGGGACTACCTCATGGTCTGACGGAGGTCCGAAGCTATATGCATATTTTGAAGTAACCCATAAAGCCCCAATACCTGTGGCAAGATACTGCTATGTACCTGGCGTATCACCTAACTTACCAGTGACCTGGAAGATAACATGATGAAATGGCAAGTAAATGTCGCGCACTCAATACCCAAATGACTCATATCGAAACAATATTCGAAGAGCTGAAAAGATGGCATGTACACGGCTGTAAAAAATTTCGATAGAAATAAGGGACGATTGCCTTCCAAGACAAGGCTATGCGACGTATAGAGACAAGCCCACGATTAGTGTATTCTCCAACATGGCCGCAACTACTTCCGGATGGATATACGAGAGCAGGATGCTGTCCGAGGAGATCTTCTATTCAGGTAGAATAAGCGCATAGCCGGCTTGTGTAAGGAACCCTCCTCAAGTTCCCGATGTAGACAATAATTAATGAAGCGTCGCATAAACCCGAGGAGTCCGCAGCCATGCAAGCGCCCATTTCCGTCCTGTTTCAACTCAGGCGCTAATTTCCTTGTAATTTACAAACCTAACTCCACATGCGCAACCAACACAGACCACCATAGTCGGATTTACTCAGACCTTGAGGCAGTTGGGGGCCGAGGCTTTACGTAAGTGATGACTCAGTGGACATTGCTGGAGCGAGTTTCAAACTGAATCCTTCATTCTTTACACTCTCGCGATATGACTCGGAAGGCTTATTCTAAGCTGATATTCTCTAAGCGGCTTCAAGAAGCCGATACTATACCACCAAGTGACTCTAGCCAGAATGTGGGACATCATCCGCTGTGAGGGAGCTTTCTATAAAAATTTTGATCCAGGCGGCTGTCAGATCTAACTGGAACTGGCAACACAGGCCTCTTCTTCCTCTGGGAACTCGGGATCGCCGGTGAAATGGATATCAGCTTCTTCAACATCAAGGTTAAACGCGAAATGCATGGAGAAGATCAGCTCTACACTATTCTGAACGATTTTGACCTCGCGGCAACCATGATGACGCCTGGCAAAGAATCACCTTCGAAGTTGAAAGGGTTCGAACGCACGGGGACAAAACCGTTCATGGCGGTTCAATTACTCAAAGTATCCAACGGAACGATCTGCTGGTCGTGGCGTCATGACTTCGAGTCAATCGCATGGTCCCTCACATGGTGCTGCAAGAAGGAATGGGATTGGGCGAGGTACACCCACTCCCGAGTTGCCGAAAAGAAGAATGATTGGATAATGGAATGTAATTACTCTGAAACACAGCCCCCCTCTGACTTACGTCCAGGCTCAGAAATCCTCTGGGGCCCCATCACTCTGTTGTGGCAGGACTTTACCATAACATGGTGGGATAAACGGGATAAAACCGCACAACATTACTTGAATTTCTTCAATAAGCACTTCCCTCAGCCTTCCGACTTCAAAGCGTGGGATTGGATGGTCTTCGCAGTCCCTCCTCAGAAGACGAGACCACAAACTATCGACGAGGGAGATGTCGAGGCGTCTCCTGCACCCAGCTAGGACGTCTGCCGATCAAGCTTGACGGGTCTTCCTACGAGTGCCCCATGTATTTAGACACCCATCTCAGTCTGTGGAACTCTCGCCGTATTAGCCAACGTATAGTATTGATGCCATGATTGAGCGTGCTTTACTGCTTCAAAAGGTCTGTCTGCTTCGTGTTTTTGAACTATATAATGCCCAGTACTTAGCTCATATCGTACTGAATTGTTTTAGGCAATTAACGGATGGGTAAACGAAACAGTTGAGTACGAAGATTTGGCCCTTCGAACAAAGGATTGGGATCAGCTCCGGCTCTTATGCCAGCTCCTTAAGGTGTGCCAGGTCTGGGTTTATTACTACTGTACTGTGTAGCTAATAACAGTGATCTCTAGCCGTTCACTGAGGCCACGAAGAAGCTATCATTCTCGTCACACCCAACAATTCATGTGGTGCTCCCCATCTATCTCATCCTTGAAAGTCATCTTTCTTGTGCAATTAGAGACCGCAATAATCCACTATCGATCCGCTCTGCCCTCGCCATTGGAAAGGAGAAGCTTATGAAGTATAAAATGATGGCGGTCGAAAACCACAACTATATTCTCGGAACAGGTATTTATTTTATCCATACCTGTCTGTTTGGTTCAAATGTGGCTTTGCTCAGTTCTAAGCCCATATATGCGAACTGAATGGTTCAGGAAGATGGCCCCCTTCGATCCAGAGCCTAGGAGATACAAGACGAACCAAGATGATGAAGTTGAACGAATTCAGGTCCTTGTCACGGCTGTAGCTGAACAATATCAAGAAGCGATGGATTCCGAGCTTGCAATCAATCCCCCCATTCCAAAAAGCCCTACCAAGCCACGGACTGCTCGTGAGCTTGCGCCGTCAAGCAGTTTGCAGAGCTTCTTTGATGTCGACTTCAACATCCCCCTCTACACCTCCAAAACACCTGCAGAATGGCTCAATGACGAGCTTCAACGATACTTTGCATTCCAAGGAGGTGTCGGTGTGCTGGAGGATCCCCTTGCATGGTGGAAGGTGCGCTTATCCTCTCATCTTTCTTTTCAGAGCCCTAGATCTCTAATATTATTGTACTTGCTTCTCTCAGGTGAATGAAGCTTCGTTTCCTGTTCTTTCCAGTATGGCTCGGGATACTTTAGCTATTCCAGCCACAAGTATATCCATCGAGCGATTATTCTCGCGTTCTCGCCAGATTTGCACGGATCTTCGAAGCTCCTTACGTGCTGAAACTATCCGAGAGGCATTGCTCACCAAGATGTGGATTCGTAGCGACTTATTCGAGCTTATCCAGAAGCCAAAACCCCTTGTGAGCCACGGTAGCATAGAATTACTCCATGGAAAATAAAACCCTATGTATTTACCCTATATCCCTATGTACTATGGTACTTACCCTATCATAACCATATCCCTATAAGTACGGCTAGAAGCTGTATACGGATAGAATAGGGTTGGAGCCCTAGTATTGCATATTTCTCATTTGCTCGTGAATGAATATTTAGGTCTCGGAACCTTTAAGTAGTGAATCGCTGGCGTCGGGCGCGTTCCGAACCAGTCTTCTTCATCGTGACGCGCATCCCACTATATGACTCGAAAAGCCGATCCCAAATTAATATTTCCTCAGCGGTCTCTTCTTTCTTTGGGAACTCGGGATAACCGGAGAGATGGATATAAGCCTCTCTAACATCAAGGTTCGGTGTGAAACGGAAGGACTGAAAGGGGGTGTGTCCTCCTATGCCATTCTAAACGAATTCGACTTCGCTCCAGTTGTGACATCCTTGCCTTTGAAGAAAGGGTTCGAACAGACGGGGACAAAGCCATTCGTGGCTCAAGACTTGCTCGACCCATTCGACAAAACAGTTCCTCGGTTGTGTCGTCACGACTTTGAGTCAGTGGTTTGGTGTTTAGCGTGGTATTGTCAGGAGGAATGGGATTGGACCCAGTATTCCTACCTCGGAGTCGCCCAAACGAGGATCAGTTGCCAGTGTTTTCACTGTATTCCGTCAAAGCCCTCCGGCATGCGGCCAGGATCAAAGATCCTCTGGACACCCATGGCGTGCTTCTGGGAGGGCCTTTACCATTCCTTAAGGCAACACAGAGGGAACATGCCGAATTTCCCACCCGACATTACTTGGGAATCTTCGACAAGCACTTCCCTCAGCTGTCCGACTTTGAAACCTTGGGATTGGATGTCGTCGAAGGCCCATGATCGGGTTAGACAGTATCTGTATGCGTGTCGAAGCGCCTCTTAGGATATCAGAGGACTATCTGCCATGCTGCTATAATTGACGCTGTACCTATCTCACCTCGTTAAATTCTGTACCGTATTCAATGGGGTACTCTGAGTCGACTGTAGTAGTACATACACATCGTTTATTACCCAGAAGTTCAAATCGAACTACAGGACGCCTCCCCCTCTCCTTCTGCGCGTAAATTTGCGTTATTAAGCCCACGTTTTTCCACAGGCCCTGTCTGGGTTTGCAAATCCACTTGTGCCTTAAGCTTGCCTCTAGGAGCGCAACGGAAGATACGGCAAGTCGCCCCTAAACCACGTTCGGGAGTTGCCGAGATCACCAATTTGGCTCGACGCGCCGCCGATTCTCTTCCATCAACCACCACGACGATGACCATAGCCGCACCAAAAACCGAGCAAAGCGCGTCTTCCGCTTCGACCAGCAGAGAGCACGAAGAATACCAGTACCTCTTCCTGATTAGACGCGTCTTAGACTCAGGAGACCCCAGGCCAGATCGAACTGGCACCGGCACCATCGCGTTGTTCGCGCCTCCTTCGTTCCGCTTCTCTCTTTTGAACTCGGCTCTTCCTCTTCTGACGACAAAGAGGACGTTTTTACGTGGCATTATTGAAGAGCTGCTATGGTTTGTGCATGGTCGAACCGATTCGAAACTGCTTTCGGAGAAAGGCGTCAAGATCTGGGATGGGAACGGCTCGAAGGAGTTTTTGGAGAAGAGAGGGCTGGGTCACAGGCGAGAGGGCGATTTAGGACCCGTATATGGCTTCCAATGGCGACACTTTGGAACTGAATATGTCGACTGCGACCATGACTACTCTGGCCAGGGCGTCGACCAACTACACGAATGTATCGAGAAAATCAAGACGAATCCAACCGACAGGAGAATTATCATGAGCGCTTGGAACCCCAAAGGTGCGTATATTGCTACGGAGCATCCTGAACCCCTTACTGACGCGTCTTTCGCGCCGGCGGCTAGATATTCCACTTATGGCGCTACCACCCTGCCACATGATGTGTCAATTCTACGTCCAACTTCCGCCAGCTTCAGACCCAGAGCGAAAACCGCGTCTTTCCTGTCTGATGTACCAGCGTTCCGCAGACCTTGGTCTCGGAATCCCCTTCAACATCGCGTCCTACGCGCTCCTCACTCACATGGTAGCCCGTGTCACTGGGACCGAGGCCCATGAACTTATCATCCAGCTCGGTGATGCTCACGTTTACCGTGATCACGTTGATGCTCTTGAAGAACAACTCAAGCGGGAGCCTCGTCCTTTCCCCAAACTGCGCTGGGCGAGGGATGATATCGTCGACATCGAAGACTTTACATACTCTGACTTTGTTGTTGAGGGCTACAACCCTCATGGTCCTATCGCGATGAAGATGAGTGTTTAACGTGTACAGCTATCTCTTTCTTCCCTTGTTCTGTTCTATCCGGGACCCTTGTATTATATTAATTCCTGCGTTATCTAGTTTGTGTAATCGCTATCGCATTGTGTATCCGCGAGAACTAACATTCTCCATTCATATCTGGAATTTCCTTCATCGACATATGGACTAACTCGGACCTTCCGTCGGTTATTGTAATTTCTAAAACATCTAAACAAGTGTACCCCCATGGTTGGCTTCGCCGCGTGAGTTTTAATAAACCAATTCGAATTCTTGTTTTGAAGCGATCCTCGCTAAAAGCTTCCATTATTGGGGATTGAACAATGGCCAAAGGTACACTAATACAGCGAGCGTTCCACTGAATGTGATATCGGTATCTAACTAAATGGCGCACTCGTAGGAAGACCCGTCAAGCCTGATCGGCAGACGTCCCAGCCGCAGGTGCAGGAGACGCTTCGACATCTTCCTCGTCGATATTTTGTGGTCTCGTCTTCTGAGGAGGGACTGCGAAGACCATCCAATCCCACGCTTTGAAGCCAGAAGGCTGAGGGAAGTGCTTATCGAGGAAATTCAAGTAATGTTGTGCAGGTTTATCCTCCCGCCATGTTGTGATAAAGTCCCACCACAACAGAGTGTTGGGGCCCCAGAGGATTCCTGAGCCTGGACGTAAGTCAGAGGGGGGCTGTGCCTCGAAGTGAATGTGCTGAAATATCCAATTGGCCTTCTTTTCAGCAACTCGGGAGTGGGTATACCTCCCCCAATCCCATTCCGCCTTGCAGTACCATGCGAGGCACCACGCGACTGACGCCAGGTGGTGACGCCACAACCGGGGGACCGTTCCCTTGGATACTTTGAGTAACTCAATCGCCATGAACGGTTTCGTTCCCAGCCGTCTCGATTCTTTCCCCATCGGAGGCGCAGGAGGTGTCACGAATGTCGCAAAGTCGAAATCGTTCAGAACAGCGCAGGACCTAACGCAGCCGTCTCCCCCTGTTCCATGCCTAACCTTGATGTTCGAGAAGCTGATATCCATTTCTCCGGCGATACCAAGTTCCCAGAGAAAGAAGAGGCCTACGGTGGCTTCTGTTCAAGAGCGACTTGGATAATCAAGAGATTACAGATTACTCTCACAGCGGATGATGTCCCAAATCCTGATAGGAAAATCGGCCTCCTTAAGCTGCAGCGGTAGTATAGTATGAATTCTAGTAGAGGTCGTCCTGGCCATAGTCCGATGGAGGTCAGGGAAAGAGACGTGATCGGAAACGGGCCCGTCCCCGGCTGTTATTTGTAGCGAGTCTGCTCTCGCCAGCCCTAAACAACCCCTATGATTTCCCTTCTGTGTATGTTTCTTGTCCCTATATGTATGTAGTCGTAACTTAAGTAAGATTGTAGGTAGTAAATATACCAGACAACCTCATATACTTAGATAACCTCTCTTAACACGATAACTAGACCAGTCAGTTTGAGTGTCCCGGAGAGTTCTAGTGTGTCGCCTTCCCGCTTCACATTATTTCCCAAGCCATCACGACGGTAGTGGTACATCCAGCTTTCGTTAAATTGGTTCCTTCCTCTGAAAACACCCTTATTCCGCCAGGTAAGTTGTGAGCAAATGTAGCAATTTTTGTTTGAGCTTTGAGCCAGATTACATGTCACTAGTACTGTCGACTTAATATCCGAGTAGCGCTCGACTTCTCGTCTATATCGAATGATTTCCGTGGGCGATTCAACGCGCGTCGCGTATCCCTGCTCCAGCAGTACCATTGTATAAGAGGCAGCGTGATGCAAGAGACGGCTATCCAGACTATGAGAACGCCGATGTTAAGTCCCACTATTTGTAAAGTAAGAATCGTAGTAACGATTAACGTTATTGTTTGACAGCTCGGTGAAAGACAAGATCCTACCTTCATTCTTGGTCCCGAGTGCTATTGCCCGAGTCGCACGAGAGATGTTGTAGAAAGGCGAAGCGTAGCCGTATTTGTAGATCCCTGGCATGATATCGATTGGGATCAAACAAACTGAGTTGTTCACTAGAGCAAGCTCATGGTCGTTCTCGCGAGACGAGGGAAAAAAAGAAGGCTTCGTACCGATAATCCATAGGATCATGAAGAATGGGATATATCGAGGCTTTAGGACTGGTACTAGGCTTTCGAGAACGAGCCCACTAAATATCAGACCCCGTATCCCGTCAGTTAAGTGGCAAGGATTACCAGGAACAGACTAACACGGAGAGCATGCCAATCCAGTTGAGCATCCACAATACCATGAAACCTCGGGATCCGAATCTAGAAATGGGTCATAAGTATGGGATGTAGTAACTGCAATGGAGAGAGCTCTACGTTGATGAGGTATTAAGCCGAAAAGCTTTGTTGAGTAGACTATAGAATAGCTTGGGTCGAAGTGATTTAATTCCTTCCATTCGTTGAGGCATATGATAGGGAAAGCTCACCGAAACGACGAGATACGCTGTGAACGAGGAAACAAAACGTAATTTAATGAGCGATTGTAGACGCAAACTTTTATCGAAGCCGGCGTCCTCTCGAGCGTTAAAACCGACCATCTAATTATCTCAAGTCGGCATTGAGTCGAGATATACTAATGAGCCACTCACAACAACGAAGAACGACAGAATAAGCATATATATGAGTCCGACGAAAGTTGCCGCTGTGGCACTAAAGGTTACAACAATTCGAAGGACGAGGGAGTTCAATGGTCAATAGTTGATTTTCAGAGGACAAAAGGATTGAGCTTACACTGGTTGATGAAACGGAGCGAGGTTCTCGATCGTGTAGGAGATCGGTTGTACAATCGTCTGTGGGGATGCCGCCAATATTGCTCGAATATTTGAGTCGGAGGCTACTTGTTGGGCGAGTTGAATAGCAAACTGTGCTGTAACAACGTCCAACAAGGTTGTAGTCTTGACGGTTCCGAGTTAAGTGAAGCTCAATGCCGCCGTACAACAGCGTCTTACCTGAGGCCGAATGAAGTTACGACTACGAAAACCATGAGCGTCTGTAATGTAAGATATACAATATGCTTGCCTATACATACTATGCAGTTTCCTGCCGCGCTTCATTGACATAGACCGTGATAGCCGATGATCCGTTATAACGTTGTATCGGGTTCAAAAGTGCCGTGTTTAGGTTCTCGCTTGCTCCACTGTTGACTTGAACCCCGAGTGGTGCCCTTAACGACAGGTAATTCAACGTAAGAGGAACTGATATGCTTACTGACAATGGCAACCCAGGCTCCTTCATTCCTGATTGCTTGTACAATCGACTCGGTACCTCCAAGGAATTCTGTGACAGGTGCGTAATTCCATCGCACGAATTGTGTGGACTTCGCTAGGACGGCGAGCGTTATGTTCAATCCGACAACGCCCCCATCGAGATCCTACGAGTATGTCAGTAATATGTCATCAAGCTGTTGAATCTTTGGAGACGAATTGGTGACTTGCCACTACGATACCTTCGACTGATGCAGCGGGTATCTTCCATAAGGCACCCCAGAAGATGGGGAATGCCGTGAAGACAATTACAATTATCAGGAGAAGCCCACCGCCATATGATCTCAGATATGTTCTCCTGCTCCTCTGGCTTTCCTCGTCATTCCCGAGGAACCGTCGACGGAAAGGCAACTCTTGAGCCAGAGGTCCTGGTGAAGGCCTGCGTAGTACGAATCCTTCGCTCTCTGTGCTGACAAAGCTGTTATCATGAAGCGGTAACGACCTTGTCGAGTCGGAACAGATTGAACGTTGAATGGAGCATGGGGACAGTACGGTCGCAGGTTCGCGATAATGGACACGTTCAACTGAAATATCGGCTTGCTCGGAGACTGCGGAGGCGGAGGCTAATTGGTCATGATAGAAACGAGTGTATGGCATTGAGGTGATATCGAAGAGGTGATATTCACATCAAGCTGGAAGACGATAACAAAAAAGCAGTCACAGGAAGAGGGAGAAGGCTCTACTGACGATGTGGCTGACATTGACCGTTTCATTTACGCTAGAGCCGGCCACTAGTAACGGCAGTCGTTAATAGAATAGTAGCAAATGAGCTATTTTAACTGTGGCCGTGGGGGTAGGAGTGAATTTACCAGGTTCTGTGTACATGCTGGAGAGATTGTGGAATGGGTTAGTCTGAGCGGTGGGTGCCGCGAAACAGGGGGAATAATACAAATATGTATTATGGCTCTTGATGGTGGGCAGCGCCAATCAATTCGAGCTATAGATTCCGGATGCTAATACCAGTAAGGGACTACGAGCATTAACGAAATAAGAATGCGATTCCCATCGGCGAGAGCTTACATCATGGGTCTACGTCATCATCCGCGCCACCCGGAAATCCTTCAGCTGCAGTCTTCCAAGCTACATACTTTCGCCAGCGTCTGGGTCAAAAGGAGAAGCGAAAGGCTCATCAGGGAGTGCTTGCTCCGTCCCCGCTACTCTTTTGGCTTCCGATTTTTCAAAGATATGGCCAACCCTTTTGTCTTTTCCACCCTTGACCCGCCAAAACAGGCAATCTCCGGGTCGGATAAACTTTGCTGGCCTTGGCAAACGTGACCGCCAGCGAGTACAGTTAGCCAGCCTCACAATCCGAGACGTTTCACGACTCAAACCACCAGGTAAGCAATTCTCTACCCCCAGTGGTACACATCATCCAAGGGTTGTGCAATGCAGTGCGTTAATATCGCCCTTTAGTAACGCACTAGTGGCTTTGGAGGTCGCCCGTACGACAAGGAGAGCTTATCACTTTTATAGACCGCTCGGGCATCGGCCTGTCACTGATTCTATTAAGGGCGCTTGTCATGGCCATGCCTCAGAATGAAGTGACCTTTACCAACGGGCGCGAGCGCCCAACATTTTATCGACCGAGGCCAGTCTGAAGTGCTGGTCCCTGACTGTCACTACCCACACTCTGATGGAACTTACGGTACCTGGCAGCTTCTATACCTTGACTTGCTAATGATTTGACTTGCCAGTTACGTTCGTACATAAGAACTCCGTGATTTTCCCATTTCGTAGCGGGCATGAGGGGGCCCATACCGGTCACGAGCCTCGGGGAGTTATTCCAGAGCTGACAAAGTAGTGACATGTGGGGTTACGGGACGGACGAATGGGTCGCTCCTCGCTTGAGCTATATATGATGTTTTACCCTGGTCTCGTAACGAGATGGGGACATGGTGACTATATAGATTGGGGACTATCATCGTTGGGGGCTGTTATCATCTCCTGTCATCAAGAAGCCTAGTTTACTCTTTTATCATCCCGGCATCCATCCTTCGCCTGTATCGCTGTCTTCTGTGAAACAACATGTCGATCCCTGACTATTCCCCCGCCGAACATATACGCAATACGCAAGCTCGCAATTCCTCGTATCGCCTCCCGCCGTTTGATGGTTCTATCGATACTGGAGAAATTTTCGACTGGCATGCTCAGAACAACGCGGACTATCCTCTGTATGTCTTCGACAAGGGGGATGGCACTGGGCTTCGCAAGGTCACACTAGGCGAGACCGCAAACGCGACTCACGTAGCAGCGAAACACATTCGAAATATCATGGGCTGGACCCCTGGCTCGCGAAGCTCTCCAGTTGTTGCGATGTTGGGACCCACAGGTAATGGCGTTTTCTAGATATCCTCCATTCCTGTCCTCAACGAGTGCGGCTAGATGTTCCTTCATACTTCACTATCCTTACGGCTATCATTAGGGCGGGGTATACGGTCTTTCCCCTCTCTCCTCGAAACTCCCCTGCAGCAGTGGCACATCTCGTCTCCAAAGTGCAAATTCAACATATCTTTATCGGCCGTGAACCCGCCTGGACCAATCTTACGAACGCGGCTTTCGAGCTACTCCCTGCTTCCGAACGCAAACCTACTGTCTCACCATTCCTTCTGTTTGAGGAAATGTTCGACCAACCCAAAGTAAACCCCGAAGACGTCGTTTATGAGAAACGCGGGCCGGACGATGTCATCTTGTATCTCCATTCATCAGGTATCCACTTCGGATCCGTATCTCATCATTCACCACTGAGATACCTTGCTTCCAGGCTCAACGTCTTTCCCTAAACCGATTCCCCAGACTGAACGGCGATGGTGGGAGGTTGCATTAGCATCGGACTTCGGATACTCGGATATGACGGGTAAAGTCTGGGCGACGCAGGCTGCTCCGACATTCCACGCGCTAGGGTTCTTTAATATGCAGGCCATCGTAAGTTTCTTCATTTAGGTACTCTGATACTAAGGTTGTAACCCATTTTTACGACAGATATTAAATGGAATCATCGTCTCCGTATTCAAGCCCCAGTCACCGGCCCCGATCTACACTGTGCAAGCCCATTTCGAAGCTGCGAAAGCTACCAATGCCGAGGTCATCTATGGTGTTTCCTTCGCAATCGAGGTAAGTTACATGGAACTATCCAGTTATTCGCCACTGACTTGAATAGGGATGGGCAGCCAATGAGGAATATGTCAAGTGGCTTGTGGAGGGGAACAGAAGAATTGTGAGTCCCGTGTCACTCGGAGTGTTGGCATATATAACATTCTATTATTTAGATCTTCGGTGGAGGCGGTTTATCCAAGAGCGTAGGAGATTTCTTGTCGTCCAAGGGAATTATCGTGACAAACCTCTACGGCACGTAAGTATTTTCTATCAGTCGATCTTATTCACATTGTCTGAATACTATGTCTAGCACCGAAGTTGGTCCAATGTCCATCATGTTCCCGCGTAAGTTCGTGTATAAAGTTAACGATCTATGTTCACCAAATTTACTTTAGCGGCGTCGTATGGCCAGGATTGGGAGTACTTCGAATGGACGAAGGCCGTGGTCCCCGAACTAGTACCTCTAGGTGATGGGACGTATGAAGTAGTTATAGTGGTTCGCCCTTCTTCCCAAATCCGTTGCAGAAGGCAAGAAGTTCTGATTGCCGTACCTTCTAGTCTGCACCATATAACACGAATCTGGTACCGAACACCACGGTTCGGGGTCACCAGGCGTATGCCACGGCCGATGTTGCTGTCCATCATCCTACAAAGCACCATTTGTGGAAGGTGGTAGGAAGACGGGACGATCAGATCGTGCACTCTACGGGAGAGAAGGTGAGCCTCTCTCTCCCGCGTAGCTTCTCTCGAATCCTGCTAATTACGTGTGTGATGTTGCACTCAGACTAATCCCAGTCCACTTGGTACGTATCCTTCTGGGGAACACTCGATCTAGAATTTGACGGTGGGACACGTATAGAGGACATGTTCAACCGGGATCCCCACATCAAAGCCGGTATCGTCTTCGGTACAGGCCGGTTCCAGACCGGTCTTCTCGTCGAGCCTAAGCCTGAATATACCTTTGACCCCAGCGATGAGGCTAAGGTCGCAGAATTCCGGAACCTAATCGCGCCTACCATCAAGAAGGTGAACGAATTTGCGCCTCAGCATTCCAGGATATTCAAAGAGGTCGGTACTATGTTTCCTTTCTTGCTCAGTCAGGACTTAACTGGTGCGCCCCGCTAACTAGATGGTCTTGGTTGCAAAACCATCAAAACCATTCACATTTACGGCCAAGGGTACCGTTAGACGCCAAGCTACGATCAAAGATTACGACGAGGAAATCAACCAAATCTACGAGGCAGTCGCCTCCTCCTCGGAAGTCGCCTTCGATTTCCCTACTGAACGGGGATTCGCTCCGCTTTTAGAATTCGTCAGAAACGTTGTTATCCATACTACCGGGGTCAATGTAGGCGACGATGACGATCTCTTCCAACACGGTCTGGACAGGTAAGGGTGCTCAGGTATTCACTCATGGGTTACGAAAGCTGACTATTTTATCACTTAGCTTGCAAGCGACCTACATCAGGAACATCCTCCTAAAGGCTTTGAGGGAGAGCGCTAAAGTCGATACCAAGGGTCTCGACGAGAACCTGGTGTACACCTTCCCTACGATCTCGTTGCTCACCGGTGCTGTCCTCGGTACTATCGAGAGCACTGGCGGTGCTGGCGATGACTTCTCCAAGCACGTTGAAGAAATGCTGCAGCTCGTGGATAAATACTCCCAGTTCACGACGTCCACCGTCGCACAGGAACTCCCAGCAAGCTCTAAGTCTGTTGTCTTCATTACAGGAACGACTGGAGGAATTGGGTCCACCGTCCTCGAGCAACTTCTCCTCAATGAGAACGTCGCTCGCGTTTACGCATACAACAGGAAGAGCACGTCTGCGACAGATCGTTTGAAGGGGGCTTTCGAGGACCGTGGACTCGATGTTGCCGCACTTGAGTCCTCTCTATCTTCCAAGAGACTCATTGTATTGGAAGGCGACGTTACGACTCCCGATCTAGGACTTTCGAAGGAGGTCCTCGCTGAGGTATGAATTCATGGACCCAGACATGCTGGAAAGGCTAATCACGCTCTGGCCAGATCCAATCTTCCGTGACCAAGATTATTCACAATGGTATGTCTGCTTCTTGACAGCGCTGACTGAATGCGTTTTAACATTTACGCCCTTTCAGCATGGGCCGTGGACTTCAGGATGGCCCTCAGATCGTTCGAACCTAATATCAAGGGTTTGGCCAACCTCGTTCAATTGTCCCTCAACTCCAAATTCCGACCGACGCTGCTATTTGCTTCCACTTTTGCCACCGTTCAAAGTAGGCGGAATGTTTCTTCTTTCAGTCGCGGAAACTGACGATAAATAATCTAGACGCTCCAAAGGGTACCGAGCCTCTCAAGGAGATCTCGTATCCTCCGGATTATGCCCTCGGAACTGGCTACACCGAGTCCAAATGGGTCGTGGAGGAGATCCTCAGCCGAGCTGCGAAATCAGTAAACCTCCCATCGATCACAGTCAGGATTGGACAGGTGTCCGGAGGCGGTAATGGCTCATGGAACGCGAAGGAGTGGTTCCCTTCCATTGTTCTGAGCGCTCGATCCATTGGGGCCCTGCCAACCAGTGAGAAAGTAAGAGTCTCCCCTCATGTCGCCGTATCAGAGAATACTGACCTATATCTCTCTCAGACCGCTAATTGGATTCCTCTTGATTTGGTCGCGAAAGCGATTGCCGACTTCTCTCAGCAAACTATCAAGGGTAACGAGATCGTATACCTCGTCCACCCCAAGCCCACAAAGTTCAGCGGGATTATCTCAACCATCAGCAAGGAGTTGGGGTTAGATGCCCTCCCATACGACCAGTGGTTCGAGAAGCTTGACGCGCTGTCTCGCAATCCTTCTGTCAACCTCCAGGCTGTCCCTGCGTTGAAGCTTCTCGGCTTCTTCGAGCGAATGGTGGAGTCAGATAAAATTCAGAACACCGATATGACGGGTATCCGCTTTGTCGCTACTGAAAACGCCCAGAAGCTGTCAAAAACTCTTGACGACCCCAATCTCTCGCCTATCACTTCAAGTCAAGTGCTCGCCTGGCTGTCGTATTGGAAGGTGTTGGCTTAGACTGCCGCTGCCTTAATGTAGAAGTGTTATTTGGATGAATGTTTATCTGGTATTTAACTGAATTGAATGAACGCAATATCCCATGCAAACCGGACTACAGAAAGCGCGATTATGGTCTTCTTATCACGGTCATTGAATTGATGCCAAGGTATACCTATATCCGTTCAAGTTCGACGTCTCTTCCCAGATACTGTTCCAAGAACAGCATTCTTTTTGATGAAGTATGGGAACATCTGCCTATCAAAGGGTTCTGAGGACATGGGCTGCGATTGAATGTGGGTCTCTACGCATTGTGTGAAGCGGATCTATGTACGGAGAGTCTTCTCTATTCAATCTTATCTTTCTTCGACTTCTCTCGGATCCTCAAGGTCTCGCTTCTCAGAAGGTGGTGGTGGGCATCAAGGCCGCTCGAAGACAACTGTCAAGGGCTGTTTCATCTTTCAAGCTAGCTTCACTGTCGCCTATGATCGCAGTCGACGTTTGGACCACGGTTCTCGTAAATTGGACACACAGAATTCCCCATCACCCGAGGATTCGAGCAGAACGGCGATCAAATAGTGATTCGAGTTCTTTGCCTCCATCTCCATTGACCATTCATTACCTCTTCGAATCACAAGTGACTACTCACGCTGTCTTAAATATATTCTCATTGCAGCTCATGCCTGGTCTCATGCCTTCAGCCAAGAGAGTGCAGTTTTAGCTATCCATCAAGACCCCCGGATTTAGAGCGTATACTTCTGGAATTTGGCACAGAATGGCAAATTCAGGAGACCAGCGAGAACTAAATCAGCGCGCTTATTCTCCGTCGGCCGTAATGCCCGAGCGCCTACTCAATGGCCCCTGCTCCAAACTGCGTCAAACAAACATGCCGCGGCTCAGGATCCTCTGCATAGCACCATGTCAAAAATGCTTGAAGAATTTACTATCTCTAATCTTCTCTCTGTTCTCGCTCGGATAGCCCGTCACAAGCATGCTGATGATCTGAGGAAAGTCAATTTAGAGTGGAGGTCAGTGTTGGATCAGTGCTTCAGCCATTGTCTATTCACCTCATCGCACATAGTCTAATAATCCAAACCAAACCAACACATCCCAGGAATGCAACGGAGGTCTGTTAGTAGCTACAGCTGGTATACATCTCACGCACAACACAACCTCACAGATTCGCCACCAAGCACGGAGATCATGATGCAAATCCTCGTAAACCTGCGAGAGAAACTCAGCTCGATTACGCCTATGTGCCAGCTTCCTCGAGAACTTCTCTCCCTCAAATTCAATCATGCTCAGTCCACCTATGGAGAATAGACTCAATTGGCGTATGTTTGTCGCTACTGGTGGCGCATAGTGTCCACGTCGCCTGAGCTATGAACCCAGCTGTTCATTGTCGGCAAGACCGCGAGCTCGTATCTTTCGAACTATTTGACACGCTCCGGTTCGCTCCCATTGCAAATCTTGTGGAACTTATCTCTTGGGTTTCCCGACCTACCAGGCCTCTCTCCAGTTCTTCACTCCGCTGGGGACAGAATCCAGGAACTACATGTGGATCGCTACTGAGGCTGGAATAAACTTGGGAAGGACATTATCGTCAAAAGCACTCTTACTTCGGTCCCTGACGCTAAATGGTATATCCAAGAACTGCACGCGCTCAGCATGCCTCCCCCCTTTTATTCGGTGGCAGCTCTACTTCTCTGAAGCACTTTGAACTTTCGTACGTTATGCGTTGGGAGAACGATTTCAAGAACCTCAGAAGTCTTTACCTTGTGATGCAGCCACATGAGTGGGAGTGTCGAATTTCCGTAAAGGAATCTTCCTTTCTGGCTCCACGCAGCTGGAGATGACATTAAACACCGCTGGACCGAACCCTTCCTCCATCCACGATGTAATACTAGCGGATCGCGTCCACCTTCCATACTCGCCGAGCTTGCAAATTGGAACAAAAGTTATTCCGGTCGCCCACGAGATTGATGTCATTGTCAGTCATCTCGACATTCCATCCGACTGCTCGCATTACTACTGGGGCACAAATTTATTCGCGTCAACATTCGAAGGGATGATTTCTTTGGAAGCCTGAAAAGCATTGGAGTGACCTTAAAGATATCGTACAGCAGCGTTGATGATGAATTCTCTTTCAGAGAGGGTGTACCAGGGGCTTTGTCCCGTCATCGGACATATACGGCGGTTCTATTCCTCATTTTGGATTACATTCGCGTCCGTCAGGTCCCTCGAGCTGAATGGCTTGTCAATTCCATGGAGCGTACCTTTCGAAACCTTGCTGCCCCTGGCGGTGTTGAAAATCGATTACTGTATTAATCACTGCTCACTGGAGGACTTCCTTAAGTTGTTGGACTCTGCACGGATGCTCTTTCAAGTCGGAAATGTTGAAATGTTTCGATACGCTTTTCTATTCCGAAGGCATCGGTCATCGTGATATTAGGATGATGGAAGAGATGCAGGCGCGAAAAGACTCTTTTCCCTGCAACGTCCCCATTCAAGCTCAAGTCAGCCGATATATTCATCTTCAGATTCCGCTAGGGCTAGAAGGAGCATCAGGGGACTACGATTACTTGTGACGTTCTCGCATCCTCAGGTGAGTTCACTACCCCACCCTCAGTCTATGGTACTTAACCAATGATTGTGTTAGAGTGATGGTTGCTCAGTTGCACATATGGCACTCCATCCGCTATTCAAGACTAGATTCATCCCGCTTAAAAGTGGCCTTGGATTGTGCTTATCCGCGAAACAGTCTCAACGGAAATGACTGGATCTCGGGCGAGCTGCACTGAATAAAACAGCCAGTTTACCCTCAGAGTTCGTTGGTATAGCAAACAGGAGGAAAAGACAACCTCGTGACTCGTATATCGGTTCGGCAAAACCCTTGGCATTGGGCATCAAAGTTTAGCCTACGAGCATACAAAAAGTTCGTTCAATTTGTCTTGCATTCAATGACCCGAGGTAGGGGTCGAACCTACAATCTCCTGATTCGTAGTCAGAGGTGATGCCATTTCGCCACACGGCCGATGTTTAGTTTTGCCCTATAGTGTCTGTCTGGCATCTTATCTTCAATAGTCTACGCTCGTTTAGGATGAGTACTAAGCATATCCTTAGCTTACAGTGTTCTTTAGTCCTGCAATACAACTAAATTAAGTTAGCATATATTATTAGATGTATGCCGTTTTCTTCGCGACCGAATTAATACCAACCTACGGATACTCCCAAATGGTCAGCCTTATGCCTTTGTAATTGATATACAATGGCATTCCATTAGCCAATCCCTTCTGCTCCGGATCAAGGTCCTCCGAGTTCAAGGAAAGGAACTTCTGCGTTATGTCAGAAGAGTCGCAGTAGTAACGCATTGCCGGCATCATCCATGGTCAACTTAATATGACATTACGGCTGGAATCTCCCGAAATTTACTAGACAGAATCTCGATAGACCTGGATATTGAACCTCATGCCTGAGTACTGCCTTTGCTACTAGCTTCACGACGAAACAGATCAATGAAACTTTTCTGGAGTAAACTCTGCGCTCTACGTTACGGCGTTACATAAATCCATCCGACCAGCCGAATCCGCCATTTCCCCTTATTCTCGTCGTTGCCTTCCCAGCCGATATCCCGCCGCTTCTGTCGGATAATATAGAATTAAAGAAGGAGACATTCAATACAGGACGAATCTACTATTAATAGTTATTGATGGTAATTAAAGAGGACGGAAAAAGCATTAGTCCCTACATAAAATGGCGCCGTTCAGGATTCACACTATCTATTTAAAACTAGAAGAAGGAAATGGGGTTAACTTTAAACTCTTCTCCCGTAATCTCTTGAAGGACGTCCCAATCCTCTACAATGCAGGTCCCTTCGAACCTCAGATACTCAGCACATACCCAGGTCTTGTTTGCAGCATGACCATTCAGCTGGAAGTGCAAAAGCCCGTAACCCTGACCCGAGAAAAAGAAGCCCTTTGAAATGGAGCTTGCGTTGTTTGCAAAGGTCGACAAGAGGAACTTGATTTGCCAGTCTCGGCCTTGCTCCACCGCATTTGGATTGTGGTTAATATATTTCCTTTGGTTAAATGTCAGAACACTACCGTCAATGAGTGAGGACGAGACAACATACCCTGGAGCATAGCGATCATAAGCGGTCTGCCAATCAAGCAGATCGAGAGTCAGATGAGCGTAGTCCGCGAAAGCGGCTTGTTGACGCTCCTGGAGGCCTGGTCCCCGGTCATTAGGATTGCAGACTTTGGGAGGTTTGGGTTTTCCTTTGTCTCCCCTGGCCGCCAGTTCATCGATTGCGAAGGCGTTCACGTTACATAAAAATGCAACGAAAGCAACGAGAAGAAGCACAGTACGGGCTAGACCGTTCGACATGTTGACGATGATCAATGAAGTGTGAAAGGCAGTAAATGGGGAGGACAGTGGTTTTCACTTGACTGCTATCCAATGTATCTGTTCCCAGTTTTTATAGTCTGAACTGGGAGCGTAGCTCCATACATAGTGTTTGGTACCACCCTATATAGTATACCCGCAGATAGCGGATGCTCGTCTCCATTCCATGATGCGCCTAACGAAACTGATAGTTATCGAACGTCAGATCATAGGCACTACACCGTGAAACCCTGATTATTGCTCCGCCTCATACATATGCCGGACATCTCACCACTCCGTTGTCCGGAAAAAGTGGTCGTCTAGACCGACTCTGTTCGGAGTGATGTGGTCTTCACTCTTCCAGGGCTTATCGAAAGGACTAGGCAGCAATTCGATCTATAAGATGCTGAGTAGTAACAAGACGCGAGCAAACGCAGCAAAGAAGCAACAAACTGTATACCCGCAATATCAATTACTGAGCGGAGAGATCCGATAATATACTAGTTTCATCGTACTATGTCCTTCAAATCCAGCCACAATCGGTGTTCCGTTCTTCCTTTCTTAGTAGCATTACTAATACAATTCTACCCACACTCAACAGCTAGAAGAACGCAATTGGATTCGGTTCCGTTCCTGTGATCTCCTGCAAAACGTCCCAGTGCTCCACAATGCATGTTCCCTTGAACCTGAAGTAGTCCACGACAGCGAAGGTGATGTTTGGAGTTGTCAACTTGAAGTGTACCAATCCGAACCCCTGACCAACAAATACCCGTTTATTTGAGGTAGTGGCAGTCTCAAAGCCGTTCGTCAGAAAGTCAATCGCAAATTGTCGGCCCTGTTGGGCAAAGGGGTTATGTTGAATGTATTGTCTGTATTTAGCCTGATTAATACCCTCACGCGGCTAGCTACCGAACGAAGGGGCAGTGCTTACCCAGGGACCCAACGGTCGAAGGCTGCCTTGACGTCTTTGAGGTCGACATAAAGGTGTGCGAAATCTGCGCCCGCAGCTTGCTGCTTTGCTTCAAGATTAGGTCCATTGGCGCGTGGATCACAGATAGTCGGAGGCCAGTTTCCGTGGCTACCTCCGTTGCCGTTGCCGGGCTCAGGAATAGCATTGGCTGAAACCCACGCGAGCGCAGTGAGTAATGTGGCAACAATGATACGCATAATGAGGCGAAAGTTGTTCTCCGATCTTATCAATTATGAGATCGTGGTGTTCGTTCACCAGGAACGATGTAGGCTTTATAGTCCGGCCATATGTCCTATCTGACACTACTATCTCCTAATATCCGGCGACCTAATCCCGCTCAGAACGCCCTGACGTTGAGTACGGCTTGAATAGCCCTGATCGTGTCGACTTTGATACTGTAGATAGTATTCAGCACCACCACCGACTGGTCTCTTGCTGATGGAATTAGTCCAATTTCGCAACTTCGATTCCCTGGTTGTGAAGGCTTTTTCCACGGTGTCATATGTAGACCCAGTTCATGGAAGTATCCCTTGAACCGAATAGATCCCTCGTAAAAGTCACAAGCGCTCAGGCAAGTCACTTCGTCCCCAATACACCCCCTCCTCCCCCTTGATATTCTCTCTAGGATCTACTACACCACTCTGCGTGGATCAGACTTGGGGCATAGCTGTAAGCGAAAAGTACGGAAAATCGAAGAACGAATGCGAATGGAACTCTCCGAGCGGCCCGAGCTCACCCACACCTCAACCATTTTAGCTTAAATTACCCTTACTTAGCTGCGCAGCCCCCGGCTGAAGATGCCCACCAATAAGCCACCGCAGCCACAGACAAGATGGAGATTCTCTATCCTCATGCTTATCGCGGTCTGGTTCGTAGCAGTGTTTGGCCATTTCGCACATGGAAGGCTATACCAAAATTTGGACGAGTTCCAAGGAGGTACTTCGAAGCACTGCGACTTCATTCTCGTTGGAGGTAGGTATTCCTGTGCTGTCGGTGGTGAATGAAGCGCTCATTGCTTCGTAAGCGAGCTAGCAGGTTCCATGTTGGCGAATAGGCTGACAGAAACCCTAAGATCAAAGTTCTCCTTGTGGAAGCGGGGCCAAAGTACGCTATCACCGGTAGAAATCGGTGGTCTAAGCTCATAGTTCCGTAAGTAACGAAGGGGTAGAAGAACTACAGGTTCCTGGGTTCGTCCAAAGTGGCCGAATTAATGAGACTTATTACTGGGGCTATTAAACTATACCACAAGTCGGTTTAAACAATCGGACGGATCCATATCCCAGAGGTCATGCCCTGGGAAGCAGTACATCAGTCAGTAAGTAGTATGAGTGATCACATTCGTAGTGGTCCTTTACGTCGAACTCGCAGACGGAATGGTGTATTTCCGTGGAGCTAGCGACGACTTCGATCTCTGGATGCGTGTTTCTGAGGACTCGAGATGGAGTCGGAAAAGTCTTCTGTCTTATTTTAAACGTGTGAGTGGCACTGCGAGTCTATTTTTTCTGCGTTTCATTGCCTAACGGACCTTCAACCTTGATCATAGAGCGAGAAATTCCTCCCGCACAAGCATCACGATGATCATGGTCAGTATGATATTTCATTCCACGATTTCCACGGGCGCACCCTCGTCACCGTCCCTTGGGCGGGTCCTACTGAGCTCTATGAGAGAGCCCTGAAGGTCGTCGGGCGACATCCAGAATTTGCCTATAACATCGATGTGAACATTGGAAAGCCTATCGGATTGGGTACGTCAATCTAATTGATTTGCCGAGGTGTCCCTTGATTGTCCATCTTAGCCTGGATTCAATCTACCATTGCGTATGGAGAACGCAGTAGTGTAGCAACAGCCTATCTTGATTTTCGGACCAGGCGAAGAACAAACCTTGACATCCTAATTAATAAGTACGCTACGCGGGTTCTACCCACCAACGAGAATGGGAAACCTCTCAACATTCGAATGGTAGAACTAGTTCCACGGGGGCGTCCCGGAGAAAGTGGAAAGACGAATAGCCTAACAGCATCGAAAGAATACATTCTTACTGTCGTCGGAGGCATAGGTTCGGCACAGATCCCCCTTAACTCCGGAATAGAGGATGAGAAGGAGCCGGGCGCTGTTGGCGTCAGAACAACCCACAATCTACTTGCAGTAGGAAAGAACTTATTGGACCACGTGAGCTTATTCTTGTCTTGGAATACGGGTCCCGCTTCACCACCGTAAGCCGTCCTAAAGTCAGCTTGCCGAGTCTGGGAATGCGGCTGACCTGTTATGACCAGCATCAACCCAGATGAAGCTTACTGAGAATGGAAGCAAAACCGAACAGGGCCGTTGGTCGACTGGGCCGGCCAGTACTGAGTAAACCCTATGGGGAAGGATTCCGTCGAACTCGACTATGATTAAGCAGTTCACAGACCCTGCAGCCAGTCCCAATTCTCCCCATATCGAATTCACAATCTTAGTGGGTCGAATTATTTTGTCTCCTTATCCATACGTCTGACGAATGAAATGTTCAACCTAGGGTAGCAGAGGAGGTATATCACCGGGTTTGTCGTCCTCCTCACTCCTCACTCCTCGCTCACGTATGGATTCCTCATCTTCCTATACGCTGTTAAAAACCTATACAGGAGCTCTCTAGGTGGTACTGTCAAGATTCGCTCCAATAATTCCACAGACAATCCACTCATCGATCTCGGATACTTGACTCACCCATTCGACTTGGCCGTGTTTAGAGAAGGTGTTCGTCTGGCCAAACCCTTCTACATTGAAAAAATTTGGGAAGGATATATTACAGGGTTTAATGGACCTGACCCTGATACCCCATCAGACGACGACTTTGCAGAAGCGGTCAGAGTGAATGCTTCCTCGTTTTGGCATCCACGGTGCGGAGTTACGCCCGTATCGCCCAACAATTCGAAGGGAGGTGTCCTTAACCCCAATATAAAATTTTTAAACTGAAAGGAGTGAATGGGGTGCGGGTGATCGATGCTGGAATGATTGTAAGATCTTGTTTAAAGTATTTCGTTAAATAGATTACAATGGCGATGGTTGCAGCCTTACGTTCCGATAGCACATACTCAGGCAATCGTTTATGCCTTCGCCGAGTAAGTAGCGGACACTATTAAAGAAGAGTGGCACTTGGTACTATAAGGATGCTCAAGATACGTGACGATAACGCGGAAAATTCTATCTAGGACGCATTCGCGTATACACAACGAAGAAAGGTAAATGCAGCAAAAGAAATGGGGGCACCGCGGATCGAACGCGGGACCTTTAGAATACGCACGCGCTTCAGTCTACTGCTCTCCCAACTGAGCTATGCCCCCCGTTGCTACTTAACGCGATCCATAAGACTGGGTCTTGCATGTATTTTATACGTTCTGAGGGGCGACTCAAGGTTAGATTCATGAGCTCGAATTTCGACGTGTCCCGCATTGGCATACCGAACCCTCTACAAATCGTTCCGACCGTGTTTGAGAAAGAGTCGCCGAGTCGGGTCTTGATCGCCTTTGGAGCTTGAGGGCCAATTTCGAGGGAGCTGTCACTTTGACTAGCCGCCTTCGTCCAATCAGACGACATAAATATCTGTTCTCCGTGCAGGTAAGCACGTATATTGAGGAACCGACTTTCTCACAGAATCAATGAAAATACATGACTACCTCGGTCATAAAGAGAGATACAAACAGCGAAAGGGAACAAAGCTCCCATGTTCAAGGAGTAGTGTGATATACTATTTATGAGGCGAGACGTTAATCGACACTTGACTCGGTGGACACCGGAGTACTTGGAGGCATTGAGAGTACTCCACATTTTGTGGCGTGCATTTGTGGGGAGGCACGCACTCAGTTCGGCCTTTTCACTTCGTCCTGAATAATCGAAGGTCGGAGTAACACAGCACCCGAGCCTACTTAACAACAAACATCGCTTAACTTACCCCCCACATTGGCCATAGCGAGTCTGAAGCGGCACAGCCGGCTGGGTAATGGTGACAGGAGTGTCCGCCTCAGAGATGTCCTCGGGTACAGGAGGCAGAGAGGATTATAGCCGTAACGAACTGTAGCTTGTAAAGGAATATGGTGATGGATAGTTATGCTGGACAGCTTGCAAGACTGAAGGAGGATATCTTCAAACTTCAATCAATCGAGACTCCCAAGCTCGATCGATTTTAAAAGCAATTCGACGGAAAAAAGGTGGACTTTAAGAAGCAAATGGAATTTGAATGAAGACAGTATGAAACGCGTTTGCAGTGTTCTGCACGTTGCTTCCTGTTCCGAGATGCTCGTTCAAGGGGTACGTATCTTATGTGAGAGTACAAAGGACAGTGGTAAGCGCCAGAGAAAGAGAGCCAGAACCGGTGGATGGCCCAGAAAGCTAAACCACTGTCATGAAACCCAGCCTAAATTCCGGAATTGCGGCAACTAACATCCTTAGAGATATTGAGGAGTATCATGGATGAAGATATGCCATCCATGCACCCTCAGAGTGCCCTGGGCCATCTGTACCAGCCCACACTTGAGATTGTTTCCCCACCAACAAGGGAAACAGTTGATACATCCAAATGGGTTCAGGCTTATTACAGATGATCAGAAGGATAATCAACCAATTCACTTGGCGCTTTTTCTAGGTGGCCTGATGGTCTAGTAGTATGATTCCTCGTTTGGGTTGTTCATCCGAGTCGAGGAGGTCCGGGGTTCAACTCCCCGTCAGGCCCTGCACACTTCCTCAAGTAAAGTTTTCCCAATCAACGCACGATTTTTTTAGGACTAGGATGCTCACACACCACCACAATGCCCCAGACGAGTAATACTGCGGTCGGGAGACTCGGTAAGCACGACGAAACAGAGATAATAGATGATTGGCATTAGAGGAAGGAATAGGTGAGCTCTTCTATGTAAATACAGCTTGGCGATGCTGACTCCTAGTTCACACTTGTTTCTGCAAGCGTGCAGGTCGTCTACACAAGACGTCTCGGGTCAGCAACCAGTCGACCCGGAAAGCTGGCGACATACGAATAACCGAAAAGCAGGTTGCTAGGGTCCAGTCCTGCTACATGTTTAGCGGAGCTTGGAGAATAGCTTGGGGGCGGCGCAGTCCTGTTAACGAGAAGAACGCGTTAGTTCGGTTGAGATATAAGGTTTGAGGGTCGAAGCGGGTTGGGATGTTGGACGTTCGGGTTGGGGTTCATTGGTGTAGGAGAAGCGGAACGAGACGTACATCTATGCAGTGCATCATGCTGGGGTTGTAGCATCAGTAAATCCGTAAGTTTCCTTAATATAATGACCAACTTACTGGACTAGAGGGTCGAAAGTCGAGAGAAAATCCATTCAGCCCGTCAGTGAGTAAAGTCTATAGACGTAAAGTCAAGTCAAGACGTACACCTAGTATCAATTAACAGTCAGTTCGTTCGTTCATTATATATGCACGCCATAATGCATAAACGTTAATGGCAGAAAGGTAAATGTGGCTACTCACAGCTCCTCTACGCAATCTTCTCCCTTGAATCCCTCACCGGCCTGGACCTTCTCCTGGCAATGTTCAAAGTGCTTAGCGAGAGCGGCGCACTTCTCTGTCTTGCATTCTTCGCGGACGACGGGGTGGAGCTGTCACATTACAACATGTCAGTACACGGAGGTTCTAATTTGCTTTCGTCTATAACTCTACAACCCAGACCCAGCGGCGCGCTGTGGATCAAAGGGTATAGGTCACAGCAAACGAAACTATAGACAAGCAAGAAAAGTGAAGACGTACATCTTCGGGCTCCTCCTCCTCCTCTTCCTCAGCGGCCTCGACGACCTCGACCTCGGCGTCCACCGACTTGTCATCCTCAGAGTCGGCGTGGACGGTGTTGTCGGAGGAGACGAGCGAGGAGAAGAAAGAAACTATGCTGCTCATTTCTGCGGTGCTGGTGCGTTTGGCGGAGGGCCTTTTTCGTGAACGAGGGGAACGACGTCGAGAGTGGTTTTTGCGTTGGCACTGTGCGCCGTCCAACGCGATCACGGGTCCTTCCGGGAAGCACCCATTCGTGGGAGTGTATCTCTGCATTTGGAACGGTTTTGATGGGAGTTGTACCGAATGTGGGGTTCACCGTTCGACCTCGGGCGACGATGGGTGTTTTGGAGATTGGAACGGTGGGTTAGGCCGGTTATGAATGATCATGTGCATGTAGACGTATGCCGCAGGTAGGAAGGTCAGATATATAATTTGGGTAGCCTGCGAGAGCGAGGATATAGTGGAACGCGGTGTACATCATTGAGTGATGAGCCAATGAATGCAGACCAATTATCAAGAAGCATTCCTAGGCATAATATAGTAATTGGGAGCTGGCATCTCAACACCAGTTGTAAACGTATCTGCGACAGTTGAAAGTCGCAGGATCTATAACCAAGCAGGACTGGGAGGAGAAAATATTAATACCGTCTGTGTTGGCGAGATTTGAGTAGCATTAGCTGGTAGTATAGGATTACTCGACGAAGCTGATTGAACGAAGCTCCTCTTACGATCCTCCGTCTCAGAAAACAGTAGCCCATTCTTCCAGGGAGAGATCTTGAAGTTAATCATTTGAATTCCTATCCGCCGCACCGTTGTCTATAGAAATAAGAAACGATATGTAGCATGGTTGTCCGTTGATTTCGAGGTTTCAGGTGGTACCAGTTGATAAATTGAAATTTGAATGTGTAAAATATACGTGTCAGCCGGCCATCTACAAGGTAACCTATATGGTCTGGAGCATGGGGATACAACTGACTGCGTAAATCAGTGATGGAGCCTTCAACCGAATATGTTACTTATCAGGAAGTTCTCCGAGAAGGGGAGTTTTGTCTATGCAATCGGACTTGCTAGAAGTGCATCCGATAATATTACCATAGGCTTTGTGACGTGCCGGATGCATAGGCACTACTAGTGTTCTATAGCTATAGCTAGCTGTCGGCCATTTAACGGAGAAAGCTCAACAATTTGACGAATCTCACAACGAAGTACCCGACGAAACTCAATCACCGTCTGCGCTTCCAATGAAAGAAACGGTGGCAGATACCACTCTTTCTAAACCTGTTGTCCTTGAATTGGCTTCGGAAAGATGAATATGAGTGACAAGCGTGTGTTTCAGCCTTGCAGCTCGGGGGCCTACCACGGTCAGAGAATCATTTGGTCCCAGTGATGGACACATGTGTTTCGAAAGAGATATGATTTAGGTAGGATGTAAATGATTTGACGTCGCGGTATTCATGTATAAATATGTAAACGTGAAAGAGAAAACGACACATCTTGAATGGCCTGGGAGCAAGGGGATAGGGAGGACGGTGTGCATCAATGATGCACCAATGAATGGACGATCAACAAGGTGCCTTCGCTCAGAGAATACACCGGTTAAAATCACGATAGGCTCGGAAGTGGTCCTAGACCATCCCATCGACTTTTGACTGCAGATTCGTAGGCCGCCATGTGAAGCTCGAAACTGGAGAAAGACCTCTTCAGGGATGGCCATGGCGAAGGTTAACACCTTTCCCTGTTTATACCCCACAAAAACTCGCCACGTATATTACCACAGGCTGTCATGTGGATTGGCTATTGAATTGACACAGTGAATGATAGGTGTTTTTATCTCACGCGACCAGATGAAGCCTGTCACGGCAAAAAGTATAAGCCGCGATGGTCCAATAAGAGTACAAGTCCTCAAGGGCCTCATGACAGGTTACCCCCCCTCTCCAACCCATAACCACTCTCAGATGACTATATTCCAATCCCAATCCAACAGAAAGGCACTCGTAATATCACGCCATCTCAAATTTAGAGTTTATGTTTTTGTTGGACAAGGTTGTTCTATGTTTAGCTTGATATAAGGATACACTGATTCGGGTTTCAAACATTCATGAGCGGGTATTAAGTTCCGAGCGGTCGTGAATATGACCTTTATCTCTGGCTATTACTAGCCTACTGCTAGCCACTTGCTCTAGGCTAGGCCTGGTACTTTGTTATAGAGGACGAGCTCCACTCTCTAGAGCTCCTTACGTAGCTAGACCTTTGTTCATCTCCACAAACTCGCGTTCACGGAGCTCATTTGAGCCTATCGTTGAGGTCTGTGGGAACACCAACTAGTAAGTAACAGTTTGATGAATGGTTCTATGACCCGGAAGTTTCGTTGACTGATGGAGAACAAGGAGGAGCCAAGACACACAAAACGGAACTAACGCGGTTGAATATTCGCTTAGGATCGTAATATGGGACTAGTTTACCGTGATATGTCAGTGGAGAGAGATGACTTCGCGCGTGAAGATCGCAGTAGTCGCTGTGACGTTGAGGGAACGAAATCGATGTCCACGTAAGAGCTCGTCAGGGTCTTGATTCTTGAAGTTTCATATGTACTTATGAAAAGAACAGGCACGCACGTAATGGTCTTCGCTTGTATTTCATTTCTCACAAGAAGCGCAGATCATCGCCGCTGAATTAGGACGTGGTACATACAAGTTAAAAGTATGTATTGTATTTGTATTTTGCGCCTACGTTGGCTGCAGGACAGACAATGACATACCGAATTTCGACCTGAGGTCATTAGACCCCGTGGAGGATATGATTGGCTGCGCCTCCAATAGCAATGACAGCTGGCGGGTGAGTTAAAGCGGCCTCTGAGCGCAGCTATCAAAAGTTCTAGACCCTCGCGCCGGCGCTTCAGCGTCCGAAATGACATCAGTAGACATGTATGTATTTCGAAAGACTAGTTTCGTTAGCTCGAGGTACATACCAGTCGTGGCCCCGGGTAGGAGCTTCCAGGAGGTTCTTCCCATGCGATATGCGCCTACTGTCAATGAAGCATCAAAGTGACGGGGACTCACAGGCTTGTCAAGAAGCAATAAAATTGGTTTGGACTCCATTTGGCTTCCAAGTTGGATGCGGAGGGGCTTATTCGCTTCAGGATCGCCTTCCTGAGCGACGGTTGCCCCTGGTGACGGAGCCCAGTGCGGGCGCTTAGATCGTGTCGACATGAGTGGCCAATCCGGGGGGCACGATTGGCCAATCTTATCTTATCAAGTTAACCACGTGCACCTTGACAGGGCAAATCACTGAGTCAGGCACTAGTCCGAATCTAGAACACGGCCTGGGTCCTCGCGTGGTGTCAGCGGCATGTCAAAAGGCACGCAAAACTTGGCTGGGCTTGGCATCCTTTCTCGAGAAACAACCGATGTTCGCGCGTGTCATTGGATGAACTCAAACCTCCACCTTCTGCGCTGGCCACTCTGTCCAATTGCCGTCCATTTTTTGCATTTTCGGGACTGTTGACGCTGGGGCACTTAATCTCGGGGCTTTGGACTGTCTTCTCTGCTGGGCTTGTGTTCTAGATTGACCCTAGAGTGGTATACCCGGATACGACATATTTGGACCAGAACATTCGACTGTGACAGTCTTCTCAGAGACCTTTTGGTTAGACACAGGTACGGACTAGTCTTTCATTTATAATTTTTGTATTGATCAGCATTCTCTCTATATAGGTCTAATAAGTATTTGCTGTACACCGGCACGAATATCACAGCATTGGACTTTTGACATATCTCTGTCTGTCAAACAGCTTCCCCGTCTAGTTGGACTTTATCCGAACGCCAACAGCTGTCGTTCCCCGGGAGCCTTGATCCTCACGTATACGAAGAAGAACCGAAAACAAGGAACGGCAATACGCGAAGATTATAGATACACTGTCATTAGAAGTAAGTACCTCCGCGGCCATGGTCGCCCATTATAACTATCGGCA
Source organism: Coprinopsis strossmayeri (assembly GCA_900156845.1). Lineage (NCBI taxonomy): Eukaryota > Fungi > Basidiomycota > Agaricomycetes > Agaricales > Psathyrellaceae > Coprinopsis > Coprinopsis strossmayeri. Next base: position 45,861 of record FTPT01000459.1, read on the forward strand.
CCTTGTTCCCATTCACCCCTTGCTTCTTTCCATCCCTGTCGGCGCAAGTGACCCTGACATCTTGCGCTATCCCACTTCCCAATTTCGTGTGCACCACTGGGGCACTATACTTGATGGTAACTTGCTCAGTTTAACAACTGCCAGATTATCTCGTCTTCACACCATTTCTAATTCATCTGGGATTCTTGGGTACTTTGCGTTTCTTCTTTTCACTTCTGAAACTCCGAAAGAGTTGGCTCCTTACGTCCACCCAGGTTCCAGACTCGCCCTGTCCTTTTCTCCGGACTTACACATCTTCTTTGCAATCAGTTCACCCGGATACCAGCGATTGCTTTACCATAGCCACATCAATCGCCCTCGAGAGCCTTGGAAAGTCTATCTAGATCAAATTACTTAAAGTTCCACGACGACTGCTTCCACGCGCCCTGGTTATCAAACATCTTCCTCACTCATATTTAAACGTACCTTCGTTTGCGAACCACCAAACCCGCTACTTGGATAACACCCAAGGCAACTTCCAAACCATCGCCGGACGTCCCATCTTCCCTCAGCGATGGATGTTTTCAACCCGAAAATACTCGACGCGTCCATTCGTGACATCTCGTCATGTTTACCGGACAATGAAAAAGCGGACCTTTTGCTCTACGCGATGAGGAACATGGAGCCCGAAGGGTGAGTTCCCGTTTTTCCTCTTTTCCCTGCTTCCATATACCCTGTCGCCGCTGTCTCCGACACGCTCCCGTTTACCCTTCCTCCTCTTGCGACTCTCGTTTCGCTCCGGTTTCGTACGACGACTCGGAGCCGCTCCATTGATTATCTCTTATTGGTGGGTGTGCTGTGTGGACCTAGACGTCACCTCCGTCCAATCATCTGCACCAAATCCAACAAATGTCACCAATACAATGTTGTCAGTGGAGGGGCTCGAGGCTCGAGGTGGGGTCTCGGTGGCGTCGCTCGGACGGACGATGTGCGGAGGTTGTCACTCTCGTGTCGATCTGCACCGCAAAAGAGCTATCCTCGTTCGTTCGAACTTCCTTCTTGTTGATGTGTGATCGATGTTCGATGGAAAGGGGGGGCGAAGCTCAGATCTGGGGTCTAAGCCCGAGGTAAAGTGGGCCTTCTTGGGTCAGGTTCGACCTGGACCAATAATCTAGCCCCGAATTGCCTTATATCGCAGTCTTTCCTCTCCGTCTCGGATGATGGATCCTTTCTTCTCGCCTTCTTCTAATTCACTTTCCTCCGTCCGTCGCACTCTAACAACTTCCAATAACCCTTCGCAACGTTATGTCATGTACATACATGCTTCCGCACCGGACTTAACTCTCATTTGGGGACTTCCACTGCCTCGTTCCCCGTCGTTGCCCCCCTTCCTGCCCCTTCACGTCTTTCTGTTTTTGACTAATCTTCTTGTTCTTGATTATTGATGAAACCCCTCGGCCAGCCGCTAACGACCCTCTTTCTTTTTTTGGTGACAAAAACAGCCGAATGAGAACCCTGATCGAGAACGCGACCCAGTCGTGTTTGCAGCTCTCGACCCTCAGCGAAGATAGTCGGGTCAAGGCGCGGATACTTCGCGCTAAAGCCAAGATCGCAAATGGGAATCTGATCAGCGCGCAGGATGGTGAGTGTCCCGAGGTCTGACTTTCATGCGGTCCCCTTCTTTCCTTCTTGCTTCTTCCTTTCTGTTCGCACTCTTGTTTTTCCTTATTCTCTGTTCTTTCGGGAAACGAAACACCGTTTTCTATTCACCTCCATTTCCATCCTCCCGTTCTCAAAGGCCTCTTACATTTATTCTTATATATAACTTCAACGTTCGTATGACCTTGGTTAGCCCGGCGTATGATCTTTATTTGGGCCTATGGGGGAGGAGTGAGGGATGCACGTAAGGCGGCCGAATAAGTTATGCCCACTTGCGTCACCCGAGGCTGTAGAACTGGTCTACGCCCGACTAGACTCATCCGGCCCTTGCGCCTCCATGCGAAGTTCTTTGTAACCATCTCGGATGGGGGTGGCACCTCAACTCCCGCACTTGCCAGCTCGCACCTGTGCTGCCTTCGCCGCCCATCTCCCCATCGTCGTCACAGCAGTATCTCGACGACCACCACTCCGTTGCCTTTCTGTCGTCGCATTCGATTTACGTGGCTTTTTTTTCTGCATGTTACTACCTTGCGGTGTGACGTTTTCCCCGTTTTTCGTTGCTAGCTTTGCACCTCGAAACCTATTGTCGTTTATCTCCTCTCGAGATTTGAAAGGAATCTGATTGACTGACCACCATGTCTCTTGATGATTTTAAAACAGATCTACAAGCTGTCCTTATGGCCGATCCCGACAATTTGGATGCAAAGGACCTACTGAAATCGCGCTCATTATCGGTTGACAGGGTGAGATGACAATTTGATTTTCTACCTTGTTGTGTTTTTTGTTTAATCTTTACTGTAGCTGCTGTCACCAACCTCAACAAGGTTCATAGGACCGACAGGTTCCGTCCCGCGCCAGCTCGAACGAATCTCAATGGAAATATGGCGCGAAATCGCCTTGTTCCTGCCTCGCCGAGACCTCAAGACGCTCCTCTTCCTACCTCACATCCTTTCCCGCGTCGCCTCGCAGCTCCTCTTCAGAGAGCTCGATTTACATTTCAGCAGTGGGGATCCGGGGATGGGGGAGAGCGACGATGAGGGTACGGGCGGTGCGGGTGGAGGTGCGGGAGGGGGTGTTGGGAGTGGGCTTATCGCTGGCGGACTTCTTGGGTTAAGCTCGATGGGGATGGGGATGGGTGGCGCTGGTGGCATTGTCGGTGCGGGATATGGGTCGAGTGGGGGTCTGTATAGAGATCGGGAGGCTCTGTACGAAGAGAGGGAGAGGGATGAAGGACGACATGCTCAGCGTACTGCGGACATTTTGACCCGGTTGATCGTCGATCAGAAATTCGCGAATGCGGTTAGGACGTTGAAGATTTATTGCAGCACAAGGAGAGATAGGGACGGGTCGATGGCGTTCCAGACTGGTAAGTTCTTTCGTTTCTGTTTTATGTGTGGTAGAAGAATGGTGTATTGACTATGGATTGAATCTTAGGGATGCTCACGAACGTCCTCCCGAAGCTGGTAAACCTCAAGAATGTGTATATCTCTGCACCGAGCGAGAGTATTGTCCCTGTATTGAGGATCCTTCAAGTGACTGGTACGAAGTTGCATGGACTTTCATTGCAGTAAGTCTCTCGATTCATTCGTCCTATATCCCATGCTAAGCGTTTATAGCTCTCCCGATTCACTGGCCGATCTCTCGTTCCTCGAACTTCGATACCTTTCTCACTTTTCCTATACAACCACTGGCGGCTCTCTTAATTCCCTCACCCCTTTCTTCGCCGTAAACCGAAGCACTCTTTCGTCACTCTCCCTCGAGAACTTGCTCCCATCACCACACTGGTCATTCCCGGCCCAAAACCTCTCGATCCGCAATCTCATCTCACTCAACTTTACCGGCCACTTCAGCAAAGAACATGGTGCTGGGATCATGGGCGAAATCCTCCGCGAAGGACGACAAATCGAGACACTCAGCATCGTGTGCTGCTCGTTGGAGAGCAACGCTGTATCAAGGGAGTTCCGCAGTGCGAGCATAGGATGGGGGAGCGGGTCGTTAGTCGACCCGAGTGCTCCGGCTTCCATGAACCCCTTCGGCTCCTCATCTTCCTCCCTCACCCTAAACGGAAACGGAACCCCCGTCGCCCTCCCCTTCCTCCGCAACTTTGCATTCACGGTTGCTTCGACCGGCCGCCGCACAGTCGATCGCGACCTCTTCCCCGCCATCGCTGAGTTCCTTCGCGGACGGCGGCAGCTGAGGAGTCTTCGTCTCGTCGCAAGCTGCGATGAACATGCCAGCGATGTACAAAACATGCAGAGTGCGGTCGGGTTTGAGGCGGCTGTGTGGGGTGTTTTGCCGAGTTTGGAGGGGTTGAGGGCCCTGGGGATTACCTATCCTACTGACTTGAGTCCTGGGTTGGCGTGTTGGTTGATCCCTAGGACTGTGAGGGCGCTTATGCTCTCTGTGGATTATGGAAGTCCGCCCATGAGGGATCCCGTCAATTGGCTTAACGTGAGTATCTTTATTCTTCCTCTACGGGGATGACCACTGACATTCCCATGATAGTCCTTACGGCATGGTGTTCCCCCCGACCTGAGGTTCATTGGATTGTCAGAGTTGAATATCCGACATGCTTCGGAGATCGTGGATAGAGGGTTCCCGATGGTTCGTGTCCTTCGAGTGGGTCAGAGTTATTGGACAGTACATAGGCGCAAACTGGGTGCATCTGCCTACGGTGAGTCCATCTACTATCATGCCATGCTTGAGCTCAAGGTAAACAGGATCGTCCCCTCCACTTGTACCGTCAGGTACGCATACGCCGCAAAGTCATGCACCGCTCTCTCCTCGGCATGGAATCCCAGCAGGTCACGGTCACATACCTTCGAGCTCATACGCAGGGTCTTCTCCCCGTGGATCATCCTCACACTCCTCATCAAGTGCTACATACGGGACCAGTTCGAGCTCGACCGCCCATGCAAGCTCAACTGCTGCTTCGGTCCAGGGTTCTGGGAAGCCAGATGGCCGCTCAGGCTCTGGAAGCTCGCACTCGGAGAGGCTGATGAGTCTTATGCGCCCCGCTACCCACACCGGGCACCCACACAGCGGCCACACCCATGGCCATCCGGGATCTAGCAATCCCCATCCTCCACACGCTTATCTTCTCAATCCCGCGCCTTCGTCATCTCCTGGCCACTACGCTTCGTCGCCGACTGCTGTAGGGTCTTCTAGCTCGAATAGCCATTCTTCGGGACCTGGGTACGGAAGTGGGGGGATCATGGGTGCTGGAATCTTGCACATGACGAGCTCTGGACCTTCTTCGCGAGGCAGGTCTCCACCAGCTTCGTCTGGCGCTGGTGGTAGCCATGGTGCTGCCGGAGGATTGTTGTCCTCTGGAGCATCTTCGGGTGCGGGAAGTCATGGGAGTGGATCGGGAACGATGACTGAGCTGGAGCTGTGGCCAAGACGGAGAGTAGTATTCCATGCGGCTGAATGGCTCGAGTGGCTTGGTTGTGAGGATGCGCTCGTCAGAGATACTAGTGCATACCCTGCTTGGACAATGTGTATGTAGTGCATCTTTCTCTCCACTTTCTTGTCTTGTCTTGTCTTGTCTTTTATTTTCATGCTTGTTCTGTTGTCGTGCAAATGCTTTAAACTCGTTTCGCTGTATTCAATATCCGTATTTATTAGTGTTGATATGTAGTATGCCAGCCCTGTAAGTACTTGCATTCGTATATCGTAGTTCGTTTCACATACACGTTTCGTGGTTTTCAAATTTGAAGTGAATTATTTAACTCGCAGTTCTTCGCCCCTGTCTTTCCCTGGGTCCAGACTGCAGTTTACCTAAATATGGAATTTGGTTTCCACACTTGCACAGCCATGCAGGCTCACCCAAGTTCGTCGCAAGTTCGTCCTTCGCTCGACGCTTATGAGACTCCAGTACAGTCAAACTTGTGAAAAT
>FTPT01000453.1:0-49567 GCA_900156845.1 Coprinopsis strossmayeri
GCACCTTTACTAGCCTCCATATTTGGTGCCATTCATTGTGCTGCCTGGACATTTACCTTTCATTCAGCAAAAAATCAGGTGCTCTGGCAGGTAGCTTCCCTCTTCATCTGTTTGTCACCAATAGTGGTGGCTTTGGTATTTCCCATTGCCCATTTGAGGAACAATGATTTCATATGGGCATTGGCATTTATCACAATCCTCATTCTCCTATTCCTCTATCTACCTGCCAGATGTATCCTGATTGTTGTCTCATTCACTGAACTTGCCTATCTTCCTCCAGAAGCTCACCAAACAGTAGAATGGGTAGAGTTCCTTCCTCATGTGTAGTTTCCATTGGCTGTTACTTAGTACATAGGTAGATAGGCAAGTAGGTACATCAGTAGTAGGTCTGCTACAGTACGATAGGACTTTGCAAATCTAGGCTTTTCTTAGGAGATGTTGAGTCCGATTCTAAAGTGTCCAATGTGTACCTGTAACCAGAACCCCAGTGTCTTCCGAGTCATTGAGGAAGTAACATCCTTTACAGATCATCTCATGAAGGTTTTTCACCAAATTCATCCGGGGGTACTCGAACTCACAACGAGCGCCGAAAAGGCGCCCGTGGCCGGCATCACCTTGATTTCTCCAAGTGATCAAGCTTCACTATTAACGTGCGTTCAGTTGTTAGCCCCCTTTGATGCGGAAAAAAGCAAGAAAAAAAGCTCACAATACTGCCTCAAACCTCTTGAGGATGTCACAATGTGTTGATCACAGAACACCCGTGCGCTCAACTCGTCGTCTAGCCTGAGACCTCAGACTCGGTTGCGGGCCAATGTGTGGTCATTCCATGACAAATTCCACAGCGGCGGCCTTGTTCATACTATTTGTCGTGGCGTTTCCATTCGCAGTTGTATTAGTAGAATTTTCTATTCCTGTTCTGATTCTCAAAAACCCCTCTCCCCCTCCCCCTCCTCATTCTCATGCTCATCCCAGTTCAAAAGGCGATTATCCAACCGGAACGTTCTCTGCCGACTCTTGAGGCACTCCACCTACGTACTAAGGACCGAGTACTCATTCACACTTTCACCGCCAGCCAAACTGCGCTTTCAAGAACGTCGGGTTCGAGCACGGGTCCGCGGTTTCTTCATGTACGGCGTCGCGTCGTTCTCTCTGCATTACCAGTTCATACCAGTACAAATGGTTCAACGATGCCTGGATGGTACCGTGACATATCTCTGGATGTGAGTATCAGTATGGCAGTGACCACGAGAAAATGACTCCATAACTTCATTACCCTCTCGAACATTCACTGGCAGCACATCTTTGGGCTCTAGATATTCGGGGACGTGGTTGCAGAACATCCGTGAGTTCGACTCGTCATCTCCAGCCTGAGACCTGACCTCAGACCTGAGACTTAGCTACGGCCAACGTGTGTCGTTCCATGACATATTCCGCAGCGGTGACGCAGCTTCGTTCAACATCCGATCCCCAGGATTCGGCGATCACGATCCATGATGAGCGGCTGCGAAGAGAGTCGAAAGTTTTGTCACTAATCATTCGCTTTGCTCGTGTTCTGGGAATGGACCACTCTACCGTACCTATCACCGTCCCACACTCGCTCTAATATACTACTGCGGAGGGCTTAATAGTCACTATCGATGTGCTCGATTCGGGGCTTTTTTAATTTGTGAGATGTGACGTTGTCGAGTTTTGGATTGGATGTACTGCTTGTGAATTAGGTTTTGAATTTTAGGGTTAGCTGCATGGCTTAACTCGGGTTTGGGGTCTTTGGCGTGTCATATTACTTACTTACATTTTGCGTGATTGTTATGTATTCGTGGAGCGGCCTGGAACTTGTGTTGGGGAAGCTGCATAGTGGAGAGTCTGGAATCTAATTCTGACAGGCGGTCGAGAAGTGCGTGTTTGACTTTTGAGCGTTCTCAACGTTCTCAACGAAGATTCAAAGACGCACGTCTAGGACTCCAGATGTGAATGATCCTGTGTTATGATCAGGATCGGGATTATGATTGTCTTGTCGGAGGGATCGTACCTAGGAACAGACTCGGACCTACTGTTGAACGTATGTTGATCAGGGACCGTTGAGTCTCGTTGAGTTCGGCGTGCGGTGATGTGATCGATGATCTCAGGCTTTCAAGGACTGTTGGGTTATTGTTGTTGAGCATTGCACGTTGATCAGGAACGTTGCAATTGAGTTGGGCGTGCGGTGAAGTGATCGATGATCTTGTCGAGGATCCGGACTGTTGGACGCTGTGTCGAACGTCACCGTCACCGGCGTACACGGACAATCGACCAGTCGAGAACTCTAGAGCCGGTGTACTGGTGTGATTGGTGATTTGTTCCTTTTTCGTTGTTTAGTCCAGAGCTTTGGGGATCGAGGACTCGTAGTGACGTTGTGAAGGAGTTCACATGCGATTGATCAGAATAATTGCGGGTCGGGAGCCGGAGATAGGGGTATCGAAGAGGGCGCCTAAATTCTAATTCTAACTAGCCTTAGTGGTGGTACTGAGGCTGCGGTGCATCGGAGCTTCGACGGGATTTACACGCTGTCTACACGTTTTGTGAAAGTTGGTTTCGAGTTTCGCCAGGTTGTGGGGTCACCAGACCTTCTCTTCCTTTCTTCTCTGTATACGACTCATGGGGAAGGGGAGCCGTGACGAATACTTGGATGAAGTCATAGCTTAGTTGGACTATGTGTGACTTCAGCCGCGAAAATTGGGTTGGGGAAACGGAGAGTAGCAGGAGAACATGAGGGTATGAGGACAAGCGGACACGAGTGGATGAAAACATGAGGACATCCGGGCATCCGCGTAAGACGGTAGGGCGGTAACGCGGATTTGGTGCAATGACCAATGTGTGAATTGAGCAATCATGTGTGTGATTTTTATGGCATTTCGGGAAGGGATAGGGATATCGATAGGGGATAGGACGGTGAGAGGAAGATGAGCGCTTTTTTGTTGGAACCTGGAAAATATCATGACGGGTGGCATATGTAGGTTCCTGTCAGTGTCAATTTCGATGATATGCGTGCCTTGGAGATGGACAGGGACGGCCCTTTGTCGTGCGATATATGGTGTACAAAGAAGGGAAAATATGGGTATGTAAGGCTATCCGGTAGGACGCCGTAGCTATTCTTAACGTGATATGTTCAAGGTACGCAGCACTTCGTCAATCATGTCATTGACAAGCACCGGAGCTCAATATTCAAGACTAAAGAAGAAAACGTGACTTTGAGGCAAAGAAGCTGTATTTCAGTCAGCAGAGTGCTGTGGCGCACTAAGAATAGCCGGGGATACTGAGGTAGAGATTGTAAATAATAAGGGATGCTGGGATTGGATATGAAGGCATCCTGACGATGCGATAGACGGACGGGATAATGTAGGAAGATATTCACCGTAGTAGTATTGGTCATAAAGGGCGTATTGTATTCCGTGATCAATTGAAAGCTGAAAGGCGTTTTCATTACTGCGTGGCTGTGCGAATTAGTGGCGTGACCTGGGGAAGAATTGGTCATCGTGGGCAACAGCGTTGACGCTGCCATTCACCAGCGCTTTCTTCTTCTTCACCATTTCTTGTTGGATTGTAGTCTTGTTGGTCCTGACAAGAAGATTCAACATTTCAACCATTCCCGCGCTGTTTTCTCCTTGCTTTACTCCTTACTTTCTCCGCGGAACGTCACCTCCACTCCAACCGACATATTAGACAGCAATTTATAAAAATGGGCCAGTCAAGCTCGAGGGTGCATTCACAACCTTCGTCTTCGAGCAGGAGGACCAGCCAAAAACGACCCCAGCCTGAGGCGTCAACGTCGACATCGCCATCGTCATCGTCGTCTGCATCACATCCCCCACCACAGGACGCTGAATTCGGGGTCCAAAACGCAGGCACACCAATCGACGACATCACGATGATGAGCCCGGGAGACTCGAAGCGGACGTCGTTCCGGAGGAGTATGATGAACCTTGTACGGCCGAGAGAGAAGATGGAGGGCGTGAGGGACGGGAAGCGGAGGAGCTGGCGAAGCTCGAGGCGGTGGTCCAAGGCGCCCGTAGTGCAGGCTGTTGTGGAGGAGAAGGACGACAAGGGCAAAAGTCCTCAGCACAGTGCCCAGCCTGACGATGTTCCGCTGGACGCTGTCGATTTGGAGGACGTCGATGTCGACATCGGGTCGTCCGACGGCGGGAGAGAGCGCCCGTCGACACCGTATCCGTCGTCCATAACCAGCGCAACGGCTGCGCCTCCTTCTCCTGCCGCTCTCCACCAACCAAGGCCACCAGGTCGGGCGCAGACGGTGACGTCGTGGCTCGAGGAACAGCTGCAGCAGTCCCAATCCGAGGCCTCGTCGCCATCTGATGATGTGCACAACGACAGCGAGGCGCCGGCAAGGGATGTAGTATCGCAATTGTTGTCGCAGTCGCCCGTTATCGTCGAGTCGCCACCACCTCCTCCACAACCGCCGGCGCTGGTTCATGCAGATACCAGCGCCACAGCTACGTCGACCGCTACTTCTGGTACTGCTTCGACCGCTATATCCACCGGATCATCTGCTACAACTACTACAACTACTTCGACAACATCTACATCGCCATCGATGACGACGCCAGCCCAACCTCTCCGCCCCTTCCCACCCCCAGGTACATTGGTAGTGGTGCAGGGCATAGTCCATACTACTGATGTGACCCGGGGGAATGATACCTCTTCCTCTACGAACAATACTACGTCTAACCGCTCAGGTCGTGGTACTACTACTTCCAACCGTAACGACAATGTCAACAGGAGGAGGAGAGCGAGGAGGAGAGAGGAGGGTTCGAGTAGCAGTGCTAGTCCTGATACCTCTGCGACATCGGGTGAGGGATCGACAAGCGAGGAGGGGAGTGGGGATGTGACGGGTGATACGACGCCTGATGAGCTCGAATCCTCGCCTTTGTCTCCTCGATCGCAATCTTCAGGCCGACGTCGCCGCCGTGGTACGAATAGGGACCGAGGTGCCACGGATGCGTCAAGGAGAGATAGGGATAGGCAGCGACAACAGCGTGCGCCAGCAATTTCTCCTGGGAGTGTCGATGTCCTTGGAACCTTGCTAAGGTGTGTTTCGTCCTATTATTATTTTTACAAATGGTGCACCGCAGACCTTTCTATTCTTATCTTTTCTTTTAAATAAAAATTTATTCTCGAATTCTTTTACTATTTTTTTAATTCCTTTTACTTTTCATTTTTCCAAAACCATGTTGGATTACCCCGTACTGATAACCTACCCTACAGTGTTGCTGCAGCTGCAACGGCGGCGTCGCTTCTAACAGGCTCAAGCCCTGAGCCTCTTCTCAATTCCGCTTCTTCTACCTCAACAGCTACATCCCCTACTTCACCCGCACCCGCCCCTACCTCCCCTTCCATCTCTACAGTCTCTCCCACCTCCCCTTCCTCCACCTCCGATGCCAACAACAATATCAACGATGCTGCTAGTATCGCGAACACGACGACTACCAATACCTCGGCCACAGCGGACCCGACGACCGATACCTATCTCGCGAGTCGGGCGGAGAGGATGAGGCAGGCGTGGAGCACCATCCGGGAGAGGTTAGGGTTAAGGCCTCAACTCGATGGTCTCCCCACTTCCTCTTCCACTACAGCACCAAGTGCGGCTCCGCCTGGAATACTTTTGAACGGGAATGCTGCGACTTCTAATACCAATACCAATAGCAACTCCTACTCCAATACCAATGCCATTACTAGGAACGGGAATACGAATAGAAGCACGCGGAGGAGTGAGAGCGGCCCTAACCCGAACCAGGTGACGGACACGCGGGAGCTGATGTTGGCTGAGATGGCGCGCGCGTTTAATATCGGGCTTGGGCTCGGTGCGAATGGGGTCGGGTTGCCTGTTGGGTCTCAGTCTGCTGTTGGTTCTGCGGGATCTCCTGTTACGATTCCTTATTCGCCTACTGGTTCTTCTACCAACACCAACGCCGGTACGACTTCCAGGACGACGAATATGAATACGAATAGGATGAGTGGGACTGGGAATGGGAATGGGACGACAGGGTTTGATGCCCACGTTCCGTTTGGAGGTGTTGTTTCGTCTGCTATGGGTTCGAGCGCTGGTGCGAGTACGAATGGCGCGAATGGGAATGGAAATGCGACCACGACCACGACCACGATTACTGCTACGGCCACGACGGGGGGTGGAGATGCGAATGGAGGGAATATGCCGCCTGAAGGAAGCTTTGATAGGTTCCTTGTGGACTTGCAGGCCGATTTGAGGGTTGCGTTGACGCCGGGTGACGCGCCTGATGTTGAGGATAATGTTAATGGGGAAGGTAGTGAGAGTGGAGAGGGTGATGAGGAGACGGAGACTGTGAGGGATGGGGAGGAGACGGATGCGGATGCGGATACGGATATGGAAATGCCCTCGTTACAAGATGTTTCGGATTCTGAGGAGGAGGACTCGGAGTCTGAGGAGGGGGTTGGACGTGGACATGGAGAGGGAGAAGGAGAAGGAGAAGAGGATGGCTTTGAGAGGCTTATGCAGCGTGAGTTTTTGCCTTTCTTTTTTTCTTTCTTCACTCTATTACTATTGACTATTTACTGTCTATCATATACTGACCCAACCTTTAATTTTTCAATATAAAAAAACAGTGATGGAAGAACAAGAACGCGAAGCGGAGAGACGGGCCGCACTGGCTGAAGAGCACACGCGTACAACGACGATGATCTCGGGCGGTGGAAACCCGCCTGTACATCCCGTCGAGGAACTTACGCCGCCGCCTTCACCTCGACGCAACAGGCATCTTGGTATCCCTCCCCTTCCGAGATTGGTTATTGCGCCTGGGGTGAATGGGAGTGGGGAGGGTGAGGGTGTACCGGAGGGAGGAGGGACTGCGAGTCCGAATGGACGAATTGATGCGAACGGGAGGATTAATTGGTGGAGGTTGTACAGGTTCCCAGCTATTCATGCGCCTGGGGCAGTGGGTGGGCTTGGGGTGAATGCGGGTACTGGTGCGGCGGGAGAGAGTTTGACGGTGGCGAATGGAACTGCGACTGCGACTGCGACTGCTCTTACGCCAACTACGAATGCTACGACCACGGCTGCCAGTACTACAACGCAAACACAGACGCAAACAGGCCCTGCGCCTATCCTTCCCAGCTTCTTGCCACCTCCGCCTGGCCAGACGGTTGTGCCCGTTATTGTGGTTGGACTGCAGAGTGTGAATCCGGGGTGGGGCCAGGATGGGGAGGAGGTTGCGGGTCCGGGTGGTGCTCCCTCTGTTGGCGCTGTTGGTGCTGGGAACAGGAACAGTTGGAACGGGAACGCAAACGGGAACAGGAATAGTTGGAATGCGAATGCGAATGCGAACGCAAATAGAGAGAGCACGACGCCGCGTGGAAGTCCGCCACGCTCGAGTCCATCCATTTCGAACCGCAGTTTGACTGGCGGTGCGAGTGTCAATGGGAATGGAAACGGAGGGAGGAGGTCGAGGTTTAGTGCGTACTCGGATGAGACGTGGAGTCCTGAAGAGTTGGAGAATGATGCGTTTGGGTGGCCGCCTATGAATTGGGGTGAGGATGATGAGGTGGGGGAGGTGTTTGAGAATCAAAATAGAAATTCGTACGAGTTAGGTGGGAGGAATAGGAACTCTACGACGAACGCTGCAAGAGCTACAAACACGACTACAAATACAAGTTCGAATACGGCTCCGGCTACGGCTACTACGAACGCGGCTACCAATGCGAACAGGACGCCGAATAGGAACAGGACGTCGAATAGGAACAGCATGACCGCGACGCACGCGGCTGCTGCGGCTGCTGTAGCTGCTTCTGGGGCGCCTACGGGTCCTGGTTCGAGAACGTTTTTGATATATGTGGTTGGAGGGTATTATCCGCCCGATCATACGATTGTGACTGGTGGACTGGGAGATTTTGAGAGTTTCGAGGCATTATTGTGAGTGTCGTTTCTTTCTGACATTCTTTATTCCCCCCCCTCGTTCCTTTTTTTTTTGAAGTTGGCATCATTGAACTCGTGTGCTGATATGAATGTTACCTATTACAGGGAGCTTGCTGAGATGCTTGGCCAGGCGAAGCCGCCTACTGTTAGTAAAGAAGAGATTGCGAAGAGCGGGTTGGAAATCATTAAGCCGTGGCAGTTGACCCAGTATGAGGATGAGGGCAGAGTTTCGTATAATTGTATTGAGCGGGTGCGTGCTTTTCTTGTCTCTTCAGGTCCAGGGTATACTCATATCTCATCTTTCTTTCGCCGGTGCTTTCAATTGTTGCGGAACTTGGGTTTGAACGAACAGTGTCTGATTTGCTTGGATGACTATGACCATGAGGATGATATCCGGATTATGGGGTGCCGCCATGCTTTCCATAGAGAGTGTGTGGACAAGTGGTTGCAGACAGGACGAAATAATTGTCCGGCTTGTCGGTCGACTGTGAGTCTCCCAATCTTATCCACCATTTAAATTTGCCGGCGATGACTGATAACGGTTTGTTTGTAGGGCGTGAATACGGAGTCGAGGACAACTGCCTCTGCTTCTGCTGCAGCCGCATGAGATGGAATGTATACAGTATGAGTATAATTGTGATGGCATATTGGCTATGGGCCAAGTGATTGTAACGCGTTTAATTTTTCTTTCTCCTCGCTTCATCTCGTTCTTTTTTTCCATGATTCATGTTTCTGTGTTTCTATAGTCGACATTATATACAAACATCCGTACAACATATACATCATATTATCACTCCAACCCCTCCTACTACTCTACCTGTTTATCCCGTCCATCCATCCATCCACTATCGTTTTTCCATTGTTGCTGCTACTGTTAGTGTTACTGTTGTCATTCTGAGTCATCTACCTGTTTTCTTTTCAGGTCTTTCGTAAGTTCAGGTGTCACTGGAGTCTCTTTGTAATTGGTACCTTATATATAAAAACACATCGACATTGAGTCTCATTATGCAAGATGTTTTTTTGTAATTGGTTTGGTCTGTCAAAATGTGATGACTGGTTCTTTTTCTCTTTTGAGGATTAGGGTTTGCTTGTATATGTATTATATCATCCGAAATTCGTACTGTACTGGGTAGATTTGAAGCTTGAAGCTTGATGAATTGGAAATTGATCAAGCTGCCGTTGGAAGTGGTGCCGGCCATGGGCGCCTTTTCGGCGCTTGTGATATCACGCATCGTGTCCTCTGTGTTTTCCCTATGCAAATTGTTTATTCCTGGCCTCCTTTTCTTGGTATTGTTGCAAGGTCTATTTGTTTTCTGCTGTATATCTAGGTAGATAGTCAACAAACTTTCAACACCCTTTCCCCCAGCCCAGCCATTGTCCTGATAGTTCCATCCTAGGAGAATTTTAACTTATGTGGACATTAATCAGATAGGATATGACTTCTTTGCTAACAAAGGCAAGGTTGTGGTTCCTGATATGTGTCAAACCTGTCCCGAGAATGGCCTACAGAATCCTATTGCAACTGATGTACTACATACCTATATACCTATATACTAAGTAATATGCAAATTCAAGACATGGAAACTACACATGAGGAAGGAATTCTACCCATTCTACTGTTTGATGAGCATCTGGAGGAAGGTAGGCAAGTTCAATCAGTGAGATGACAATCAGGATACATCGGGTGGATATGTAAAGGGATAGGAGGATGATGGATGTGTACATGATCAAGAATTTTATGAACCCAATGTCCTGGACAAAAATGGCAAGGAAACTTAGCAAAGCTATTACTATTGGTGACAAACAGATGAAGAGGGAAGCTACCTGCCAGAGCACTCGATTTTCTACTGAATGAAATGTAAATGTCCAGGCAGCACAATGAATGGCACCAAATATGGAGGCTATTAAAGGTGCAACTAAGATGTTATTAGTAAGAGTGGGGAAGAAGTAAGCATAAAATGTCAGGAAGGGAAGCCTCGATCCTGGGTCCACCCTTTTTGCAATCCTGGAGACAGATGCTTGTTCAGTCAGAATGGAGGATAGATCCATGAGTAATGATATCACAGATATTAAAACCAGCTTGGTGGCAAGTATGACTAAAGTTTGTTGATTAGATGTTGATTATAATGGCAGAAGCATTGCATCAATACACACCCAGTCTTGCTGGAAGAGGATGGTGCTCAAGATCCCATTCGAGTTTATCAAAACCTGAAATTTTGCTGATTGCCTTCTTCATAGAGTTCTCGAGACTCAACCAGAATGATGGTGTTGGCGTAAGTGTCATGGAGCGGGAAACATTTGCTGTGACAGGATTAGACAAATCCTCCAAAGATGTGCTGTTTCTTGAGCTGGAACCTTCCTCATTTATTCCTTGCCTCTCACCAATCTGGCAAGTGGCAGGTGTCATTGCCAAAGTTGATTTGTTATCTTTATTTTGAGTTATCTTCATTTCAAGTTTGGATGGATCCAAGGCCACCTTTGCTTCTTTGGGGCTGGGAACAACAATTACAATGGGGCATTGCACATGTAGTGGCTTGTACCACCAGAAGAAGTACATGGCACTGGCCATAGCTGCATATGCCACCGTCATAAGTTCGAGTTCCGTTATTGGAAGCTTCTGTGCCTTTCGTGCAATGACTTGGATGACAAACCAAAGTGTCTGGACTACAACAAAAGTCTTGGCAAGTCCATCACCCTTGCTACGATCCTTGAGTTCTGCCTCAGTGACAGGATGGTGAAGGAGAGCATTTAAGGCATCGGCACGAGCTTCGGAATCTTCAGTGTCAGCTCTTGGATCTTCAGGGAGAAAAGGCATGTCATTGTAGGATAGCATTCCATCCTTTTGAAATAGGTAGCCTCCCATCTGCAAGAAATGGGAATGGGTGGTGGTCCACTTGACCAATTCTAAAGGCCAGTACTATCAGTTTGAAAGACAATGCTGCAATGATATTATAGCAACATACTGGAAGAGGGAGTGCTTTCCTTTGCTTTCAACAGTATTTCTTGCATCTTCTTATCTATTCCCAGTGCCCCGGAATACTGTTTAAGAGCCCAGAAAACCATGAGCTCTGGTGCTATAAGAGCCCAGAACATCAGTCTCGTTCGTTGCCCTGCGATGCTCCATCCTGATGAATTATAGCCACAGACATTGGGGTGTACAGCGACCCATGTACATGCGAATATTGTCGTCAGGCATGCCCAGACAATATCCCATGTGGAGCGGTAGTTTGTGTGAAAGGGGATCCCATTGATCACTTCGATGGACGAGTCTGTGCCGAGTGCTGGAGGAACTAGCCATGTGGAGGTGTTGAGGACTTGAACAGGGGCAGGTATCCCGTCCATCGACCGGAAGCTGAAGTAGAAGAGGAGAAGGAACAGCATAGTCACATACAGATAGATCGAGTAATAAGGTCTTATAACAGGGGTAAGCACAACTAAATTTTCCTGTTGGGTGCAGAATGGGCGGTGCACAGTGGTTGTCAACTATCACCATACCGCCTTACTCGGATTCTACTCAGCGCTCAGCCCCAGTGAAAACGCGCACTGAAAGATCCGACGTAACCTGAAACAATCAGGAGTCTGTGATTGGACCATGCCCGTCTCCATGCACACTGAGACTGTAAGAGATCGGCTGGTGTCGAATCAGTGAGGCCTACTAGTGTAGTCCAGCTGCTCAGTGATCTGTGTGAGGTCGACCTGGGTGTTCTTGATTGGGACCCCGTCGTTCACCTACAAATCGGCACTGGTCGGAGTTACAATCCTAAATCGAGAGCATCTGAGATTTATTTAATCGTGGATAGCCATGTTGCTTAATTGTGTTCGCGCGTGCACAACCGACCCGCCAACCGACACACGACACAACCCGCCAAACCCCTCGACGGAGTTGTTTCCGTGTGCGCTGGCCAGCGCTGTGGTGATGTGCGGGGACCAGCCACAGTGTGCCTGTCGCCTTTGCGGAATATCCAACTGAGCAGCAGTGTGGAGACTCTCGCACGCTGCTCGACTATTAGCCTTGTAGGAGGGGTCGTCCTACAGAGCTAAGTAGGCCTAGGACGAATTAACTGAACATCGTACTTACTTTGGTGTGGGTTCGATTGCCGGCTGTGGGATGTATGCATCGTCCTCCCATTCTCTCCGTCGCTGCTCAATATTGATGATTGACGTCAGCCTCCGTCCACCATAGCCAAGGCTTTCCTAATCGGACTGGCCCTGGATCCATCCTCGTCGGCGCACCATAACTTTCATCCATGGTCCACCCCCGTTTTGTTACCTTCGCCCTGGCCAGTGCGTCCTACACCGCCAGCGCTCTGCACCATTGAATAACAGTGCAGAGACCCTCGCACGCTATATAAGGCTTGGCGATTAGGCCTCCTGCGTGTGTCCTGCCGGATTCAAAATAATTTTTATTGGTAAAATGGTGAGTACCACATCCAATCTGCTATGCCGTGCATCTGATATGCTAACCCGTGTGTCAAGATCAGCCTTCTCATTGTCACTTTCTACCCCCAAATCCACATCGTCAATATCCTGCAAAATTCTGTCGCTGCAAGCTTTCGGATTTTCTCCGTCCATCAAAAAGTGACTGCAGGGTTTTCAGATGAGACATTGGTAGTGGTATAATTAATAGCCATCCCGGGCTGAAGGCTACCATATAATCCGGGGACCTTTGCCAAGGTGGAGAAGCGACGATGGTGGAGCATGAATAACCTGAGGCATCAACGTCGACATCGGCATCGGCATCGTCGTCTTCATCGCATCCCCCCCCCAAGATGCTGAATTCGGGGTCCAAAACGCAGGCACACCACTCGACAACATCACCATGATGTGCTGGGGTGACTCAACGAAACCCACGTCGTTCCGATGGAGTGTCATGAACGTCGTATCCGTCGTCCATAACCAGCGCCACGGCTGCACCTCCTTCTCCTACCACTCCACCAACCAAGGCCATCAGGACGGGTGCAGACGGTGACGTCGTGGCTCGAGGAGCAGCTGCAGTAGTCCCAATTTGACGCCTCGTTGCTATCTGATACCAACAACAACAGTGAGGCGGCGCCGAAGGATGTGGTGTCGCAGTTGTTGTCGCAGTCGTCCGTTATCGTCGAGTCACCACCACTCCCTCCCCAACCGCCAACGCTTGTCCATGCAGATACGGGTGCCATGCTACGTCGACTGCTACTAGTACGACCGCTACATCCATCGGATCATCTGCTACAACTATTACCACCAATACTGCGACCACATCTACATCACCATCGACGATGACACCTTCCCAAACTCTTCGCTCTTTCCTACCCTCGGGTACATTGGTAGTTGAGCAGGGCATCGTGGATACTACCGGGGCAGTGATTCTTCTGCTCCTGTGAGCAATGGTATGTCTAATTGCTCAGGCCGTGGTCCTACTTCCAACCGTAAGGACAGTAACAACAGGAAGAGGACGAGGAGGAGAGGGGAAGCTTCGAGTAGCAATATCAGTCCTGGTGCCTCTGCAAAATCGGGTGAAGGATTGACGAGCGAGGAGGGGACCTGGGAATGCAACGGGTGATATGACGCCTGAAGAACTCAAATCTTCGCCTTTGTCTCCTCGTTTGCAGTCTTCAAGCCAACGACGGCGTCATGGTACGGATATGGCGGATGGATCGAGGAGAGATAGAGATAGCCAACGACAAGAGCATGCGCCAGCGATTTCTCCTGGGAGTGCCGATGTCTTTGGGATGTTGCTAAGGTGAGTTTCATCCTGTTTTTTTTTAGCACCACGACCTCGAATAACTCAAGCCCAAAGACATGCTAAATTTTCGCAAAGATAACGAAGCATTTTCTCGTGGTTATTGGCGCTCAGGTCGGAAGACTTGTTCCATCCAGGCATTGAGCCACTTGTACAGGTATGAAATGGGAATGCAGAGAGGACAACGCGGCACCATGTGTGAGGAATCCACCGTGCTTGAGTCCAATGTTTTCGAAATTGCAGTTTGAGTGGGAATGGGAGGACAAGATCGAGGACAAGATCGAGGTTTAGTACTTAGTGCATCTGCGGAGTGCCTGAAGAGTTGGAGAATGTTCCTGTTGGGTGGACGCCTTTAAATTGGGATGAGGATGAGGAGGGGGGTGACGTGTTTGAGAATCAGAATTGGAATATGAATTCGGGCGAGTCAGGTGCGAGGTCTGTTACTCGATATTCGGCTGTGGGAAATAGGAACTCTGGCCCGAACACTGCCAACTCCGAATGCAAGTATGAACTTGATATGAACCGGACGTCGGACAGGAACAGCATGAACGCGGTGCATATGACTTAGATCTTCGTTGCAAACGGCGAGGCTGTCGCTCTCGGTACGCATTCCAACAGTGGCTTCCGTTACTGCTGTACCTGTTACGCAAACGAAAGTGCGAGCATTACAGCGGACGAGGGGTTTTTCTGCTTTCGATTTCTATGACTTCAGATTCAAGGACGGCCGAGGATTGACTGCATTTGAGCACAGGGCCGAATGGGTGGAGGAGATATATCAAGGAATCCATGCCCATCACTCTCTTTTGGAACCTAGAGTACTTGAACCCTACGATGTTTACGCTCCGGGCCACTGGTAGAGGTATTTGGTTTGTTCGTGATCAGACGCACATGGGAGTCGTGCCTATTGCAACCCGGGGAGTATGATTCCTCAGTGGGCGGACTGACACCAATGTTTGCATTGAATAGAAAATTGGCGAGAACTAGAACACTTTCTCCTTCTCCAATCTAGCAACATTAGCGTAGCAAATCTACTCTACAGTCTAGAGGATGTATACAACAAGGGTATAGTCATGGAGCTGCCTCTCTCAGTCAATCCGACAGAAGCCCGAAGAGTCCCCAAAGCAACCTCACTCTATTTTCGACACACCCGTGGCCAACTGATGTCGATGAGCATCGGCCCTCCAGTGTGCCGGCAAAAGAGTAGGGGGTTCGGTCTCGTTTCGCCTGCAAAAAATATTGGATAAGATCTTCTGATGGGTCTCTTCGATTTGAGTACTGAGTACTGACTGGGCCATAGAGCCAGATTCATTGCACTGGCGTCGGATTACAATATCGAGCAGAAACTGGCATTGAAATTTGAAAGGACCACTCCATACATGTCATGAATCGGGTACTTTCTGGTACTTACCCGATGCCATGGTGTCCCTTGGGTGGTGATTATGAATTGAAATTTGCTGCTACCACAACAATAATAGTGAAAGGAATGCAGGTATATAGTATTAGTGTAGTAGAATGACTCTAACAGATATAGATAGCGAGGGTATAGCACTGGCAGTAGAATCGGAAAAAGAAATACAATCAGTCTTCTATGAGCTGATTAATGTATTGCTTCGGCTTGACATTCGGTCGGTACTTAGCATCCGGTTTAGTTTTGCATCGCTTAGGAGGGGGCTGAATGCTAGTAGACATGCTCGGCTTGTCCGACCGCTTTGCCGGGGTTGCATGGGGCGTTATGCCTGACCCAACCCGGACAGGAGTGTTTGGGCGGTCCTCAGTTGCAGTTGGCTGTTTGGGACTCGGTTTTTTGCTCATGGCGCGCGAGGTATCGATGGGTTTTAGGTATTGTTCGCGGTATTTCATCGCCTCTGGATATCCGGGGAAGTTCTCCGGTTTATCACCAGCCTCCTTCAACTTAGACAAAGTCCTTTCAATGAGCCCGAGCACGATGTCGTGGATGCAGTAGTACTCCCATCCCTCGGGATACTCATAAGCGAGATGGAGTACCTTTCCCCACATATGTAGTAGCGGTTTGAGGTCTTTGAAAACAGGGTGGACCATGTCGAGGATAGTACCCGCGTGCGATTTATTGAGGAAAAGGAACTTTAATCCCTCCTTCTTTTCCTGCGCCATGGAAACAGCATTCTTAGGAGAGAAGTACGTATTCTCGAACTGCAGGACATCAGCCCTCTGATCCAAGTCAGTTCGTCGCAGACCACCACCGCCCTGTCGTGTTACGACGAGGTAGAGCAAGCATGCAAAGAAGGAGTCGAGGTCATGCAGAGCGGCATGTGGGATAGCCCGCGTATCACTGTTGGAAATTTTTGGGCTCAAAAGCTGATAGCTCATGAAGGGAAGTGTGCCCTGTTGGGTTACGATTAGTATATTCACATCTGGTAAAACAATGAACGGACCGTTCGAAACGTCGCATCAAACGCCGCAGTTGAGGCACAATCCGGTTGCTCAACCATCTAAAGTGTCCCATTGATCCCTGATATATGAGGAGAGAGCAGGAAAAAAGCCTACCTTTAGACCTTTAGGCACTTTTGTTCTGAAGGCTTTCCATCTGTCTTCAGCGTACCGCACAGAATCATAGACCTGAAAACAGGCTGTAGCAAAGTCGACGATTTTCTTCTTTTCTTTTGGAGATTTGCTATCGTTTCCATGGCCAGGGAGCTTTGCAACGGCATACTTCACTTCTATATCAAGAACCTCTCGCAAAGTCTTCGTTTTTTTGGCAGGGATCCATTTACTGTGATCAAGATCTATAACCTTCCCAATCGTGATGTTCAAGTCGTACTCGGAAGTGGTGCCATTGAAGGCCGGACAGATGATAAGATTGCCAAGACTGATATCACGATGCAACACTCCCAGCAAAAATAGTAATTGGTGCACTGCCGAAAACCGTCAGCAAATGAACATCCATATCGGAGTAGGACACGTACTTTTGATAGCATCTCTGAACGCTTGCAGAAGCTCAGTTGGGGTAGAGAAAAACTTGATGCTAATTCCGAGAGAAAGGAAACACGTTCGAGCCAGAACAGCTTTACGGTGGCCTCTCAACACGGGTTTCTGTGATATGGGGGCGGATGGTGCTTCATGAAAATCCAAAGGAAATACATGTTCGTTGGGAGGCTTTGCAGGTTTAACTGGCTTGGCCTTTCGAAGTGCTGGGTCAAAGGAATCGTTGTGCATCATGTTCTTGCGACAATACCCCGTGATGGTGACGAAGTCATCGCCAATACGGACATCTTCAAAAGAAACAACCTCATCACCTTGTCGGCCTATGTCCCACATTCGGCCTTCGTGGAACGTCCTGTCCGCACCTTGTTCTTCAAGGAAATCTGCGGTCGCTTGAGTGCCATCGTCGAGATCTGAATTTTCTAACGGCCTCCAGCTTTGCTTCAGAACATACAGCTAGATAATCAAATTCAGGTTGGAATAACAAATGTCAGATAACGGCTGATACATACGCGACAATCAGAATCCCCTAGCTTTATAGCTTTCCACACTATTGCTGACCGTCCAGAGAACGCGAGTACACCAACGCCACTCAGGACCTCTACAGTGATATAGTATTGCCTCTCAGCCGACATAGTCCCTTGCTCATTCTTCTTGGGCATTGGTATAGCCCATCTGGCCGATTGTAGATCATAACTTGACAAATAATCGAAATCGCGCTCGTAAGAGAAAACAAGGTCGTTCTCCTTGCATTTCAGAACGTCGAGATCGGGGTCCTTGACGACCTTCATGGTTGGGTCCCAGCCCAGCTGGTCGGCGTCCGCGGCTGCCAAGCTGGCGAGAACTCTGATGAACGTTCGAGGTTCCTAGACGACTCAGTCAACGAGATCACCAACAGCTACAACTTTAGTACATGCCTCTTCGACATTGATGTATTGATCAGCCTGGAGTACTCCAGAACGATCGACAAGGAAGAGGCCCAACAGATTCTTACACAAAGTGAGGCCTATTACAAACAAGCGGTCCGGCTGGTCTTGGAGGATGACTCGACAGTGAGCAACAACCTGTATGCGACTTTGCCTTAAGCTTTCTGGTGTATCATCGCGTTTGGCCTCGAGAACAATCTGAAACTGCGCCCAAAATAAATGCTCGAATTGGGCCTGTCCATCGACACGGCCATTAGGGAAGGTATAGCCAAGGATGGTGAAAATCGGCTTACAATCAGTTTCATGAGCTAGCCGCAAACAGTAAGCCAATCGTGTTTGGATGGTTAATTAAACAATAGAATCACCTCTTTTTCTTCTTGCACAAGTGCTTTCTCATTCTCAAAATCGTCGCCCTCAAGCTTCCTCTTCCGCCCTTCTTCGATGGGTTTACGAAGTTGGGCCAACTTATGGTTAACTTTGCGGAGCCGCCTTAGGATTGTACGGAATTTCCGCGACCACTTCCCACATGCTAAGTCTGTCCGAATGTTGCCGGGGGACGGAGCAAAGGATTCTGGTGCGGCGTTGGAGCAGTCAAACCATTTCATACCGCAAATGGTACGTCGTCCAGTTTTTGGGCTACTTGGGAATGTCCTTGTGACATGTCTGGCAATGGTGTTCGCATACCTAACGAATGGTTGATAAAGTTCTTTTTCAAGGGGGGGTTTGGGAGGAGATTTCTTTTTCCTCGGAGACCATCCTTTACCGGGGAATGTCAGAGGAAAGTTATTCAAGGAGCCCCTTTTGTCGCAAAGACCCTTTTCTTGTAAAAATTTGATGCTTGAATCGATGACTTGGTCCTTGCAAGGGAAAACCTCGTCTAAGAAGGCCGAAGTAGGAGTAAAACCGAGATGATGTTTAAGAGATTTCGCGACACGGGTATGAATAACAGCGGATGTCGTTGGCTGTTCACTATAGGTTTGAGAAGGGTGAGGGGGGCCATATGTTACCAATACGGTCTCAGACATGGGGAAGAGAGAAGTACCTAGAGTCTTCCCCATCGATGTCTGAGTAGTTACATGAGTCCATTGTGGCATCCTCATGTTCGCTATCGCTATCAGAGCTTTCAGATCTGTTATCGATTGATACAGTCCTACTCTCTGATATTCCGAATTCGAATGAATCAGCGTCTCGAACCCCAGTGTGACAAATGACACTCACCCATGATTGGACCGGGACCTATTCGATGCTCGACAGCAGTTTTATGAGTCTCTGAGGTCCTTGAAACGACGCGTCCCTGTCTTTCGCGTTGAGGAGAGCGTATTGGACGTCTTTAGTGGTGGCAAGCTGGGTGGAGAACGATAAGGTCCAAAGTCAACGTTCAACTGTCACGTTGCACCAGGCGGGACACTGCCACAATGGGCGCTTGACCTCGGATATCACTCGGGCCGAGTAGGTTTGGAGACTGGTTGGGCTGAGCGGTAAAAGTCCGGACCGGCAGAAAATCTTAGTCGAGTACAGGGAGGCCAAATGTCATCATCCGACTTATGATTGACTGGCTCAAAGACTGGAGTACGGTGTACAAATATACGAGCCCTAAGGTCCTCAATATGGCGATGAAGCAAAACGGCAAGCTGCTGTCGACTGTCTTTAGGATTAAAGGGAACTTTAAGTATGGGCAGTAATTCTTTAAGGCCGTCTACTTTGAGGTCTTTCTTCAGAATAGAAAGGACTTCCATGCGATACACGATGTCGTTTAAATCGCCATGAATCTTGACATTCTTCATTTTCGTAGCCACCATGTCTCATAGAAACGATATATCCAGGCATCGAAACACTTATACTCCGCCTCAAAAATCCGGGGTATCTGGCAACGTCTTATCAAGGACCTCATGGCTTCTCTCCCCGGGACTTTTTACCTCTTGAGACCACTCCGTGATCATACCAGTCAAGAACTCGAAGTGCAGCTACATTCGTGGTACAAGAGTCGATTCGCCAACTGGCGCGGATCCAAAGGGCCACAACTCTCACCTCTCCAAATCCCGTCACATACCCCTGATAGCGTGGACCTCACAATCCTGCTCGAGGGCGGGAGATAGGTTCTGTCCAACACACGAGGCTATGTACTTTACATAGACCGCAACGATCCAGACTTTGCTCCGCATACGCTCATTTCCGGGTATTACGAGTACGATCATACGATTCAGAGCATACCGGTTGCCCTGAAGACAATCGAGTACCTTGCATGGGGGACTCTCCTCTTCCATGTCGCGGTAGTACGGTTTCCAGCTCAAGGGTCGCCAGGCAGCACCGTGAGGCAGCGAGGACCGGTAATCGAAATTTGGCAACTCAGGCAAGTACCGTCTGGTGGCCTACATCGTTGTTGTCGTTGATTGGAGCACGACTGGGAAGGAGCAAAGTATGCAGTTTCTGCGGAGGTGCATCAACAGCGATAATATCTATGTGAGCGAGGCGTTCATCCAGGTTCTAGGGACATACAGGAGTGACTGACATATACATCTACTGATACAATACGAGATATCCCTCCTCCCCAACCAAAGGCTTCTCGCTGATGGACATGCAAACATCATCCGCTCTCGTCTTCTGGAAAGATATTCGAGAGGTTAATAACCCAAAAGCATACTCGACCCTCTTCCCCCTACAGCTTCAATAGAGTTCGATTCTCGGATAAACTTCTTCTCCTGCTTCCTATCGTGACCCTACCACTTCCAGTATTCTACTCGGTTTGTAGTGAGGAACAGATTCTATATCCTCGGCCTTGCTGTGCCACTGGACACCGAGGATCTGAGTCGAAACGACCACAATTCTCTCGATCTAATCCAGATTCCACTCGGGTCCCGTCCTGCAGGGAGTGCCGGTGTCAATGGCCGGCCTTCGCCCTTGTTTCGGGAGGATGTAGAGACGAAGAAGGACTGGCTGCACACCCATGTGCTGTGTTTCGACGAGACGTCTTCTGATACTCTCGTCATCTTTCTCGTAACCAGGAGCCTTGGGAGGAGACAGTAAAATTCTACAGGTTCTGAAGGACAGCCTAGATATACTGTGTATACATAAGCCTGAAGTATGTGCTACATCACGACCTGTTTCAATTACAACAGAGCAAGTTAGCTAAGGGTTCACATGGTCCTTCCTCTTCGGCATCCCTTCCATCACACATGTGCGGTAGGGTAGGACCCGGACCCACAAACAGCCATAATCCATATATATAGAGGGCCAGCAATTTGGCCTCTTCTAGTGAGACGGTGATTCGACTATACCATAGCACGGCACACTTTTTCATTTCCCAGTTATGACTTACTGCATAGTACTTCAGCTTTTTTATATATCGATTATGAATGGGGTGGAGTAGCTATGACGACTTTTATGAGCAAAGGACGTCCGTACACATAGTGAAATGCCGCGAAGGGGTGACTGAAGGACGACCTTTTCTATCACTCGGCTCGGTTATCTGTTATTGTTACTCTAAGTACTCCTACTAATCTATGTCTGTTCCCTTGATCGGTTGGTTATATGCGAGTGCCAACCAATGCCATAAGCGCTGAGCGCTTAGGTTTAATAGGGGCTATCACGTGGGTCTCCAGCACCCCGTGATCATGACATGGTTAATGACTCCGTTCCCTG
Organism: Coprinopsis strossmayeri; assembly: GCA_900156845.1. Classification (NCBI taxonomy): domain Eukaryota; kingdom Fungi; phylum Basidiomycota; class Agaricomycetes; order Agaricales; family Psathyrellaceae; genus Coprinopsis; species Coprinopsis strossmayeri. Next base: position 21,185 of record FTPT01000453.1, read on the forward strand.
CCCCTTCCTTGGACCTTGTTCCATCCTCCCCATCGTGTCCATGGCTCATACACACCAGTCAAGTCATGGATTCTCACGAACAGATATCTGACCATCATAGTATTCATGACCCAGAAATTGGAACTCTGACTCCCCCACCGACACCAGAGTCTACCCAAAATCGGTCGCATTCGCCTCCACGCCGTCGTCCAGGAGAATTTGTTTCGCATACCCATTCGCCTCTACAGGCCTTGCTATACAGTAGGGGGAAGCCTAGAAGGAGGCCAGATATATCCCCTCACAATGCTCAGGAAGGAACTCTCGATGGGGCGAGGAACTCAGGGGAGGTTGCTGACCCGCATGAAGGCACAGGAAGCCATAGGAGACATCTCGGGCATTTTCTTAGACCTCCGGCGTTGCATAGACGGGGTCGCAGTCCATGGAAAAAAAGGAAATCTCTGAAGGAACGTGGAAAAGAAGAACTTGAAGCTGAACGGGAAGAAATTAATGCCAAACTCAAGAAATCTCGGTTTTCGCTTGTGCTTGAGAACACTGGCGCTGTGGCTAGGGACCATTTGGCTTCTGAGCGAACATTTCTCGCGTATGTTCGGACGAGCCTGGGTCTTGCATCAATGGGTGTCGGTAAGTAGAACCTTCTTGTGCCAATGTTTATCCACTTACCTACGTCCCATAGCTCTAGTTCAGTTGTTCACTGTCGCTGATTTGACTAGTCGAGCGACAGGAGTCCCGATTTCACCAGAGGCTCGTGCTGTTCAGCGATTTGCGAGGCCGCTTGGGGCTTTGACCATCGCCTTTGCTTTGACAGTCCTATTTCAAGGTATGCAACGAATCATATCAATGTTCCTGATGTTTACTTCGTTTTCAGGTCTATGGCGCTTCTTCCTAATTCAAAAGGCGCTTCCGATGGGGCACTTTCCCGTTGCACGAACATCAGCGGGATTTACAGGGTTTACTTTTAGTGCAATTATCATTACTATCTTTGGGGCCGTCCTTTCTCAAAGGTCGCGTTGATAATGATAGATAAGATAGGAATTATCCCCACAGTTCACGAAATTCGAATGGTGTCCGAAGCTTATCCTGGCACTAGGCACTCATCTTCTGGCAACATATGGGGAACCCTGCTCCTCGAAAACGGATAAGGGCCGATTCGTCAGTCTCAGAGATAGATGAAATTCGCTCTGAGGTCGACGAACCAAGACCTCAGAGGTCAATCTGGTACGACTATGGCAGCGCCATGCTCACGGCCGAAAATAGCCAATTTTGTTTACAAGAGTATATTCTCGGCCCATTCGACGGTCTTTCGGGATATGTTTTCGATGCCACAAACTGCATCAACTGGTATTCTTGAGGTCACAGCCGTGGCTGGATGTCCCGTGGTGGTACTGCAAGGCGGTCCTGCAAAGGGCGTGACTCCCCCGGACGGCGTGTGTCCTCCAAAAGACTTGATACTGATGACGATTCATCCTTGTGCTCTGCGGCCAATATGGCCATCAAGTTTGGCCTTGCAGGAGCCTTCCGGCGATATATGTCTTTGTTATGGTCCCAGAAGACTTTCCGGTTTGTAACCTCATCGACCTACATTTGTGACGATTTGCCAATGGCATTTTACATTTCCAGGACATCGTCTTTGATGGAATACCGTGCTTCTCTGTTGACGAGGACAACTTGTATTTTTGTCCAAAGGCGCAGCGAGCTTTAATCATGGGTGTTGAAAGACTCTACAAAGGCATCATAAAGCATACCTTCCATTGGCTTTGGCCTGATGCTGGAGTCGTTCAATTCAAAGTGTGCAAGACCGAATCTGAGTGCAGAAATGCTTTCGAAGATCTCTTAGCGAAGATATCCAGACCGGTCCCTCCAATCTCTCGAGCTCAAGGATGCCCTGAATGTTGAAAGGTAATGAAGCACATGATGTGCTCGTGTCACCAGTGCGCCAGGATGTGTCGACTCCAGGATCTATATTCTGCTTCCAAAATCCAGAGAATTCGGGAAGGTCCCGTCAAGGATTTCCATGGTATCACTCCCTGGGCCCTCGGACCTTCTGCCGCTCGAAGCTGCTCTATGAGCACACCCAAAGCACACTGGTGAAAGACTGGAGATGCATTGTAGCCCATGTAGCCCACTTTGCATGACGCCATACGAATCGGTAGCAATTCGGAAGTATAGACCCTTTAAGGGGCAATGATTGACTCCCCGAAATTTGCCATTCGTACCATCCAATCGCTGCAGTGTCTACTCGATCCTCCATCTATTCTGAGAGCCCTCGGGTACGCACGTTCGAGGACGACAACCTTTCTCGGCCTCGCGGTAAGATTTCCCTCCTAGGAAAACTGCGCCACCATCATCGAAGGCCGAATCCACCCACGAATTAGGAAACATCATCGATCCCCCACTCGATTCATCATTCAATCTGGGACCAAGGGGCCGGAACTACAACCGGTGAAGCTCGCAATTATGAACCTGGCTTTCTTTATAACCAGGTTTCCAGCCTGAATGTCGATGTCAGCCTTGCAGTGGGTTTTGGAACTTCCCTCTTCCCTTTTCGCTCTGGGACCGTGACCAACTCTAGACTTTCGTTCAGGTGAAAGCCTTGGTCTACAGGCTTGCTTCGTCTATGGACACTCAGACAGCTACAACGTCCGATTCGACGGTGCCAACCCAACTTGAAGCTAAGGAATCGTCTTCAAAAGAAACGCGAGATGATGCTAGTCGAAAGACAACGGGGAGTGGATGCTATGATTTTGGATTGATACCCATTCCGAGACGGTTGCGGTATGACCCAGAGACACCTTTCCACTTTGGAATTGGGTTGAATATCGCGTTTGGGTTTGCGAGCACGTTCAGTAAGTCGATTATTCGGATTAATTTGCCAATGCTTACGGTTGCATTCAGTTGTGTCGAATCTGTATTACTGTCAGCCGCTCCTGAGTACGTCTCTTTAATAAATGTCCCAAAGTATGAGTGGAGGATCTAAATTCCGACCATAAAGTTCAGTTCTCCAAGAGTTTTGGTGTCACGTATGATGAGGTTTCTCGGTAAGATCCACCACTCCTCAAGTAATCGGTACTGACCTTATCCAGAATACCCACATTGGTCCAGGCAGGGTACGTCACAACGTCACAACCACCCTGGCAGGCTAGGAATTTCTTACCGCGTTTCTATTCTCAGATATGCCACCGGACTTCTGCTGATATCACCTCTTGGTGACCTGGTCCGTCGCAGACAACTCATCCTAACCATCGTCCTACTTTCGACCACCCTGTCCGTCGGTCTGGCTATAACGAGTGATTTGGTCGTCTTCGAGGCATTGTCTTTCCTCGTTGGTGTCGTCACAGTTACGCCTCAAATCCTCCTTCCACTGGCTGCAGACCTTGCCCCTGTCGAACGACGCGCGTCAGCCATCTCCGTCGTCCTTTCCGGGCTTCTCCTCGGGATCCTCATCGCACGAGTCTTGGCGGGTATTATAGCGGAATTCGCTTCATGGCGCGTCGTATATTATTTCGCTATAAGTGTCCAAGCCGTAGTGCTTATTGGAGCCTACCTCTTGCTCCCTGACTACCCTTCCAAGAACGCGAATCTAAACTACTTCGAGATCCTCCGGACAATGGCCAAGTTTGCAGTCACAGAGCCGATCTTAATTCAGGCGTACCTGATCAATATCGCTTCCAGCGCCTGCTTTACGAGTTTTTGGGTCACGCTTACGTTTTTGCTGGGCGAAAGTCCGTATCACTATTCGACGTGAGTACTTCACTCTTTGTCCTTCTGACTATCGATCCTCAGGGTCTTTAAGGAGCATTTGATGCTGATGATTCTAATTAGTCTTGTAATAGGCCTTTTTGGGCTAGTTGGTATGGCGGGCGTGGCGTTCGGACCCATCGTGGGGTACATCATTGATCAACTTGTACCCTGGTACGCTTCGTTGTTCAGTATCTTCATGGCTCTCGTTTTCCAGAGCGTGCAGACCGGGGCTGGTGGAATTAACGTTGCTGCGGTTATTATTACGGCGTTTGGACTGGATGTCTTTCGGCAAATGTTGCAGGTTTCGCTGACAACTGCTGCTTTTTCGTGAGCCTTCTTTCTTTCGTATATTCACGAATATGCGTTAACGATTTGCCGCGTAGTATATCCGCTCCTGCTCGAGCAAGGTTGAACGCCGTGCTGATCCTCGGTGTTAGCCCGCTTCCTTTCTTTGCGTTTCTATCACCGCTGATTCTTAATTCCTATTGCCTCACCTCGTTCAGATCTTCCTTGGCCAAGTGATGGGGACCTCCGCCGGAACCCATATCTTTGTCACTTACGGATGGCGACCTGCTGCCTTGTTCAACATCGGATTGATGGGCTGGCAGCTGGCCATTTTGCTGTTACGTGGGCCGCATTGTAAACGATACACATGGTTTGGACATGAGGGTGGAATGAGTTGGAGGAAGAAGAAGACGGCACCACAAGAAGGAATGAAGGAACCAGGCGTGGAACTCGATGAACGAACTCCCACTCCCACTCTACCTATGCCTCCGGATCTGGAGAGTAGTGATCCAACATTAACAGGATCCTCCTTTCTTGTTAAAGAGAAGGATGAATCGACGCAAACGCTGGTGCAGGCAATTTCCGGGAACGAGAAGAAAACACAGGGCTCAGAGATGAGTATCGAAGAGCCGCAGTAGAAGTTGCTGTCTGATACCTTGGCTATCATTTCATAAATATAGACTCTGCCAAAACGCTTTCTTTGCTATTTACTTTTACATGAGAAATTTAGTTTTACATGATATGTATACCCCTAACTCGAATCTGAATCGGTCGCGCCTAATTGGCTCACGCGTATATCACATGACCGCGTATGTTCAACTTTCAGTTACCGGACCCCAGGTTTCACCTTTCTTATCTGCACGAGAACGCCGATAATCATATACTGGCCTCATCGCCATGGGAGTCGCTGGTCTCTGGGAGGTATGTGCAACCCCTTTGCAGAAGCCACCACGATTAATGCGTGGACGGCCTCCAGGTGCTTCGACCAGCCTCGAAACCGCGGTCATTAACAGAGCTTTCCGTCAGCGAGGGATTCCAGAAGAATCCGGAAGGCGTACGGGGGTATAGACTTGGAATAGACGCCAGTATTTGGTTCTTTCATGCGGAATATGGGCGCGAAGGCGAAAACCCTGTCCTGCGAACGCTGTTTTTCCGGTGTGCCACCCTCATGAAATCTCCTTTCTTGCCGCTCTTCGTCTTTGATGGTCCCAAACGACCGGATTTTAAACGAGGGAAAAAGGTTAACAAAACCCCCAGTAAATTAATTCCTGGGATGAAGCAAATCGTCGAAGCGTTTGGGTTTGAGCACAGAACAGTACGTCTTTGTTGTGCTCGCAGTATACCTTCTGATTCCTTATCTTTTTACTGGGAAGGCACCTGGCGAAGCTGAAGCAGAACTGGCCTACTTGAACCGTATTGGTGTGATTGATGGAATTCTGTCGGACGATGTGGATAATTTCTTGTTTGGTGCAACGACGGTCATCCGAAAGTACGTCCTATCCTCCGCAGGGCCATGGTATCGCTTGACATGAGATCTCCACCGCCAGTCCAAGCAACAACCTCTCTGGTAACCGTTCGAATCCCATTCTCAATGCTGCTGGTCGCGATGACAAGAACCATTCCTGGGTCTTCAGTATGCCAGACATAATGTCGAATCCTCAGGTCGGACTAACCCGCGGAGGTCTTATCCTCATTGGCTTGTTAAGCGGTGGTGATTACCAGCAAGGGGGTGTGGAACGCTGCGGTATCAAGACTGCCGTTGCACTCGCTCGATGTGGATTTGGAGACACGCTATACCAAGCAACCACAAACCTGCGGCGGGAAAAACTGGACGACTTTTTGGACAATTGGAGACACGAACTCAAGCACGAAATCATGACCAACTCGCGAGGAATCATCGGCAGAAAGTCACCTTCACTTGCCAAATCCATTACGAGCGCTTTCCCCGACATTGATATCCTCCTGTCGTATGTCAATCCCATCACTTCTGAATCCATGGGCCGCCCTTATACGCCTCAGGATATACGGTGGAATAAGGAACCGGATCTCGCCAAGCTAGCTGCAACTTGCGAGTTCTACTTTGAATGGGGATACAAAGAAGCTATTATCAAGCGGTTCCGAACTGTCATTTGGCATTCTTCTGTGCTTCGTATCCTACGTCGTGCTGTTCTCGATCTAGACGAAGGGAAGCGAGACAAGCACCTTCCCCCCTCTACTCCAAGCAATCGCCGAAATATCAAAGGCGACGCAAGCGGGACGCCATCGAAGATGATCACCAAGTACTTCTCTTCGATGGATCTCAATGGGCGATCAGACACAATCGATAACGAGGACGATGAGGAGAGGCTAATCCTCAAAATCCACTCGGCTCGGACGCACGTTTCAACTGACAACCTTCCTGAATACCGACTGGAAGTTGACCCGGCACAATTGGTTCGTCTTGCCGAGTCAGGCATCAAAGGAACGCGTCAGCCTGAAGGACCAGATGAGTGGGCATCTGATGAAGACGAAGATGGCGAAGGTTGTTCCAAGAAAGGGGGGACGAAAGCGCCCGTCGATCCTCTGTCTCATATGAGATTATGGATGCCGGCGTGCATGGTCGAGCTGGTCGAGCCTAGGCTGGTACGCGAATTCGAGGAAGAGGCGGAGCACAAGCGACAAAAGAAGGCGAATAAGGGACAAGGGAGGAGGAAAGCAACTGCGACTGCCAGAGAGGATACGGAGACCAGCCCTCCTAAGAGGAAACGTGCGTCGAAGAAGAAAGTAGTCGTGGAGGAATCTGATGCAGACGATGACCCTGATGCTCTACCGGTGGTCAGCCAAACGAAACCTAGGGCGAAGAAAACCACCACCTCCACGCACAATATGGATCGGGCAGCTATCTCAGATTCGGACGATGGCATTACAATGCCATCGCCTTCGAAACTGTTCGCTAATCTCCTTGCGACCCCTTCGAAGTCCAAATCCAAATCCGTGCACGACGACGCCTATGGTCCCGCTATTTCTTCTCCACGGCGCCGAATCGGCGTTAAGGACTTGACGAAGAAGAAACAACAGAATGCGACCACGGATTTGTCGAGAGATCTCCTCGCATCCGGTAGTGGGACTATGAAGTCGTTTTTCCCGATCGTCAAGCCTGGCAGCAAGGCCATGTCCAATCCCAAGCCGAAGAAGCCCGAGCCGATTTCTGAGAACACCCATTCTCTCCATACATCGAATTCTACCCAAAGCAAGTTCCCTTCGCGAACTCCAGCACCATTCCCACTCTCCTTTGAGTCTGAAATTGACTCCTCGGACAAAGGACCACAGACAACGGACGATTTCTTCTCGTCGCCTCAGCCTGCTCGGAATCTTTCAACAATGATGTCACCATCTTCGTCGAAGATCCGGCCTCGTTCTGGTCGTGGAAGGAGTTCCACGTCGAGCTCCACATCGTCGGAACGTGAAGGTAGAATCAACAAGTCTCCGAGAAAATCGAAGGTGCATGCGAGTCCCAGTGCCATTGCGGACCATCATCCTGCTTTCACGTCTACTACACCATCCAGAGCGTCTTCGGAAGTGGGGTCTAGTCGCCTGAGCTCACCAACGCCGGTCCCACTGCATACTAGTGCAAAGGGAAAGGGAAAGTCGAGCTCACTGGTATCGCTGGCGAAGTCGAGGCCTGCCGCGAAAGCTCGGACTGTTGTTGATTTGAAGTCCCTTCCTGTGATTGAGATCTCGAGCGACGAGGACGATGAAAAGGATCTTCCTGTACCACCTCCGCCACCTGCGACAAGGAAACCCAAAGCTTCAGCAACGAGGGGTCGGACGCCTGAACTCTCTGCGTCTGCAAGTGCGATGTCTTCGAGACGGCCCATTGATGAGCCTGAGACTCCTCCTCTTCTTAGGGCGAGGGCCAGGGCGAGAACGAAGGCTGCAGCTTCGAACGCATCGAGTAAGGTGGTAGAGGTGATCGATTTGACGTGAATACGCGTTGTATTTATACCGGTGAATTCTCTGTGATATTTTCTTTCGTTAATGGGACTATTGGATATGTACTCGGCACTCTTTTCATTACTAGAAGATATTGTTATCTTCCATTTGTCTTTTAGTATTGCCCTTTCAAAGATCTAGAGTAGAGCCGGCGGCTAACGAAGACGCGTCCTTGGAGTGTAGAAACCGAAACCGCGATGGAAGTGTGATTTTTCAAAGGTAATGAAGACTGGCGTCCAAGGTATTAATCCTAACCCCCTGCGAAATTTCTTTGTTTTGAAAAGCTTGCTTAGATGAAGCTGAATGAGAGCACATCTCGATCCCAAAGGTCTTGGCATCATCGGGAGCATCCATAACCGGTTGCCTCGATCCGGATTCTGGCCCCTGCCAGTGGGTCTGTATTCCGTGGCGTGACTTGATCCATAATCATTGACTTCTGAAGCTGAAGTCATGGACTCGCTCTGTCAGTATCATAAGGTGAGCCTCTCCCTAGGGAATAAGTGTCGAAGGAATGCCGACTTTGGAGCTGAATGTCAGGAACTCAACGTCCTCGCTTCATGAGAGCGAAGAGGACACTGACATATTAGAGGAGCATCCGAGTCGGGGGACACCTTTACCCTGGTCGCGGGGGGAGTGCACTGAAGAGGGACGCTGTAACACGTCGGGGACATCGAATGAAGCTGCTATCGACTCTTCAACCGTTCCTAAACGACGGAGGAAGCGGTTAAATCGGACCACGACAAGGAAGCATCGTTCAGCAACAACAGACACATCCATAAACGATCCTGCTGGTTATCAATGCCGCGGCGACGACCTACATCGTAGTCGGGAAACAGGAGACAACGATTCACCATGGTCCGGATGGAAAAACTCGCGCTACTTTCCTGTCTTACTCGTCAAGAACACTGCGAGCACGGCGCGGGACCATCTTGCATCTGAGCGGACCTTTCTTGCGTACTTTAGGACGAGTCTCGGGCTAGCCGTCATGGGCGTAGGTGCGTCAATTAAAGTCCTGTAGCCCTGGCGGCATTAGACCGATGATGCTTCGTATACCATGCAGCGCTCGTCCAACTCTTCAACATAGCCGAAATAACAGATCCAAATTTCAATATTCGAGGAGCATCAAATGCCTCAAATACACACAAGCTGCAACGGTTCGGGAGGCCTCTTGGGGCCGTGACTGTTGCGCTTTCGCTGGTTGTCCTTGTACAAGGTACAATCTGACGTCGTTGCATTGACAAATTGTTCTGACGAGGTGATGGCAGGAGTCTGGCGATATTTCAAGATCCAATTCTCGCTATTCGACAACAATTTCCCAATTGCTCGAATGTCGATCGTTACGCAGATAATCATCTTCACAGGGATTATTGTCGCTGTATTTGCAACGATTGTGGCAGGCGACTAGATCAGGCCTGTCGATATCGATATATGTCACATGTATTCCAACATAGGCTCAAGCATATGCACTGTATCCATTACCTCTATCACAACGACAGAGGCAATTACCAACAGCACACATGGACATAGAATATATTCTCCTTCTGCGTACGTTCTCCGTGCTTCACAGACTCCGATAGGATTTACGACGAAAACTCATCGACAATCAGCTTGCCGTAGGTCAGGCAACATCCTCTAGCTATCTCAACTAAGTAAAAATGGCGCGTATACATCCACGCAACGTGGTCAGAAGAACTGAAGCATCCATAGCGGGATGGAACCACCGTCTGATTCAAGTTGACCCCGTTGAGAGACATTTGGTCCGAAGAGCGTATCATGGTCCCGAGCGCCGTCGCCATCGTGGTCTTCTTCGCCCCCGATAAGGAGTGTATTCCAAGATGTTTCGTCAAACCGGATATCTATGTAGTCATCATTACAATTGGAATCGTCTCCCTCCCCGTCCCTGACAGGCAACATTGAAAATTGGGACCTAACACCCTCGACGACGCTCGTTTCTATCTGGGCACTTGTCGATGAGATCTCGGTACAGGGGGCGCTAGGCCATGTCATACGATGAAAGAGCGGGGTTGATTCTGTGCTGGAAAGGGCTACCGTCTCATAAGAGCATGCGGCGCGCTCATAGGTGCGAAAATCTTCGAGCTGTGCGAATGGAATGATGAAAACACGGAATGGTCCAGCATGAGGGATAATCAACCCCATAATTGTGAGCTGGGTCTTGAGTACGAAGCGCGTTGAGACAGGGAAGAAGTACGGTCTCGAGATAGATTCAACAGGGGGAAGTTCGTCCAAGGTGAGGAAGTAGCCAAGAGGATTTGGGAAAACAGTAGTTCCCTGCTGATGATCGGATGGCAAAGGCATTTCTTCGGGGCCCCAAGAATAGATAAATGTTGTGACGGATCTATCGTCGGTTTGAACAAGCAGAAGTCTCTGGTTGGGCAAGAGGACGAGAGCCTAAGCACGGGACCGTTAATGAGTGATTGCATTTGCAGTGACTGTGAGCGACGTCGTACCTCAGTTGTGGAACTATCGGGGATTTCCTTCCGGAAAGGATGCCTTACATCATGAAGTACATCTTTCCAATCTATGATGGTGAGCCTGCCTCCTGGAGGGGCTGCGTAAGCAACAAGGGAGTCATGAATAGAGCAATGGTCTATCCTCGTATTCTCTTCACGAAACGAGACGAGGCGTTGAGCCACTAGTCTCGAAGATTCGAGGTCAGACTCGTGCTGCAGCTGGATCTTCCATATTGTTATGGTCATCTCGATACCAGGAATTACGGTCGGTCTTGTAAATAGGGCCAGGTGAAAGGCTAGAGTCTCCACAGAGGTCAAATAGTCGATAGCAACCAGACATTCGAGCGGTTCAACGTGTTGCATTGTTGTCTCCTGCTCTGGAATAAGGGTAATTGGAATGGGATTTGGATCGTGACAGTTGAAGTAGACCACGGATCCGAGGGAGGTTGCGCCAAGTAGCCACTTGCCACCAGGTAGCAGATGCAGCCGATGCTTGTCCATCGTCCGGGGTAGATCAATTCGAGTATATTTTGGTTGGTGTTTTGGATCTGTAGTCTTCAAGAATATTTTGCTTCTGTGCCAAGTAAGGACCTGCTTCTCCAATTCGTCGCCTGAATGGTCTGCCAGTGGCTTCTCGAGGTAGTAAGCTCCTGGCATCGTTTCCCTCAACTCTTTGAGCAGTCGTTCCCAGAGATCGTGGAATTTGGAAGCTTGATATACGAGTTTCGCAGTCTTGGAACAGAGCCCAAGCATTTGCGTTTGAATACAGCGTTCAAATCACAAAGGAAATATGCCACGCACTATCCTAAGATTCAAGACATCTTCAAGATCTAGATATTGGAAGACGTTTTGCCAGGTGTCGCGATTCATCCTCCCGACAGACAAGGCTGGGAGCCCAAGCCGTTAGTAGATGGCTTTCAATGGCTACGAGGGCTTATTTTACACACCGTGACATGATGAGTCGTAGTTTGAAGGAGGGAGCTGTCCGCTAGAAGATTCATCTAATTCATCTAAGGATTCCATGGATTCTTCAAGGATGAGAACAAGAAGGGGTCACTCCGAGCCTCCAAGCCTATGTAGACTGTGCTGTCAGGCACAGTTGCTGAGAAGCGGTTCGGGCGCGAACAGAGTCTGAGTGGCTCTGATGGCATTTTTCAAACTTCCACACCTCTCGCTCCCTCTCGTCGTTTCCGCTCAGAAAGAACAATTCGGTCCTGGCTACACATCCAATGGCAAAAATTCCTTTAACTGTACTCAGCTGTTTATGACTTTATAATACATACCATTACGGCTGACCTGGCACGTTCACGGCCAGGGGCAATTGCATATGTTGTCATTGTGATTTGTTTTTTGATGGCCGAACGTAACAAGCACTTTTGACAGGTCAAGAAACTCGTTTGTTCAATTTGAACCTTTAAGTACAGATTCTATATCACTCTCGTGAAGATTTCATCTCTGCAAGCTCAACATGAAATCAAAAGGTTGTCCATCTGGCCGTCGGCCCAGCCTCTTCCAAGTTCCTCGAGGCGCGATATACATAGATCAAATATGACCGCGCTGCCAAGTCTAAAAATTACGGCCTTCGAGCAACGGTCGACGTATGGCCTGGTGTACGATATGATGATTGAGGGGTTACGGCTATGTACGGGAAACCTAACAGGGCAAGCGCCTCGACTTATTCCTCCAGTCGAGGCCGACCGTTGCACTTTGGCCGGAGATGTTTCGGAAGATGGAAAAAAAAGGCGGAAAGCTCAGCCTGTATTAGAGGGAGGACCGGAGTCGAAAGATTGGACGTAACGTATGTACCTTGATTAATTTCCCATTCTGTAGTTAACCTAAACCCTCGTCCTTCTTACCCTCTTCCTCCCGCCCTCGAAACAGGTGCACCACACCACGTTAGGTACGTTCCCCGTTCCAGAAAGTAAGCTCTGCTATGGAAGGCTAATTCTTCAAGTTTAGAACTCGTTAGAGAGTAGTAATAGCTATGGTTCCTGAACAAATCAAACGGGAGCCTGTCTGCGTCATCGGCGCCGGTCCAGCAGGACTGGTCACCGCTCAAGTCTTGCTCCAAGATGGGTTCACGAATGTGACAATCCTCACACAAGACACCTCCGTAGGCGGCGTATGGGCCAAAGACAAGGTCTATCCAGGAATGAACATCAACAAGTGCGTTTCCTCGTGGTACCCATTATCATTGTCAATACTTATTCTTGCCACTCTGCATCCAGCGTGCACGGCCAATTCCGATTCTCGTCGATGGAGATGGCGCCTCCAGAGAATGCGCATCTAACGGGTGGCAGACTGACCGGGTCGGACATGTGTCGATATATGGAGGAATTCCATGAGAGGTTTCTCAAGGGGAAAGTCCGTTTCGGTGTGCGGGTGGTGTCGATCCAACGCGTCGCGGACAATAGCAGCCCTGGATGGGATGTTCACGTCATGGACGCCCTTTCGCAGGAGCCTCGCGAGGGAGAGCGAGAGACGGAAAGGCTTCGGTTTCGAAGGATCGTGTTGTGTACTGGGGTACGTTCGTGTATTCTCTTCTATTCCATTCCAACCCCTCTTTCCTTCTATTCTATCCCGGTTTATGCAAGCACGGCCTCGTATCTCGTATCTTTTCCTCCTCCCAATTCAGTTTCATTTACCCCGCCCTCTTCCAGCATCATAACATCACGACCCCTTCCATTCTTCCTTTTCTCATGTCGATCTTCTCGCCCTTGATCCCCTCCTCTTCCAGAGCTTCTTTTTTTCCCATGAATCATACATATGTTTTTCTTCTGATGTCGATCTCTCTGCTGACGACATTGCTTCGTATCAGGGTTGCAATATCCCTCAGCTCCCACCGGCTCTCACACCAGAGGCAGCGCGCGAAGCCGGGTTCGAGGGCCCCGTGGTCCATTCGAGCGAGTCGTGGGCGAGGATGGATGAGATTCTCCAGAGCGCGAAGGCGAAGACTGATGCCACAGGCAACGAGAACGCGACGGTGGTTATAGTTGGCGGTGGAAAGTCCGCGCAAGAGTACGTACCGTTTCGGTTCTTTGGCCAAGTTCTTCCGGGCACATGCAAGGCATGACTAGACTGACACGCTCCCTCTCAGCATCGCCGCGTACCTCGCTAGCCACGATGTGAAAACCACAGTGGTATATAGGAAGGCGGATATGTTCCTTGCATCGAGTAAACCTATGCCGACGAGGATACGACAGAGTCGGTGCGTGCCCACCCAGTTTGTCAAGGTCCAAGTATACTGATATGGCTTTTAACTCGTTTTAGGATCACGAGTGTTCTCTCCCCTAGCATTGAGCTCAGAACTCGAACCGAGTGCGTAAACCTACCTGAAAATATAGGTGTATATGAGTATCCATCTAAGCACACAATCTAGATGGTTCCTACACAACACCTGGCTCGGCGCAAAACTCACCAGATTCTTCTGGGACCGTATCACCGCTCGATCCGTACGTCTATCTCACCAAGTTCTCTTCCTGGATCGAGGACCGGTCATTGACTCCTTTTTCCACGTTGTCCAGTTCAATACCTACAACATCCCGGAAGACTCGCCGCTCCGACTCACCGATTCCGTGTTCTGGAGCACCCGAACAGGCGATGAGGGTGTTAAAAGGGAAGATTCGTACTACGCACAGGTGTTAAAGGGGAATATCAAGACCGTTGTGCCGGCTTGGGTTCTTGGGTTTCGACGGGATGGTTTGGACGAGTCGTATACAAGATCAGAATCGGAATCGGAATCGGAGACAACTAGTAGAGAAGGTGCGACGTACCTCCTTACGGACACAGGAGAGAAGCTGTACGCCTCTGCCGTTATTGTTGCAACTGGATACAAGTCGTCTTGGGATGCCATGTTTTCCGGTATGTCTTTGCTCTTCATTTCTTGATTGTGTATGTTGAAAGGGCTATCATTATTCTTGTAGAGGAGATGATGCGAGATATAGGTTTGACGCAGGATGTCTCGCCCGCAGATCTTTTGAAGTATAGCTGGGATTATGCGTCGCTTTCTGATCCGCCTCTCCCATCTCCTCCGTCCTCGTCGGTGCCTTCAACGAGTTCTGGCACCATTGTCGAGGAAGGAAGCCCACAAACAAACTTGGGCTCTTCTTCCTCGACACGTGTATCGCAAGAGAAACTCGTCAAGGCCGACAACGACGACGACGACAACATTTCGGATAGGCGTGGACATATTACCAAAGCTCCGGCGTTGTACAAAGGGCTGGTACCCGCAAAGAGACTTTTGGACCGTGATATTGCGGTGAATGGTGCGATTGTACGTGTCTGTCTAGCTGTTATTGTTGTCATCCCTATCACCATTCCATCTCTTCATTCATCATCTTTCCATTCATTCCCGCCTATGTACCTTCCCTTTGTCCACCTACCTATCTCCACGGACCACTCCCAACGCGCCAATGACTAACAGCTAACGTGGTTCTACCTCTTCATAGGTCACATCAAACGCCGGCTACGCATGGGAAGTCTGCGCGCACTGGATCTCTTCGTACTTCCTCTCCGAGCCTATGCGTTTACCTTCCACCCCCGACGAAGCCGTGCAACATACAGTGAGGAACTTGGCGTGGATGGAGAGACGGTTCCCTGGTTCGAAGGCGTGGAGTAATCCGAGCTATGGGAGTTGGCTCCCGCATTGGGCGTACGTGTATTTTCTTTATTATACTTTGGCTGTATTCGTTTCTACCTTGATTTTTTGCTGTTCGGTTTACTGATTACGATTATATCTTAGGTGGCCGCAAGCAATAGACGACCTGTTAGAAGACATGTACCTCTCCAGCCAGAGAAGCGGAGGGAGCTGGCTGACATGGTTGCTCCAGCCTATACAGATAGAGGAGATCAAGGAGTTGAGCGAAGAGAGGCGGGTGGGTATACAAGAGCGGAAAAGGAAGTACTTGGGGGAGGTCACGAGCCGAACTTGAATTGAGTTCGAAGTTTTAATTTATTCCAGTTGAGGTATCTTGCTTTTGTTTGCCTGAGTTGAGGATATTTCTGCTTTTTTGATTTGACCATTACATTAAATAATGTCGATAGTACTGATTAGCATGTTATGGTATGCGAATGTTTTGTAGAGGATAGGTTATTAGACGAGATGTAAAGAATCTTAATACATACCTGTACATGGACATAGCGGAAGCTGGTTGGTGACTAGAATCAAACCTGGGTATTAGAACTCTACAGCACCTAGATAGGCGGTAGCTTCGAACCCGAATTCAGCCCAGAGTATACGTCGGGCGCTTATTGGAAGATCTGTCTTTTAGCATCGCATGTGTTATGTATCTACTGAGTCATGGGCTTGAGCAAATAGATCTGGGATCATATCACGGCAATGTCAAACTGTCGAAGCGTGGAGAGAAAAGTAGGCTTTGAATACTCAATTGTTGTGTACTGCGCGTTCCCGTCGTGCCCGGGGACAGAGTTTCGAAGATGGGTGAAGCTTGGCTGGACTGTAGACATAGCGTTTCTAGGGTAAGCCGCCGCGTGTGCGAGGTCGAGTTCGAATGTCAACGCTTCTACATGCATTCTAAGCGCCACTCGGCTTCCTTTCACCGTTTCGTCTACCTGTCCAAACTGACACCATTCCGAAGACTAAGGCGTGCCATGGCATCATGCATGCATGCATTGGCATCGATATTCAACAGCATTACATTACATACTTGTCATCTTGAACGTTCCCCTTGGGAGCTTGGGAGAGCCATCTCGGGTGTTCCTTGGTGCAACTTGGCGATAAGGAATCTACCCAAAGGGGTTAGCGTGGCATGACTAATGATCGCGCTTACCTTCTTCAAATTGATCGTGATGTGATGGGGGCGGTTGGTTCGTCACACAGTCACAAATTGCCTTTTCGGAGGGGCTGGCCCGATCGTCGCCTATGAAATTGCCTCATCCGAAAATTTTAATGGTGTCTGCAGTTGTCCTGGCCGCGGCCTCGTTGACCCACGGAGGGCAGCATGCTGCATGACGAGAGCTGGTCCGAAAACGCAGTAAAGGTGGTAGTCAGGGGAGTTGGGGAAGACAGTGGTTAAGGTTCAGAAGACAGCGTGGAAGCCGTTGATTGAGCATGAATATCTGGTGATAGATGCCTAGTTACTAGGTCTTGTAGGCATCCATGAGAAAACTCGGAAGACGCGCGGGGCCTGAACGCCGTAAAAATAGTCGAACCACGCGCATCAAGGCTATGCTCCTTATCATGCCATAATTCAACGGCAACAATTCTACCATGGTCGCTCAATGAACGTGAGTCGTTCATAAGGTATATTGGTGGTATATAGAATAAGAAAGTTCATGAATGTCTAATGGTCCCGTTACATGCGTAAAACCTCTGAACCGAGCGGTAATAACATGACGTGGGTATGAAATTAGAGGAAGAGGACATTATGTATCAGACGCCCGAAGGTCCTAGGTAAACAGCATGCAGCATCATAATATGATCCTGCAGGGAGCAAGTAAGTGACCCATTCGAAGGCAGGAAGGGAGGAATGGAAACGAACCTAAATCGTGAGCGATTTAGAGGAGGAGGCCAGCAACAGCAGCGATGGCACCGAAGGCTGCGGGAGCAGCGAGGCGCATGGCGGAGCCTTCATCGTCGTCGGGAGCGGTGCCGTTGCCACCAGCGGTACCGGAGGCAGAGGCAGTTGGGCGGCCAGTGCTAGCGAAGGATGTAGCAGAGCCAGAGACACCAGCAGACTCGGAGACTCCAGCGGACTCGGAGACTTCGGCAGAGCTAGAAAGGGAGTATTATCAGGACCATGAAAAGATGAAGGTGTAAAAATGGACGTACGACTGGGCGTAAGCACCAGCAGCGAAGAAGAGGGAAGCGACAATGACGGAAACCTTCATTTTTGGAAGAGTAAGGATTAGGTTTTTTGGGTAGTAAAGAGGATGGAAGAAGTAGCTGGCTGGGCTGGGAGGAAGGTGGGAGACACCCGTCTCCCTCTTTTATATCTTTTTTGACAGGAGGCCGGGTATTTCCTCCGCTATTTGGTCGTGATGCCCCCGAGCCGATCTCGTTCCATATCTTTTACAAACCGAACTGATCCACTGCAACGCCGGCTCCATGCATCGGCTATAGTTAGGCCCAATTTGACACATTGCGCAAAAAATTTGGCGGTTCTCCAAATCTCACGCCGCACCGCCTTCCTTCGCTTGCAGCCAGAACAGACGCGCTTCGAATTGAACTAGCCTAACCGCTACCTTAGTCTGTCTATTCAATCCCTGATGTCAAAGAAGCAATTCCCGTCCCCAATTCCCCGACAGCTTCCCCTAGCGACCTACACTTCGCGAGTTCGTGTGTAGGACGGGGGATGAGGCAATTGACAATGTGTTTCTCCGAGAATCTGCATGGGCGTATCAACCCGACATGAGGGAAGCGACGTATGTACGTCAATTGATTCTGAACCCTATGGGCCATGTCGGTCGCGCTGTCTTTACTTACGCTTCTTTCACGCTTCCTTACGTGTCAGGCGTACGCCACTGTCGGACAAGCGCTCCTATTTCCTGACAAGGCTCGACCCTTGAGAAAATCTGGCGCCCATAGAAATCCTTCCTCGTATACGCTACCTCCTGTTACCTCCTATGATTGCCGTATCTCGCTAAGACACTGATAAGAACTGTGCGGAACCTGTCATGGCCCTTAACAACAGATAGCCAAGTGCCAATGCTCCTCTGCCAAAATGGTTCGATTTCCCTATTATCCCAATGTGGCTATGCGGCGACTTGAGCTGCATTTTTGATTGATGGTTACGACAGCCATGCTATGTGCATACAAATTCTTGACTTCTAGGGTTTGATCAACAACCCTGATTGACTGACTTCATGGGTGCTCTAAACCTTCACAGAACAGAAAACTCCAACGACCAGTAAAGGGTATTTTCGCCCGTGGTGAACATTTAGAGATCTATGTAGACTTGCTTCGTTTGTCAGGCGGTTGTCCGGATAGACTATTTGGCAGGAGGTGAGTCAGGACGAACGAACCAGGTTGGCGGGGCGCATCGAGGCCATCTCCTGCCGCACATGTCGGCACGATCACTCGTCCAAGCAAAAGATTCCCACGACTGGGTCTGCGAGCGCGTGGCATACGAAGACAACGACCCGATTGTCCTTGGACCACCACCACCGTCGCCTATCGTTGCTACAGTGGGCACTGTCAAAGCCTCAACGGAAGGCTCGAGGGCTGGCCTATATGAAGCCACCACGACCTGCAATTTGAATAATTCACCCCTTCTTTTTGATACCCCTCCTTGCGGACGGACGGCAAGAAACGCAACGCACACGAGAACCGTTTTGTTGTTTTTACACTTACACTTTAGAGCAATTTTAGAGGCATATATGGCTGCAGCGACGAACCTTGAAACTAGCAGCACTAGAACTAGCGCGTTCTATGACTTCCCGCTGCAACTCCCATTCGATCCGATTTCCAAGAGGTCAGCCCATGCTCTTGCACTTTCGTTCGCGGTCTGCTATGTCGGGTCCTTGTACGTTTCCAACAAAGCGCGCCTAAAGTTCGAGGAGAAGCCTCAGGCCTCGGACCACGGCCTTCCGCGCGAGAAGCTCGCACATGAGAGGTGGAGGGATGACCCTGATGTTATTCGGGCGAGGATTACGGCCGTTAGCAGTGCTTCTGTCTTGTGTTGCCTCGCAGTTGGGGTGTTGGTTTGGGTTAGGACTGGTGCAGATTTAGACTGGGATGTGCGTTCTCTCTCTTTCGGTTTCTATTGTAGGTCTAACTTGTTATTGTGATAGCTTTTCCAAGAAGTCATAGAACTCACAACCGGATACCTTGGATTCAGATGGGAATGGACGTACCCCTCGAACTACCTCTCACACCTCGTCGTGCCAATCCTCTTCCTCGGACCTCTCTACGCCACATACCTAAACGAAACCCTCCCCTTTCAGCGGTTCTGGACTTTTAACGAACATATCGTCAGAATGTTCTTCTCCTGGATCGGTTTGCGGACGTATATTTTCGTAAGTCTCGTCTTCACGTTCATATCTATTTCCTCACTACCCCTTACCCCCTCGTACGCTCTATACTATATGTCCAGCGTCAGGGGGTGGATTTAACTTGTGGATTTAATGCGGAGTATTGACATTTCCGAATTGCAGGGCCCGATTACGGAGGAAATAGTGTTTCGCGCGTGCGTGTTGGCGGTCTTCCATATGGGCGATGTCTCGCGTGCGCAGATGGTCTTTCTGACGCCTTTGGCGTTTGGAGTTGGTGAGTTCTTCTCCGTTCTGTTTGATGCTCGTTCGACCCCCTATCCACCCGTCCTTACCACATGTGTTATTACCACTGGCGGCTACTGGCGTCAACGCTTGAACGTCTTTTTTTGTTCTTGTTGGGCTCTAGTG
Organism: Coprinopsis strossmayeri; assembly: GCA_900156845.1. Lineage (NCBI taxonomy): Eukaryota > Fungi > Basidiomycota > Agaricomycetes > Agaricales > Psathyrellaceae > Coprinopsis > Coprinopsis strossmayeri. Next base: position 41,011 of record FTPT01000453.1, read on the forward strand.
CTGACCGGAATGATGATAATGTCTTGTCACATTGAATACAGACAGACTTCCCTTCGGAATGATCTTGATGTCTTATGTCCTCTCTCTATCTTTCCGTCATGATAACCACGATCCCTGATGCTGATACTTGTCTCCCTCTCTGTCGACGTTTTAGCGCACGCACATCATGCATGGGACACCTTCAACCGTTATGGACGGACGAAGGAGGCTTTACAGCGTGCTGTTATCGGAAGCTGTAAGTCCTCCATTGCTCGTTATCCTTTCTTCGCTTCTTGCCACTCCCGCCCTCGCGTTCTTGCACCTCCGCTTCGTGTCGACGCGCGATGCGCTTATCAACGGCGGCCGTATGGGCATACATATATGCCACCACTTATCTTTGATAACCCTTGGGACCCTGCTTATCTTTCACTTTTACCCCATCCCTATCTTGACGCTAACTCATACACTGCAGTATTCCAACTGGCCTACACATCCCTCTTCGGCTTCCTTACCGCGTATCTCTTCATCAAGACCGGCTCTGTTCTCCCACCCATGACTGCGCATATATTCTGCAATACCATGGGGTTCCCGGATATTGGGTACGAAGTGCAGAGGTTTTCTCAGCATCGGAAATGTGAGTGTCTACTACTTCTAATTCGTAATGCTGCATTCTAGAACGCTAACTGGCTACGCGATACGTGTAGGGATTATATTCGCGTATATTTTGGGTATTGTTGGGTTTGCGTATACGCTGCCTAGGTGGACGAAGATGACTAGGGCGCCGTCGGATAGGACCTATGCGGCGTTATGGGATCGATACCATTGAATGGTTAGTACTTGGTCTTTTGTCCATGGATAGTTGTTGCGTTAAGGCTTTACCACTTTACTTACTCATTTAGCGCCATATACAAGGTATAGCGATATCATATATACTTAGTGTATCTTTATGTTAATTTATCTACTACTAAACTTAAAGGTAGGCTCGGTTCTATTTGTACGTGGATCGGATGCCACTGTGCGGGTGTAGGGTAGATAGGACATGTTATAGTACGTTTCAGGATGTAGGACTTTTACGCTGTTACATTCGCCATCTTTCGTTGACAACACGCAAGATGTCGACGTCGCAGCTTCGTAGATCGCAGTCGCAGTGTCATATGCATATGGTAACAATGTCACCTAAATAAGTAATTAGCGTCTCTACACCTTACTCGTTTGGAATTTTAGAAGCATAGGGATATCAGATGTTTGATTCTCTTGTCAGGCGTTGACTTGAACTCGTGAGTTGAGAACCTCAGTGAGCCTTTAGTGCCTGTGACATTGCGGACAATTGGGGTATTGGCATGATACGGAGAGAAGAGTCATGATCTCGACTCCAACGAGGCCTCAGGTGAGCGAAGTCGTTGCTCTGGTGAAGTGCTGTGTCGCCTGAGGACCTTGCTATGCAGAGGGCCGCGTTCCTTCTCTTCCTTCTGATGCGCATGTAGGATACTTATCATAGAGAAGCCTATTGACTTCGAGAAAGATCAGTCCGTTGTCAGTCGGGTTGTTATCAGTTGAGGGGCGGTTCGACGTCAACGTTTAACGTCTGTCTACCTGTCTGCCCGTCTGTATGTATGTCTGTCAGGTTATCTATTTATATTGTTATTATTATTACTTGCTGGTTTTAAATAAGGTCTGTACCTCCGAACGATCAATATGTTCAATGTTCAATGTTTAATGTCAGATGATCCTCAGCCTGAGGGTTGAGCCGGTTCGATTTCGTGGATATGCGTTCGTGAATTGTCCTGTCGTCGCAGTGCTACAATGTACATGTAATATACAAGATCTGCCTCGCTAGTTCATACGCTACGCTACTATATGAAGCCTGAGGGCGAGTGTCAGGGGAAGAAATCCGGAGGATGAGAGGAGGATGATTGGAAGCCTTCATGTAACTTATGAGTGCGTAGTATAAAAAAATGGCAAGGGAGTGCAGTCAACCTTGCAGTAGAGGAGGTCTTCTAGCTCTATTGAAACTGACGTGAGGTCGAAGGGATGTCAGGATCGTCAAGAAATCATCAATTATGAGGGACGAGCATACAAGAGGGAGACAAAAAGCAGGAAGGCAAGGGAAGAAATTTAAAAAGCACGATTAGGACGGGACGACACCTCGAAACACACCTGAGAGAAAGGCATGGGTTTGGGGCAATTACTAGAAGAGGGAAGTTGTGGCCGATATAGCACAGCTAAGTGATGGAGAGAATGAGAAGTGCAGTAGCACGCCTAGCAGTAGAATTCGGAGGAAAAGTCGGGGGAAAATATTTAACGCTGAGAAAGCTGAGAACCGTCGCTGAATATTCCGATTGAAAACTCTTTAGAAAGCATGCGAAGTTGATGACACTCAAGGAAAGTGCGCTCGGAGTACATGCGAATGTAGGCGATTTCTTTATGCATTCATTACAAGATTGAGTGAGAGTGTACCAGTCTCCTATTATTTCCTTCATGGGTTCCGTCTTTTCTCATCTCTGGAACAATTTTTGTTTCTTCCAGAGGTTGTCGGTTTTGTCGTCATACTTACTAGTCAGGGGACATGAATGTAGGGATGTCGTGAGTCCCACCAGCACCCCAGGTGGTAGCATCGCATAGTGCGTTAACATGATTCAGTAAGATACATAGGTTGCGTAGATGCTCTTTAGAAGGATATAAACGAGTTTACGACATGGAGGGGGGAGGCGGAGTGGTGCTGAGGCTTTTCAGTCCTGTACGGTGGCCGTACTGATTTGCTACAATTCTCTTCCCATTTCTGCTCTGGGTGAGTCGGGAGAGACGACGGCATGCGTTTCCCATGTGGTCGAGGCTTCCCATGAAGACATAGGATTGAGATGCGGCATAGACGGTTCGGCCCTTCGCGTCGTCATATCCACTACCCTCCCATTGCAATCGTTCAAGAAGGGGGTTATAGGAAACTAATTGTACACGATTGGTGACCCGTAATTAATGCATGTTATACACACGACAATTCTGCCGTCGAGACAGGGTTCAGTTCTTCCCCTTGCCCCTCTTTGCGGCAGTCCTGGCTCTTGTAATCTGCTTCTTCCATCCATAGCACTGCCTACACTCTATATGCAATAATAATCAGCCAAATTGTGGGTGAGGAGCGTTGGAGCGTGAACAAACCAGCAGAGCCATGCTTCTTGCATTGATATATACCATCCTTATTCAAAATAGCTGCAGGGCAGTCGAGAGGGGCGCGGTCTATAGGGTCAAACTGGTGAAGTGAGGCAATATCAGCAACCATCCCGCAATGACGAAGGTCCGAGCGTACACCGAAGAATGCGTCATTCTCCTCCCTCCCATCAAAGTTGCAGTCATCACACTAGTAGAGGAGTGGTTAGCCTCGACAGAGCAACAGTTAGTTCCGGCGCTTGATGCTCACCTGCTCTTTGAAGTGCGTGCAGAAGATGGCGTCCCCGATCTCAATGGTAGAAGGGGTGGATTCGACTGCCGCGCTAGCCATCTTGAGCTTCGCTTGTAGAGGGAGTACGAGATATACGCTAGTTGGTCGAGGAGTGACTAGGATGCCACCAGACAGAGGAATATAGTAGTAACAAGAGCAGGGAAGCCTGAAAGGCGTGAGACACTCGAAGGCAGTGGACCTGGGCTATATATGAGAGATGGTCTGGGGGCATGGGACCTGGGTTGTTTCTCAGACCCTCAGCTGACCCCGTCGACTGACCCAGATTGTATCGAAGAAGACTGGACGTAACAGTTCGCCGTAATACATCTCCAGTCCTGTCTCGTGCGCTACATAAGAGGATGGTCACATTGCATGATGCTATTAATGCGGGGTAGAAGCCGGCTTGGCAGTCCTGATCTAGAATTAGGGGCTAATTTACTGAGTATGGGACGCGTCGGCATCAGGCCTCATACACCTGCCCCAAAAATAACTCGGAAAGAGGTAAGAAAATAAGGCAGAGAGAATCCCGAAATGTAATCAAGCTCGGCAATATGGCTCAGCGCTCAGCGTACATGTATCACGGCCAGGGGTTGTTTGATCAAGGGACGCTGTCCGAATTGGGAACCGATGATTCCCACAGTCAGCGCCTAATGCGCGCTCATCCCGATGAATGAGGTCAAATTAGGAATCATGAAGGAAAATATAGCAGAATTTACAAAATGCGAGACAGTATATACCCTTCATCTATCGATTGACACCAAAACCATGAACGGCGGGCAGAGCTAGCACCGGAAAACCGCTCATCCTCGACATGTACCGTCTTGACCGATCGCACTCAAATAAAAAGACAACCATACAACCCGACTGTCCGCAATCCTTTCCCTCGCATCTTTCTTCCTTTCACTCACCATCCTCACCTCGATGTTAAGGCAGTAGGACCTATGACTTGTGACAACGCCCAATTAGTTCAGCAAATGCGGAGACGGGGGGAGAGTGGTCTCTCGCGCATCTCCTGAGGGACGGCAGAACCTACATGTCATGTCTGAACCCCAAGATCCTGGTCATGGGCACCGAAATAGAGAGTTTATTCTTGCACGCCTTTCTTCCCTTTGGTCGCCATCCGCACCTCGATTCTCAGGTGGTACGACCTCTGATTTGTGGCGACGCCCGATTAGAACAGCGAGTGGCGAGATGGTGGGGAGTGGTCTCGCACATCTCCTGGGGGACGGTAGCGCCTACATTTCATGTCTGAACCCCAAGACTCTGGTCATGGGCACCGAGATAGAGTCCATATTCGCCCGCCTTTCCGAGTGTTCCTTTTGGTCGCCATCTGCACCTCGATGCTCAGCAAGTAGGACCGCTGATTTGTGGCAACGCCCGATTAGAACAGCGAATGCGTAGACTGGGGGAGGAGTGGTCTCGCGCATCTCCTGAGGGACGGCAGCGTCTACACTTCAGGTCCGAACCCCACTGAGATCCTGGCCATGGGCATCGAAATGGACTCGGTCTTAGAGAGTCAATTATTTCCCCGCCTTTCTTCCTTTCGGCCGACATGCATAGTGATTCTTGGTAGTACGACCTCTGATTTGTGGCCATGCAAGATTAAGCGAGTGGCGAGACGGGGGGAAGTGTGGTCTCGGGCATCTTTTGAGGGATGGCAGCGCCTACATCTCATGTCTGAACCCCAGATGGGCCTGATCATGAACCATTGAAATGGAGGGCCAATCATTTCCCACCTTTTTCATTTTTCGGTTACAATGCTTAGGTAGTACGACCTTGAGTGGTCGTGACTTGTGTAGCGTGCCCGATTAGAACAGTGAGTGCAAGGGGGTCTCCTGTATCTCCTGAGGGATGGCATCGCCAAGTATGTGCATCTCATGTTCGAATCCCAACTGCTACCCATTAGCATTGAGATCAATAGTAGCCCTCTTGTTCTCTCCTCCCCATTTCTCCCACAGTGATGCTGGCCACGGCCTCTGACATGCAGCAACACCCGAAGAACATATAGGAGAGACGGTTGTAGGAATGGCCCCTGAGAAACGGTGCTATATGCATCGCCAAGTGCGTTGAGCCCTGTTCCTGGCCATGGCGTCAACATGATGCCCCCCCCCGGGGCCACAGCCCAGGGGGTATTGCTCAGTGGATCGTCTCTGCTACCATGAATGAGTCCTATTGATGATTTCATTTCCCACGGCATTTGCAGAAATGCGATTGCGTTAACCTGAGAGAGAATCTATATTCGTCATTGCTGAGAGATGCAGAGGACCCACATGGATATGTCCCTGAGAACCACTCACAAAAGCGCGGTGGACACGAAGACGGGCCGCGAAGTTAATTTCATTCAGTCACTACGCGGTTCGCGGAAAACGGAGCCCCGATCTTCCTGCGCTCTATCCCACTTACAATGAGGCGTGCTGAGGAAGGGTATTTATATCTATATGCTAGCAACGACCTCGAGGTACATTGTGCTGCACAGTGTTGCAAAATTAGGATGGGTAAGCGAAGGGTACAATTGGTCCGAGAGTATCCGATCCAGAGATATAGTTTCAGGTAAAGCCTTCTGAGAGTTGCTGATATCCTGAGAGAGACCGAGGTGGCCAATTGAACTTTGAACTTTTCGATTGTACAGGTAGCATTGAGTGTTTGTTGACTTGGACTCGGAGAGGGCCTTCTAAGCAGCAGATAGAATGAGGATCGGAGGCGAGTGTGAACTGACGGCCCGAGAGTTTCAGGGCAGTGAGAAGTATGTCAGACCCGTTAACCGGGTCTCTATGCCAAGTCTTCTTTGACGTTACTACCATACTCCCAAGTTATGAAACAAAACATAACCTGCAACACTTGCATGTGCTTAGCGAACGGTTAGTACCCCTTCAGACGGAAATTAAAGAGAGTCTAGCAGCACCTTCCTATTGCGGCGAGTCGGATCCTCGTGCTCAGGGTCGACAAGGCGGTAGTTATAACACCCTGTTCCGTGTATCGAGGAATAGAAAATGTTCTATATATGTCTTTATTCGCCGTTAAATGAACGGTTTGACAGCTACTATGTGGGGGAAAATCGAATAGCCTAGATTACCACTGTAATAGGCAGTTTGATGGAGAAAGACACCGGGTTATGGACACCGAGTTCAGTGAGAACCGATCTCAAATGATCACGGGAAAGTAGCTGCGGGTTATAGGACCTCGAGTGGTTGTAAGCACCTGTATGCATGCCGTTGGAAGCTTCCCGGCTTTGTTCACACAGTATGTCATCAAAGGGAACGAGCCTTCGTTTGCTTACAGATTTACCAACAGGCTTTGGCATGAGCTATGTGCATTGCGGGAAGACGTTTCCTGTCAGTCAACTCGGATCGGTATCTCCGTGGACTGTTTTGTGGAGTCCACTGGATGGTGTTTTCTGCAGAGAAATGTGATAAACTTACGAGAAAACTTCAGGGGCAAGGTTCTTGGCGAACTATTCTCTACAGCGACACGTGGTAAAATGCAGGTGCTAGAGCGAACTACAACCCGCCGAGGATCCCCGCCACGAATATTGGAACTCAAACTGCTCAGCATTTGGAGAGGAATCGAGCTAGGAGACCTATAGCATTGCTGTACCTCACACCTTGCTCAAGGATGGGGGCTCAAAATAAACTCGTAATAGAACTACCAGGCACATTAACACATACTTCTGTGTACATAATAATGATGCATTACACTGAATTTTTTTAACTGTCCTGGCCGTCGGGTTTTGAATGTTGGGCATCTACCTAGTCGGATCCGGGATGGAATGGAGTTTTAGGCTACTCCGACAATGCGGTTACGCTATAGCTTACAATATACAGCATTTCAGCGACTCGCCATACGACCCAGGCTGACAACAGGCTACCCCATGGCTTCCACAGGACAAGTGGGAGGCTGAATCCGACTCGGAGATGAATATTTGCACTTATTGTGTCTGCTTGTTTCCAGCCAAACAAATGAAACCGCGAAAGGCAGTTGCCAAGTGCATGTCATCCAGATGATTAGATTCATCCTTGTGCAGGTATGTTCTGGCCTACCGTTACGAGCAATGACGTCTGATATCTGTATAGAACAGGCAGGGCAAGACACGGCTATCGAAGTGGTATGTGCCGTATGACGACGATGAGAAGGTGCGACAGTTCTTCTGCTGGTCGGTTGCAACCATTGCAAACGGTTTCAACGTCCCTAGGTTCGGTTGAGAGGCGAGGTGCATAGGCTGGTTGCACCTAGAGACCAGAAATACCAGTCCAATTTTGTAGAGGTATGTCTCAGTTACTGCTATGGCTCCGGGTCTAACGAGCACTGCCAGTTCCGTAATTACAAGATTGTGTATCGGCGTTACGCCGGTCTCTTCTTCTGTGTTTGCGTCGACGCCAACGACAATGAGCTAGCTTATCTGGAGGCTATTCATCTGTTCGTTGAGATTCTGGGTAAGCCTTCTCATGGGTGCTTGAGAGACGGAGGAGGCTGACGCGGGCGTCCGGAGTAGACAACTTCTTCGATAATGTTTGTGAACTGGATTTGGTCTTCAATTTCTACAAGGTCCGTTGCATTCCTTCACTCATTTTGTTGCTGTGGTGACACCACTTTAGGTCTATGCCATACTTGATGAGATCTTCCTCGCCGGCGAGATCGAAGAGACGAGCAAAGACGTTGTGCTGTCGCGTCTGGAGGAGCTGGAAAAGCTCGAATAAGCTCGTGAATGACTGTGGTAAGAATCTACTCCTAGTTGTATAGAAGCCTAATCTGATTACACACCATTAGGTACCTAATACTTCCCATAAGACCAAGTCTGTTCGACAATACGAATTCGTTTTGGAACACTTCTGTAATGATCTCGAAGGACCTGCATCACGAACCAAAGAGAAACGTCAGTCGTGAGAATTCAACTGGACATTGAAAGCGAAATGTGAGAGGGTACGAAGATGTTAAAGTCATGCAGCCTGCCATAGAAGACGGGGTGATTCATTTTCCGATTGGTTCAAGTAGGTTTAGCACACGTTCTCAGCGGGCCCTTTTAACGAACAGGACGGCGAACGAATTCTTCTTTCCCCAGCCCTTACTTTCTATATATCGGCACTCTTCCAACACCCAGATGCTGCGTAACGCGTTCGAAGCACTCTCATCAGTAAACCAGGGAAAATA